>JACEFZ010001065.1:247500-442500 GCA_014155875.1 Cepaea nemoralis | reverse complement strand
AATCACAAATGAAATGTGTTGGATCTGGGCAGACCGGCAGATTTAAAACAGACTAGGTGGACACAATCGCCAGAAATGGAATTCAGTGTACTCCGGCAAAGGAAATGATTTTTTTTTTAAATCTTGCTCGTTTTCAACTCAAGCGTGGTGGTCTTGGTACTCAATCACACACATGCTGCTGTTACTGCTACTACTAGTTGCTACTACAAGGGCTACTGGGCCGATTGTTGTGTGATGATTTGACTCATTGCACTCCCGTCACATGTACATAATGAGAGACAAGATAATCTAACCGCGCTGGATGAGAAATTACACCAATTATGTCTAAATAAAATTTTTAACAAAGATATGGGGGGGGGGGGGGGGGGGGAGAGAGAGAGAGAGAGAGAGAGAGAGAGAGAGAGAGAGAGAGAGAGAGAGAGAGAGAGAGAGAGAGAGAGAGAACGCGGAGAAGAGTATTTGAGACAGATGAATAATAAGGGGAGGGCATGGTGGGAGCAACAAGAGATAGTAAAAAACAAATAACAACCCGATCTCCCTTGGTGAAACCTCACTTAAAGAGGCAGAATGAAATACGCGTTTACAAACTTAACACCGGACTTAGAATATTCAACTCCTATGTTAAATTACCGGTCTCTGTGGCTAAGGGCTTGCGAACGCAGTTTGTGAGCCCGTATACCCGGGTTCGAAACCCAGCGGTGCTAGTGTTTTTTCGAAAAAGGTATAAGAGCCGGTCGTTCAGAAAGCAATGGCAAACTACTGAACATAAAATTTGCCCAGGAATCACGAACAGCGAAAATGCTGGGGTTGACTGCTACGTCCTGTGAAGGACATGCAACTTAATTTTAATGTTAAATTGGTGCTATTGCATTCATTAAGTGGTGCCTACGCAGAACAGTGGGACAAAAGTGATATGCCAGAATCACAAATGGAGAGAACCAAACACATTTTACCGAATTAAGAGGTCAGCAAAAGATGCTGGCACTGGATAGGACACTTATTGAGAACATGCGCTGACAGTATAATTAGACACTCCCTTGTATGGAACCCACAAGCAGAACGAAACAGTGGGAGACCTAAACACAGTCGAAGAAAAGAAATAAGGACCAATATAAACTATATACTTGCAGTCGGAATGCTCGCCTGTGTATGCGTGTTTTTTCATTTGTTGAGCTTGCTGATCACTCGTCGTGTTTATTTACTACCCAGACGTGGAGGGAGCTGCAGAAGGTAGCCTAGAATAGGCCAGATTGGCATCAGTTGGTTGACGACCAATGCCCAATTGGGGGTAACAGACAAATGAAGAGGAAGACAGACAAGCAAATACTTAAGTGTAGATGGAATAATTGTGCAGATAGAACTACGACAGATTTAACTAACAAGTGTGTTGTAATAATATCGGACAGATCGACATATTTACACCAGACAAAACAGGCTAAAGTACTTGAGTGAAGAAGAGAGAATATTGGATAGGCGACAAAGCAACACCAGACAGAACTGGCTAACAAAGTACACGAATGAAGACTGCACAATATGGGGTAGACCGGGTTGATTTACGACATCCTAAATAAAGTTAAGTCCAAAATGATATCGAAAAAAAAGGTGGTTGGCTTATGCCGAGCTTTTACTGAGGGAGGGAGAAAAAAAAACAACAACACACACACACACACAGAGAAGCGAGCGAGAGAGAGAGAGAGAGAGAGAGAGAGAGAGAGAGAGAGAGAGAGAGAGAGAGAGAGAGAGAGAGAGAGAGAGAGAGAGAGAGAGAAACAATTAGAGAAACATTCATAAAACAACAATGCTTATTTTGAGATCTGAGATGGCAGGTAATCCGACCAGCACAAAAATAACCCGATTACCTTCTCATATCCCACATTAGATATACTTGTTTTTGTCCGTTTTGATTGTTCGTTGATAAAAACCTAAGGCTGAACAGAGAATGACTAAAAGAGACCAAGTTTCGACAAATAAATACATAATGTATGGCACACTAAAAGTAAAGAAACGTGGCAAACGTGCGGGGGGAACACAGCGATACATTGCGTTGACATAAAAATGAAACATCCCCCCCCCCCCCCTTTCCCTGTCTCCTCCTCATTCCGGAAAAGAAAATGTGCGTACGCTAATCCATCGACGGTTGTAAATCGAAAAGGGTAGGTCGAATAGACAGCTGTCCGGCTCAAATTTAAAACCGAATAACCCAAAAATACACACACAAAGAGGGAGAGAGGAAGGAAGGAAGGAGAGAGAGAGAGAGAGAGAGAGAGAGAGAGAGAGAGAGAGAGAGAGAGAGAGAGAGAGAGAGAGAGAGAGAGAGAGAATATGGACAGCATGTGTGGTTCTTAATCTTGCATGCAAACACTTGGATTGTCTCCGGTGTTAGAGAATTCACCCTGAGTTGAGAATCACCTTGTGACCTCTTTGCTGTGTCTCCACCTTGAAGTGTTAGAGGCACTCGCGTGTTCCACTGACCCCCAAGAGCTGTGCTGACGGCGGCACACTGGTGAACATCATTATTCTGTGCCATGCAAAGTGACTTAAGCGTTCATGTCTCTCAGCAGATGACGGTCCTTTGTGTTCTGGACCTAGTTTACTAATATTATTTCCCTAAGCCCGCCGTCTGAGACCATCAACCATTACTCTCTATGTGTCTTATTTTTCCAGTCGTCACGATATTCTGCAATGCCTCTTCTCACTATACGACCCCAGAATACTGTTTGTCGCTTTTCTATAGTTGTATATAATAATATAATGCTCTTCTTTCATTAGCCTCTTCAAGGAAATCGTTGTTACTTATAACAACAACAACAATACAGAGGAGTGGGGGGAATACAGCAGGAAAGGAGCGAAGGAACTTTATTTTCAAAAAGTCACAAATTGGGCACGCAGGCCCTTCCAACCATTCGTCTTTCGAACATCAATTATCTATTGTGCACCGTTACATTTACATTTAAAAAAAGCAAGATACAGACCTCTAAGAGATAGATTACTGGAATATTAGAGGCAAGGCAGTCAACCCCACCCAATGGGCCCAGCCTAAAGAAGATAAAATCTAAAAGGCGAAATCTTCATTTGAGAAACCGGATTTGAATCACAAACCTGATGCTGAGATAGAGGGCTGTGGCCGGTCTCCCGCTGAAGTGATCATGAAGTCTCCGATACTGGACCACAAGAGGTATCACAAACCACAGTATTACTATCGTCATTGAATGGTTACACTGCAGAGCAAGTTCTTTAAGATCCCCCCTAATACAGCCAGTTAAGAAGGTAATACTGATGGCACTGCATTGAAAACTGTATGGGGAAAAAGGGGGCTCCAAAACACTTGGCTACATTACAAGAACTCGTAAGGCAGATAATCAGATTGTAACTGGTACCATTAGTATTGGGATTCTTCGCTGGTTGTTGAAGATGAGGAAGGAGCTCGGATTGGAATGTGCCAAGTGATGTGACGTTGGTTCTTGACTCAACGAGAACTTGTCTGTCGGTGTAAACATGAAAGAACGAACGCGAAAAGAAGAAGCCGATCATACGATTTTGTGAGTTGTGTGCCGTTAATTTGTCATTCTAGCTGTAATTATTTCCCCCTTTTCACGCGTACCAAACGATAGTTATTAACTCTTTTATCACGTGCACTGCTGTCAGAATAACTACCCTGGATCAAAAGTGATTACAGCAATAACTACGAGGGGCTGAAGGGGTTAATTAGCCAAAGATGGAATCATCGTCCCACACATGAAATTAGATGCAAGATACAACAAACGCACTTACTGGGATGTCAAAACAATTAGTTCTTATAATTTACAGGTAAAAGACAAAGATAATAAATCCAGCAAATCATAACAATCTCTTTTAGTGAAATCTTACTTATAGGGGTGTAATCATGCACATATTTAGGTAGCAAATTATATAAACACACGGAGAAAAGTATGTGAGACACAGATGACTAATGTGAGCACCACATGGTGTGGGCTACAGGAGACAGCAAATTATAGAACAGCTTGTTGAGAGCCCATGATTCGATGCGAGATAGATAATGAGCAGAAGTTTGAGGTTTGTGAAGCCAGATGACTGGGATTGTTAAATCTTATACGACTAGATGGATTGGGGATTGGAGGCTACTTTGTTTCAAAACAAAATCATGTCGATCATGCGCTTGAGCTCTGCCTGCGGTGAGTGCAAGACTTGTGTCGATTGTCCACCATCATAGCAAGGCATAGCTATGATACTCTTGCACTCTTGCAGCATTCACAGTCTGAGTCCTCAGTAGGCTTCACTGCGGCAGAGACCATGGTCAGAACCTCTCTTCGTTAACCAGATTAGTGTCTGCCCAGATTGCCTCGCGCCAAGATGAAGAGGGGTCTTCTTGGTCTCCTTTGCCTCTTTCTACTACTGATCTATCCTGTTGGCATATTTTCCAACGTCTCTTTTTTCATTATGTGACCAAATAACGCTGACTGCCTCTTCAGTGTAATTGCAAGTTAGTTTCTCTGACTATCGAAGGCATTCCCAATATTGCTCTATAGAACCACATCTTCATTGCCTCTACATTTTGCCTTTGATATCCCAATGGAGCAAGGGTACTCAACCAACTCACGCTACGCCCTTTGTAGATTTGTTAAAATAATTGGTTGGATGTTGTAGCTGCGGGACGAGGTAATCAGCAGCAGCAGCAGCGTCCTGGTGGTGGTGGTGGCGGTGGTGGTGGTGGCGGCGGCGGTGGTGGTGGCGGCGGTGGTGGTGGTTGTGGTGGTGGTGGTGGTGGTGGCGGCGGCGGCGGCGGCGGTGGTGGTGGTGGTGGTGGTGGTGGCGGTGGTGGTGGCGGCGGTGGCGGCAGCGGTGGTGGTGGCGGTGGTGGTGGTGGCGGCGGTGGTGGTGGTGGCGGCGGTGGTGGTGGCGGTGGTGGTGGTGGTGGTGGTGGCGGTGGTGGTGGTGGTGGTGGCGGCGGTGGCGGTGGTGGTGGTGGCGGTGGTGGTGGTGGTGGTGGTGGTGGTGGTGGTGGTGGTGGTGGCGGTGGTGGTGGTGGTGGTGGTGGTGGCGGCGGTGGTGGCGGCGGCGGCGGTGGTGGTGGTGGCGGCGGCGGTGGTGGTGGTGGTGGTGGTGGTGGTGGCGGCGGCGGTGGTGGTGGCGGTGGCGGCGGTGGCGGTGGTGGTGGTGGTGGTGGCGGCGGCGGCGGTGGTGGTGGCGGCGGCGGTGGTGGCGGCGGTACGATCGGCATCATTATAATTGTTCAAAATCCCATAAGACAGTCTGGTCAGTGGTGATGATTTTATTTCCATCCACACCAGAATCAAACTCATTTCAACGTTGCGTGTGACGTCTCCAAGTGTGAGTACCCCAGACTTGGGTGGTCCACAGTGAGAAGCTGTCGTCATTTTGAGGCAGCTGGTTCGATTCCCGGTGAAGCCATCATAGCTTTCAAATTGTTATATCGTATAGTGGGTCCTCTAATCTAAATCCCTTTCTTCTATTTCTATGAATGACCATCAGTATCTGCGAACTGATTTATCATGCTATTTTATTTGCTGCATGGGTTCCCTAACAATTTATATTCTGTGTATTATATGATCGTGAGAATTTACTATAACTATTTCATTCTTGAAATTTGCAAGCTGTGTTCCTCTGCAGGTTAAATCTAAATCACAGCGGAGGCCGTAAACCTCTGGGAAGTGAGAAGACATTACCAGCATCACTGTCTGCAAGTAGGGCATTTAAAAGACGCTCTGTCCCACTATCTTTAACTGGCTGAAAACCCTCAAACGCAGCCCCTTTCGAGACAGCGATCACCAGCAGCGACCAGGCCTCCTTAGTCACATCTTACGACACGCTTGCGGGGCATAGAAACCCCCCCCCCCCCAAATCAACTCATTACAAGCTGTTCTATCCTTCGCTATTCCATGCAGCCCAGTCCATGTCCTCCCAATATTACAAATTGCTGTCTTTGCTTCTCTCCTCCGTGTATTTTTGGTCTTCATTCTACTGCTCTTGCTAGGTCTATTCTTTGCTTCCCTGGTGTGACTGGCAAACAAACTAACTAGCCGGGAATGAAGAAGTGGCGAGAAACCGAAAGTCTTAGTCACTTAGTCGTAAGTCGCGGTTACAACTTCACGGCAAAGAGTTGCCCCATAATGCTCAGTTCCTATGCCAGTGAATATCACACAAAAGCTCTTCACTTTACCATGTGAAAAGTGGAATAGACAGCAGTCCCGATAAACCAACAACACGCACATGCATACATGCAAACGGCTGTCGCTGGAATGCCAGAACAACAGTCCGCCACTAAAATTACAGTTCATCGTCGAAAACCAGCACACCAATACTGCATAAGGCAAACCCAGCTAGTTCAGCAACTGAAGTCTTAGTCATGTTGGGTGTAACTAACATACAGAGTAGCATGTAAGAGAATGAAGTCATCAACTACGAGTACTAGGAAGCTTAAACCTTTGCGTTATGCATAAGTAGCAGTTGTTTCAAGACCCTTTAAAACACTGAAATAGCATGCGAATACATTGTGGGTATTGATCGACGCTCATTGAAGTAGAGGAATGAAGCTGATATTAGAGGACACACTAGACAATATAATAAGTGAAAGGAAAGCTATGGTGGCTCAATAGAGGATTCCAATCTGCCGCTTCCAAATAATGGGAGCGCCTCGCTAAATAAACGTGTGTACAACGACGTACGGCCAACTAGACACCCCTAAATAAACACGTCTTCATCAGTCAGGTCTATCACCCACGTAAAACCACAACCATGGAATATGGACACCATTCTTTACAAAAAAAATAACTAAACATATTGATTTATTTGGTTGTTTCGGGATTTGAAGTTTGACGATTCGGCACAACCCACTACTGGTAACGCTGATCGTATTTCCGTACGAACCTTGGGCCTTGTCCACGACTGATTTACATTCAAGGCCCAAGGTTCGTACCGGAATACGAGCAGCGTTGCCAGTAGTGGGTTGTGCTTAATCTTCAAAATAAACATATGTTAAATAACAAGCACATCAAACCCTAATGCTGTGACGTGTGCCTGAAGCACACTAATAGCTCCAATACAGAAAATAATTTATTGCAGAGCAAGAAATATGAACTCCAAGGAATACCATTAATTGAATGTATGACACTGCAATATAAGACTAAGGTAATGGAGAACGTGTTAAAGACAGACAGTCCTACAGAGCTTGTAAGAAAGACAATGCACACAAAAACAACAATTCCTATCGTGTATAGAAGGGGGTTAATAATGCACAGCAAAATACTAAGAAACCTATATTCTTCTCATAGTCTATGTCGTGTGACCTTGGTCATCGTGCAGTTCCACAGCCTTTTGTCTCTTATACTGCCAATCTTGTATGAAACAGCTGTTTCCCTCTATGCCAGTGGTTCTGAGCCTTTTTTGGCCGATGCCCCCCTTTACCATATGTTCAGAACGTCACCCCCCTCCCCCTTTCAAATTACCTCTCTATAAATCCCCCCCCCCCGCCCCCACCCTTACACAGTATACATAAAAATGGAAGCTAAATTTAATAACATATACTAGAACAAGTCTAGACATCTACATAAAACGTGATTTGCGGGTCTACTTGCGTTATAAAACGAATTTCATTAGGGCGAGAAGTACAGAACCGTAAAATTTAGAGGGAAAAACAATATGAAGTAACTGGTTCTTGTATTAATGCGATCTTGAAATAATCTTAATTCCCCCCTGGAAGGCGGGGGGGGGGGGGGGGGGGGGAGAGAGAATTCCCCACCGGTTGAGAACCACTGCTCTATGCCATGTTGTCAAGCTGTCAAACTCCCCTGGCCTCTTTTCCCATCTAGCTTTCCCGCGGTCACGATTTTCCCATCTCATGATGCGCCGGAAGATGTGGATTGCCCTCTTGTGATGCGAGTAACCTGTGGGTCTGGTATATTTTGAACTGTTAAAGAAAAGTGGCTAGTTGGTTCTATTGTGTTATATGTGATACACAGAAGTATCAACTGTTGTGAACTTTTGAGGTCATTAGCATAGCATCAGAAATCAATTCAAACGTATTTATTGCCATTCATTTAAGCGTGGCCGCGGGGTTTCAAGCTCTTGCGCTTAATCCTCACGTGCGCTGACGGCGGGTCAGTCCCTACATCGACCAGTTGGACTTAAACGTTAACATCTCGCTCACAAAGCCATGGCAAACTACCGAGCGTAAAATTTCATAGAAAATTAACCCCGCAAAGGACATGCAATATTTTAAAACAGAAGTAGATGAAGCCCATAAACGGGCATTCTCCCGTTGTTTACGCTTCACCTCGACACCGCAAGGTACAAGAGGCATGACATGAGATGAGATGAGATGAGAAGTAGATGTAATAAGTAGAGATTATAGGACACGCTATTCATTATACAAACTAACAGCTCTGTTGCCACACAAGAATTCGAACTTGTGTGAGTCACGCGTAAAGGTGCCTAGAACATCAACCCGAGGCTGACTGCAACGTCTGCAAAAGACATGCAATAGTTTAAAAAACAGACGTAGAGGACAGGAGTAGAGATTAGAGGGCAGCAGTAGATATTAGAGGACAGAAGCAGAGATTAGAGGACTTGCTAAATATGTTGCATGTCCCTTACAGGACATTGCAATCAAGCCCAAGTTGATTTTCGAAACAATTTTACGTTGAGTAGTTTGCCACTGCTTTCTGAACAAGAAGACGACGTTTTAGTCCGACTTAATACAGGTGAATGGGTTCAAACCTCTACTTCGCCATCAGCGTATCGGGAGTTTAAGAACAATCGCGCTTATCCTTTCGGCCATACACAAACTTATAGCTATGTTGCCACAAGGAAATTGGAACATGTGTGAATCACGCACGTTAGCTACAGTATACCGCCTTCTGGGTGTCAAAACCTGCTGTGTGCGCTTCTTAGATTATATGGCCAGAAATATCCAAGACAGACAGACAAGTAATGCAGCCGCCACTAGGTGGCGCTGTGAGGGGACTACCGGAGGAGAAGACAGTGCGTGAGGTTATGATTATGGTGTGGGTGGGAGGGGGAGAGACACAGACACACACAAACACACAGGAGAGAGAGAGAGAGAGAGAGAGAGAGAGAGAGAGAGAGAGAGAGAGAGAGAGAGAGAGAGAGAGAGAGAGAGAGAGAGAGGGCAGTCTAAAAATTACCCAAACATCACCCGAAAGGCGGGGTCACAAGATCTCTACTACAAGTGTACTTAAGCAAGCTTAAGGAGTCAACAAGCAACCTTGTGACCTAGAATCTCACGCTTCGTTCTGCTTTGTGTGCCGTTGGCTTAATACGTTTGCGTAAGAAGCGCGCGCGCGAGAGAGAGAGAGAGAGAGAGAGAGAGAGAGAGAGAGAGAGAGAGAGAGAGAGAGAGAGAGAGAGAGAGAGAGAGAGAGAGAGAGAGAGAGAGAGAGAGGCGACAACCACTGCTCAAGATTTATTTCGGAAGACAAGATCTATGAAGTTTCAGTTCAATGTAACAAAATAAAAAAATGGGCATGTCCTTTACAGGACGTTGCAATCAACCCCAGTCCCAGTTTGATTATCCAGTAAATTGCACATTCAATAGTTTGCCAATGCTTTCTGACCTAGAAGTCATCGTTGAAGATCAGGGCCAGGCTGACGCGCGTATGTAGACAGGAGTGAAAAAATATACATGGAATATTAACTGGTACATTGTCGATTGCCAAGATTCGGTAAAAAAAAAAATTCGGTTAACAAGAGCCTGTGAATTTAACGCTTTTGAAATAATATGTATGCTATTAGTATTAAACCTTGGCAAATTCTAGGTCACGGCACATGAGGTGAGGTGGCTAGTTACCTTCCCCATCGCCTTTCTCTCCTCCTCCCAATATATTCTAAAATTGTATGGTGCCCATGTTTATGAAGCTGGGTCGACCCCATAAACGTACTGGTCGGACAACCTAATCTCGCCTCTGCTGGGGATTGGTGCGGGATCACTGTCTGGGCAGGCTAGCGAGCTAACCAGCATGCCACGACAGCTCCGGTTCCCCGTCACCGACGCAAAGTAATGACTTGTATTCACCGGACAATAAACAATTGCTCAAGCATACCGAGACAGCGAGCATACGGTGGTTCCAAACAATTTTGTGCAGACGGAAAGACTTCGTTTTAAATGTGCGATTGCCGTGGGCATAACAAATGCTGCACATTCGAACAATATCAGTGACTTTGTGTTTAAGTTCTTAGCCAAGGTATAATTCATTTATTCACTTCATATGAAATGTAACTCTGTAGTATGTGCCTGAGGAGATCCGCGAAATATGCCAGGCAATAAATCGTGCAATATATTGTTTGTGACTTCAGTGTTTAAAATATGACTCTCTGGCGTTTGAAAGTTTGAAAAAAAAACCACTTGAAGATGGGACAATAATCAGACAGACAGACAGACAGACAGACAGACAGACAGACAGACAGACAGACAGACAGACAGACAGACAGACAGACAGACAGTCGGTAACGGGAACTTATATGACTACTTATATGAATTAAATGAGATGCTCCCCACCAGGATGTGGGCGATGCCGGGCCGGGTCAGACAGACAGACAGATAGATAGTCGGAACGGGAACTTATATGACTACTTATATGAATTAAATGAGATGCTCCCCACCAGAGTCTGGGCGAAGCCGGGCCGGGTCAGCTAGTATGAAAATATATGTGCGTTTGTTGCAGCTTTGATCACGTCGCGCTGTACGCGGTTCGAGACATGCAGGCAACAAATGTATTTCATATATTGAACACAACTGTAAAGTAGGCTGTGAAATTGCTGTTGTAGCAAAATTGTTAAAGGTAGGAGATTCTCGTGTACAGCCCGTCACCTTCAATGGAATCTGTCCACCGAAGAACTCGCATTCACTAACCTCCGAGATACACAAAAAGTTAGTTACATAGCCTTCCCAGAACGTCGCAGTCACTACATCATTGTGTAACTGTCGTTTATGGCAAGTTTACGTTCAGCAGTTTGCCATCTTATATATAAAAGGCGATCTCCGTCTGTCTGTCTGTATGTCCATATGTCCTTTATGCGCTCGCGAACGGCCCATCCGATTGAGATGAAATTTTCTACACGTCTTCCTTTCATTCCAGCGCAGCCCACTGTCATATTTTTTTAGTGTGAAATCGGCTGCTTACCCAATATTATTTAATTTTCCATTTTTCATTATAATTTCATATATCTCAGGGGACCTAACTCTGTAAAAGTTATTTCAAGGGGAATAACTTTTCTGTATACCTTATAGTCATATTGTGGCATCGTTTTCAAAGATTTATAAACTCTGTGTCTATAGTTATGTACCGGCATATGAGTTATAATAAATAATGATACAATCTTTAAGGCATTTTCAAAGTTTTCATAAAAATAATGCACAATGCATAACATTGTAACTCATCTTTTTATGCTTAAGAAGTTACTGTAGTCATGCAGGTGATTAGAAAGAGTTTTCATTAAAAATAATGGATGGTGTGTGGAAGGACATTCTTTTAAGTTACTTTTTTTGTTGTATGAATTTAATGAGACGCTACCCGCCAGGAGCTGGGCGAAGCCACGCCGGGTCAGATAGATAGACAGACCCACCTTTTCGCTGCAGTTGTCTACTCCTCCTTTTCCTTCTTCTGCTGATGCTGCTGCCGCCGCTCCATTTACCCAAGTTAATTGTTGGGGAAGATGTAAAGATCTTTCAAGTGCTCTTTCTAATGCTTTTTGTAAGTTGGTCTTCGTTTATCTAAGGTTGTTCTAACTGCAACCAATAAATGATTAGACAGACAGGCAGACAGACAGACAGACAGAGAGGGAGGGACGGACAGACAGACAGACAGACAGACAGACAGACAGACAGTCGGGAACGGGAACTTATATGACTACTTATATGAATTAAATGAGATGCTCGCCATCAGGGGCTGGGCGAAGCCGGGCCGGATCAGACAGACAGACAGACAGACAGACAGACATATAGACAGACAGACAGACAGATAGATAGTCGGGAACGGGAACGGGAGCTTATATGACTACTTATATGAATTAAATGAGATGCTCCACACCAGGAGTTGGGCGATGCCGGGCCGGGTCAGACAGACAGACAGACAGAAAGACAGACAGACAGACATACATACAGACAGACAGACAGACAGACAGACAGACAGACAGACAGACAGACAGACAGACAGACAGACAGACAGACAGACAGACAGACAGACAGTCGGTAACGGGAACGAGAACTTATATGACTACTTATATGAATTAAATGAGATGCTCCCCACCAGGGACTGGGCGAAGCCGGGCCGGGTCAGCTAGTTCCTTTATAAAAGACCGGCACTCATACCACTGTTTCTTCTTCTTCTTCTTCTTCGTTCATCCGGAGTTTTTTTTCGGACGTGATTGCGTTGTGCCTGTTTACAGCAGAGCTGCGTTCTTGCGCCGTTAGGGCGACACATCCGACTTCTGCGGGCATTTGTTGACCGGGTTAACCTTCCCGGGGATACCACTGTTTCAAAACTAACGCAAGGCGGGTTGTTTCCAAATCTCCGCAGCTGTGTTTCGAAAGCGGTATGCGGGATTGCGAATTGCATTCGTAACCCTTTTGCCGGATTCGTAACACTTTTCGCCGGATACAAGCCGACGTAAATAACTCCATGGCGCACTCCACACGAAAACAGGGGAACGTATAAGACTGGTGCGATTTATTTTTAGAAGAAGATACTGCTTTACTGTATTTTTCACAAAGCACACAGAGATTACTATAGTCTACTAGATAACAGTTAAAGGTGAAGGCAGTCACACCTGACCTTTAACCAGTTCAAAAAAGAGGTGAGCACGAAGACTGTTGGCAGCAGGCTAACATCACTTGGAACAAATCGTGTATAGAAGTCCTTGGAAAACGGGAAGAAAACAAAGCATGGACAACGCTGGAAACCCTTACGGAAATAAAAGAAGGGGGAAAGAAAAGATGCAGACTTAAATAATAGCAAAATCAGAGTTGATAAAGTCAGAGCCCAGAAAAAAAAAAAAAAATAACATACAGAAGATAATAAAGAAGTTAGGAAGAGGACAGGGGAGGAGGCGGGAGGGAAGATAGAGAGACACATACACATTCACACACAAAACATACGGAAGATAATAAAGAAGCTAGGAAAAGTATAGGGAAGGGTTGGGGGGAGATAGAGACACACATACACAAAACATACGGAAGATAATAAAGAAGCTAGGAAGAGGATAGGGGAAGGGCCGGACACGGGAGAGAGAGAGAGAGAGAGAGAGAGAGAGAGAGAGAGAGAGAGACACACACACAACAAACGGAAGCTAATAAAGAAGCTAGGAGGAGTATAGGGGAGGGCTGGGGTGGGGGGAATAGAGAGAAACACACACACAAAATATACGGAAGATAATAAAGAAGCTAGGAAGAGGATAGGGAAAGGGCCGAGGGGAGAGAGAAAGAGAGGGGGGGGGGGAAAGAAAGACAGAATGCAATGTATTCAGAAAAACTTGCAAACGAGTCAGAAGAAGCAGCAGCGAAAGGAAACCCCCGAGAGCTTTACACAAGGAGATCTGAAATACAATGAAATTAGTAGGAAATTATAATCAACCAAACAGACCTAATAAACACGGTAATGAAACAGTTCTAACACTATAAAGATCAAATGAACAGATGGGCTGAATGTTTTAGAGAACTTCTGAATAGGCCAGCCACAGGACCCTTCAGATATCCAGTCTGCAGAAACGTAGCTGGAAATAAACTGTAAATAATTAATTTAGATAGCAATTAGGATTTAATAATGTAAGTAAAGGACTCTATTACACGACTTAAATGATTGCCTGCCAAACAGAACTTGGGTCATGGGACCCTGGGACATTGGGACGCACCTAGCACACGGCGCTAGTCTCATATTTTGCTGGGTGATGTGGTCTCTCGTGGTGCCTCGTTTTAGACTGGATCTATCTGGGAGCCAGGTCAAGTTTTAAAAATCCGAATTTGCCCAGCTGCTGTAGGCGGTTGCCTAGCCACTATGCCACCGAGGTTTCCCTTCTCACAATGTGGTAAGAGGGCAGAACATCTCTCTCTCTCTCTCTCTCTCTCTCTCTCTCTCTCTCTCTCTCTCTCTCTCTCTCTCTCTCTCTCTCTCTCTCTCTCTCTCTCTCATACGTTTGTGACAAGTTGTGTCTTAGCCTCTTTCTAAACATTCAGGTTAATCATTTTAGCTGTCCGAGGAATTTTCAGCATTCTGTAGCGTGTAACTATGCATTTATTTTAGCTGCCCATGGAATGTTCAGCATTCCGTAACGTGTAACTATGCATTGCATTTTAGCTGTCCTAGGAATTTTCAGCATTCTGTAACGTGGCGAAGGTGTTACGGGCGCGGTTCGTGATCCCGTATACCCACGTTCGATTCGAAACACAGCTGCGCGCGATTTGACCGCGCTGTGCTGTTTTTTTTAAAAAACGAAATGGTATGGGTGCCGGTCGTTCAGAAAGCAATGGCAAACTACTGAACGTAAACTTGTCAAGACATCAACAGCAGCAAAAAAATGCAGGTGTTGACTGCAAACTTCCTGCAAAGGATATGCAACTAACTTTATAACATGTAACTATGCATTGCAGTTTAGCTGTCCAAGGAATTTTCAGTATTCTGTAACGTGTAACTATGTGTTACATTTTAGTAAGCGTGTGCTAAATGTAAAAAGTGTGTTGGTGTAATGGTTATGACATTAAGCCGACAATTACATGTCCGCGATCGGAAAAGGGTTCAATGCCAGCTCTCGCCGTTCGCTATAGGGGTAAGGCCTACACAACGTGATGGCACTAACACTTCACACAGCAGATTACTGCCACGGAACTGTTTCGTGCTCAAACAGTGCGGTCAACGAACTACAAAAATGGCGTCAAATCTGTTATGGATCAGTCTGTGCCAGGCCTGTAAATAACTGGGGCACGTGCCCTGTATACACACTACACACATAACGCTCAACAACGACAGCTGAAGAATATCGCGCGCTTGTATAATGCTTTGACAGCTGTTTCTTTAGACCATGCCGTGTTGTGGCGATGGTGATCGTGTCTGTCCACAGCCTTCTGTCTCGTTTGCTGTAAATCATTTCTGTTACCGGCGTTCATCTCTGTTACCGGCGTTCATCTAAGCTATGATGTGAAACTTTCCATCTTCTATCTTGGTTTCCCCTTGACTCTCATCTTCCCTAACTTTCCTGTTGTCAAGTTGTGCTCCAGCTTTCCCCCTTCTTATTAATTACAATTCCAAAGAATGTGGACTGTATCTTCTGATCCGAGTAACCAGTTCTCGTTGTAGGGTAACTTCTTTCAAGACATCATTGCTTTTTTCTATCCACTCAAGGGGGTTCTCGTAATTCTTCTACAAAATCACAGCTTCTACATAATTCCTAACTTGTTTGCTAATTGTTCATGATTCTCTTCCCTACATCAGGATTGGCTCTTTAAACCCTTTTTATAACCTCGATTGACAAGAATATTCCCCATCTTTTGAAATGGTGCTTTTGTTTGGGCTGTTCTACTTGTAACTTCTTTAATACATCTTCCGTTAGTGTTATTAAAATACTCAAATACATACATATGCTGACTTGTTTCAGACTGGCTCCATTCGCATTGATGCTGCGTTTGGGGAAGACAGTTTTCATTGTAATCGCCATTATTAGGCATAAACGTTGGTGTAGCGGTTAAAAGGTTGCGCTGACAGTGACATGAGCGCGATCCGACTATGTCTGGGCTCGCCGTCCGCTTAGGGATGAAAAGACTGGCCATCTATTCATCAGCGCACTCAGGTCTGAGAAATGGGATGATCCTAACAGATCACATACCCACATCAAGTTCCTGCCACATCACTTGCTTGCTAATCACCATTACCATTACTTCTGTCTGTCTGTCATTCAGACTAAGATCCTTGTTTTGGCTTTATGCTAACCAGTTGAAATATCAGTCTTTGATACGTTCAAGAAAACGCTTACAAGATCGAATCAGCGTTGAAGTCTTTCTGTTCAAAGTACCCATGATTGGCGCTTCCCTGAGTGCTACCCATCACATACTGTGCTGTCTTGTCCATTATGTTCTGTCACTGTATACTGCAGGTGTATGGCTTTCTAGTGGCCACTTCAGTGCACGTCTAATACATCTTCATGATCATCATATAGTGCTCTGCCAGCAGGCAGGGTGGTTATGGTTCACTATCTCACAGATCACCAATCTTGGATCAGGTCAGTGTGTCAAGCCATCCATTTATGTATCTCTTTGCCTTCTCAGTGCTCCTTTCCACCAAGTCTGCCACTAAATGGGGTTAAAGGCAGGAGGGTCCACTCCATTGCACCGGGTTCTACCACATCTGACTTGGTGCTTCTCCATAAAACGACAAGCCGCCTGCCGAGAGCACTCCATAAGTCACGAATTCTAATTCCGGCGATGACCCCCAGGAATCACCAGAAAACTTGACTCGTGGTCTGCACAATGCATCCAAACAGCGAACCTTCCATAATGCCAGGCACAGTGATTATCACTGTTGTCGAATTTTTCTCCTCCAAAAATATTGACTTCTTCTTCTTCTTCAGCGTTCCGATCCATTGAGGTTCTTTGCTGCAGATACAATCCGTCTCCATTCGTCTCTCTGGTGGACCTTCTCTTGCCAGTCGTTGATTCCAAGTGCTTGTAGGTCTGTATATGTATTATCTCTCCACCGTCTAATGGTCTACCTCGGGGTCTACGGTCATTTATTTCCTGAGTGTAAGCGAGTTTTGTTTCCCTATTATCTTCCATTCTTTCTATATGCCCCAGCCATTGTAGTCTATTAGCCTTCATGATACCAGTGATTAGTGGGGATTTAAACAGATCATAAATGTCTTTGTTACTTCTTCTTTTCCACTCTCCACTTTGTGTATCCCTAATGGGTCCAAAAATGCGTCTTAAAATTTTGTTCTCAAAGGTTTGTAACAAGGCTTCGTCTCCTTTGGTTGTACTCCAGGTTTCAGAGCCATAAAGCACAACAAAAATATTGACTGTCTAGGTTTAATTACCACTTAGTCTCCCTGGCTTAGAGGTTAGAATCTTTCTCCGTAATCCTGTATACTCTCGTGAGTGATATGATGTGTGCAAGAATTGGTAGCGGTTCTCGCCGTGTCAGTAACTTACGGGGTATTAAGCCAGTCGCTCAGAAAGCAATGGCAAACTATTGAGCGTAATCTTGCCTAGTACATCAACAGCAGCTGAAAAATGCTGGTGTTGACTGGAACGTCCTGTAAGGGATATGCAAAAAATATATATATATACAAGTAAATGGGAATATTTTTACACAAATGAATCGGTACAATTATCTCGGAACAGTCATAACATCTGATGGGAGATACTCGAAGCGATTAGAACAAGAATTGCCATGGAAAAGTAGCTTTTTGCAAGATAGAAAACATACTGACCAATAAAAAGATGTTAACTGCAACGAGAAAAAAAAGTGTTGAATTGCATCATAGAACCTGTGCTTTTGTATGAATATAAAGCATGGACAATGAGCAAATAGGCTGAAAAACATCTGATGGCTGTTGAAATGTGGTTTATGAGGAAAATTCAAAGAATACCATGGACAGACAGAAAAACCAATGAGCAAGTCCTAAAAAAGACAAATGAAAATCGTAAACTGATTAGAGAAATTACACGTAGACAGTCAAAATTTTTTGGTCACACTATGAGAAGAAATAAACTACAGAACTTGTTGACAACTGGCAAGACTGAGGGAAAAGGAACATGGGGAAAGCAGAGAAGTAAATATTTGGATGGACTGGCCACATGGCATGGTCAATACAAGAACATGGAGCTGATCCATGACTCTGGTGATCGTGTGAGATGGCAAATCATGACCGCCCATGCTTATCAGCATGGCACATGATGAATTAATATATGCGTTAACATAATAAACAAAATGGGTTAACTAAAGCTGATGAAAATAATACTTACAGACTAAGCATATTGCAATAAAGCGCTCTGCAAGAGCTGGCACAGCACAGTCAGGGAACATTGGTTGCAGAATGTACAAAGATGCTATCAAACTAAGAGCAGCTATGGCAACTGGACAGATCAATACAAAGTTGATCCACAGGCAAACAAATGCTGGATAATCCCCAAATGCACGCTGGATGTACACATACTCTCCTCCAGACTGGGGGATTGATGCCCCTAGTTCTGCATAACACAGGGCGCACAGCGTGTTGTACACACCACACACTGTCCACATAATCATGGCCATGCCCACCGATTTAGTGTGCCTGAGTATTCCCACGGGCGACACAAAAATTCCGGAACCAATGATGATGCCGATGATGATGGCTACCCCTTGGAAAAGGGTGATGTTTTTCTTCAATGATACCTTTTCGGTCGTGATGTTTTTCTTCTTTTCTGTCATGTTTGAAGGTCTTATGTTTTGCAACAAATATAAAAACCAAGTGGAATTCTGAAAAGCAACACACCACTAGTTCGTAATAAGTCACAAAACGTGACCCTTGACAGCTGGCCCAGATAGTGGAGTCTATGATTAGTTCACCATTAATATAAATCAGTCGGTGTTTTAGTGTCCCACAAGTGATGCTATTATCCTGCTATCTAGATACTGGCTCCATATGAAAGAAACCTAAGCTGTCAGTAGTCTATGGAATAAATAAACATATACATGTTTTATTAGTTAAATTAATAATAAATATGCATGCACGAAATTATGTGAGCATATTTAAAACGTTTAAAAAAATTTAAAACCTTGGACTGCCAGAGTAACTAACAACGATTGCCTGAAAGAGGCTAATGAAACTAGAAAACTATATACAACAATGAGAAAGAGACAAACAGCTTTCTTTGGTCATGTGATGAGAAGAGAGGCATTGGAGAACATCGTAACAACTGGAAAGATCGAGGGGAAGAGAGGCAGAGGCAGACCAAGAGAAATGATGCTGGACGGATTGAGACGGTGGCATGGAGGAATATCATCAGCAGAGTTGATCCAGAACACCAAAGACCGAGATCTGTGGAGAGCCATGAACGCCTACGCCAGCTGGCATGGCACTTGATGATGATGATTGAAAACGATACTTCCTGTAATTGTATGTGTAACTAAAGGGTTTAATGGTGAGAGAATTGACTTCATGCACTAGGTTTTATCCCATACGGCTTGTTCTCTTTCCGCAGTGTGACCTGCCGGAAGCGTTGCACGGAGCGTGAATTCCATAGCTCCAGTGATGATCCCCAGGAGTCTCCAAGAAGACTGAACCCATGAACCAGATGACTGAGTCTGGAAATGAACCCACAACCTTCAGAGAGTAAGGCAGGTGGCTTACTACTTCGCTATGAAGACCACCTCTTACGTGCAATTAAAAACATGTACATGCAACTAAAAATATGTATGTGCAACTTAAAACATGTACTTGTATCTAAAAAAATGCACTGGCAAACTAAAAACATTTACGTTTAATTAAAAACATTTACATGCAACTAAAAACATGTACTGGCAACTAAAACATTTACGTGCAACTAAAAATATGTACGTGCAACTAAAAACCTGGTACGAAATACACTTTTCTATTTAAAGTTCATTATGATAAGCCAACAACAAACAAACCAAACAACTATGAGCTGATTTCTGATCAATTTAAGGTTTTCAAGGGAGTCAGTTGCAATAAAAGCCCCATCAAGAAAACAATTACACGCCAGTGTGATAAAACTAAGATAGAGGTGCTACAGAAGATATCAATGTAGCTAATGATTATGAAATCTTTAGCAGGAAACTTTTTAGACTCTTAACAGATAATAAGACTAAATGAGAAGGCTTCATTATGTTTGGTAAAGTTTCTATGTTTGTTCTTTTCTGAGTTTTCATTTGCTGTTAAAGTTTAATTATTTATCAATTTGTTTTTCAAAATTATTCTGGTGTTATACTCTTTGTGCAGGTTTCCAAAATGGCCATAAAACTTAAACCTTCAAGGTAACCTTCCCAGACAATTCTGAAAATTTTCTGGTACTTTCAGCGCTGATAGTATCATGAGACGAGATTGACACCCATGTTTTTTATTTACCGCCAACAGAGGAAAAAACTGGCTGTCTATTTCTCCGTGTATTCAGGCCTACAATATGTGATAGCCCTGTTACATCATAGACTCATAGCAGGCTCTTGCTGCGTTCATTTCACCAACAAAACAGTAATACTGTAGTGGCTTTCTGTGAATGAGGTGTTGTGGGAAGTTACAAACCAACAAAAGCAGGCACCTAGAAGGAACAATTTCATATCAGGATCTCACTGGGGGAAAAAAAGCCAAGGTATTTATCAAGAAAAAGTTCTAAAACTTCTGGAGCTGGAGAACAGGCAGCAACACCCACACAATACCAATTATGTCCATCCCTACAAAATATTATATATAGTATATATATAGCGAGTATATTTGTCAAAATGCACTCTGGACAGCACACTGCAAATGTGTCCTTTCTTGGTGGCTTGAGAGTTCAAAATGACCCCTAGAAAACAGAAGTGGAAGAGAAACTGAGGGGCACTTAAGACAACTTCCTGCTGATATTCAGGTTCATATGAGCAATTATTTAATGTTTTATATGTATTTTAACCAGGAAGCATAGAAAACTGATTGCAAAAGTAGAAGTGGAAATTCATCTCGGTATATATATATATTCCTCTCTGTCCATCTGTGTGTATGCGTGCGTGGGGGAAGGGGGGGGGGTGCGTGAGAGAGAGTGTGTGAGTGAGCGAGCGAGAGTGAGAGAGAGAGAATTGAGTGTGTGTGTGTTCTATATTTGGTGCAGGATTTTTCTCGATATTTGAGTTTTCATTTACCATGAAAATTTAATGGCTAGAGATTTTCATGTTTCATTTTCTAGACTATCATTTTGTGCCTTGCCAAGTGGTGCAGGTGTTTACGCCTCTCCACAGATCTCAGTCCTTGGTGTTCTGGGTGAACTCCGTGCCACCGTCTCAGTCCACTCAGCATCATTTCTCTTGGTCTGCCTCTGTCCCTTTTCCTCTTGATCTTTCCATTTACTATGATAGTCTACAAAGCCTCTCTTCTCAACATGTGACCAAAGAAAGCTGTTTGTCTCTTTGCTATTGTTGTTTCATTAACCTCTTCCAGGCAATCATTGTTAGTTACTGAGAGATATGAAACCTATAGTCACATACAACAAATATAGAAAGATGAGGCCTAGTCACATACAACAAATATAGAAAGATGAAGCCTATAGTCATACACCTACAACAAATATTGAGATATGAAACCTATAGCCACATACAACAAATACTGAGATATGAAACCTATAGTCACATACAACAAATATTGAGATATGAAACCTATAGTCACATACACCAAATATTGAGATATGAAACCTATAGTCACATACAACAGATATTGAGATATGAAACCTATAGTCACATACAACAAATATTGAGATATGAAACCTATAGTCACATACAACAAATATTGAGATATGAAACTTATAGTCACATACAACAAATATTGAGATATGAAACCTATAGTCACATACAACAAATACTGAGATATGAAACCTATAGTCACATACAAAAAATACTGAGATATGAAACCTATAGTCACATACAACAAATATTGAGATATGAAACCTATAGTCACATACAACAAATATTGAGATATGAAACCTATAGTCACATACAACAAATATTGAGATATGAAACCTATAGTCACATACAACAAATATTGAGATATGAAACCTATAGTCACATACAACAAATATTGAGATATGAAACCTATAGTCACATACAACAAATATTGAGATATGAAACCTATAGTCACATACAACAAATATTGAGATATGAAAACTATAGTCACATACAACAAATATTGAGATATGAAACCTATAGTCACATACAACAAATATTGAGATATGAAACCTATAGTCACATACAACAAATATTGAGATATGAAACCTATAGTCACATACAACAAATATTGAGATATGAAACCTATAGTCACATACAACAAATAATGAGATATGAAACCTATAGTCACATACAACAAATATTGAGATATGAAACCTATAATCACATACACCAAATATTGAGATATGAAACCTATAGTCACATACAACAAATATTGAGATATGAAACCTATAGTCACATACAACAAATATTGAGATATGAAACCTATAGTCACATACAACAAATATTGAGATATGAAACCTATAGTCACATACAACAAATATTGAAAGATTAAGCCTACAGCCATACACATACAACAAATATTAAAAGATGAAGCCTAGTCACATACAACAAATATTGAAAGATGAAGCCTATAGTCACATACAACAAATATTGACAGATGAAGCCTATAGTCACAAACAACAAATATTGAAATACAATATAAATGTTTACACAGATTTTTCCAAAGAACATAATAAGTTGAGAATAGGAATATATATTCCACAGTAGAACATTAAGAAACATTTCAATGTAGTAGACTAGATAGAGCAGGGGAGACCTTTTTAGCAACTCAATCATGCATGTTACGTCTCCACAATGAAGGTTGGCTGCAATAGATCTCCAACACTGTCTGTCTCTTGCCTTGATTGTACATTCTGTCAGATTGCTGTTCGTCCATCTCTTGATGTTATCTTCCCACTTGTATCATTGTCTACCTCTTGTTCGCTTGCCTTCAACCTTACCCTCCAGTATGGTTTTTATAAGAGTGTCATGTCTTTTAACGTGACTTAAATATTTCACTTGTCTCTGATTTTCTTTCATCAACTCTCTTTTCATTCCCAATTTTTCTAGAACCTATGTATTTGATTGCTTTTGTTTCTATGAAATACGACATATTCCTCTATTTGACATTCTTCCTCTTCTTCGTCTTCTGCGTTCATCCCATCAGTTTTTTTTTGGACGTGATTGCAATGTGCCTGTTTACAGCAGAGCTGCGTTCTTGCGCCGTTAGGCCGGCACATCTGACTTCTGTGGGTATTTTGTTGACCGGGTTAACCTTCCCGGGATTTGACATTCTAATTGCTTGTTTAATGTCCAGGCTTCCGCGCCATTTAGTAGTGTTGAATATATATATTTGACAATTCTTATTTTTAATGTGTTGTTAATCTCTCTATACGTGAATACTGATTTCATGATGTTGAAAGCATTTTTGAATTCAGTGCGGACTGTATGGATACCGGCATATGTAGGAATTGATGGTACAAAGAAAGGCAGAGTATTATAAAATACATGTAGCTTTGGGAAAAATAACATTAAATCAATAGTTAACAAAAGAATAACGGAAGAATGGACACTAATATGGAATCAAAGCTTAAAAGGAAGACGTGTATAAAACTGCTAAGTGCTACAACAAGAACATGTCAGGTAACAAATTAAATTACAATTCTTTGCAACAAATGTTACAGAGGTTACATCTTGGAATAGTTTATTTTACTATAAAAGAAGACAACTGTGATGTACGCCAGATGCATACTAATAATATGATCTGATCCGATTAGTAGAGGGGAAAAAACATTCCACCTCGTTCAATGAGCTTTAACTGCCTTGGTTATAATAGTGGTGGTTAATGGTGTGGGTTTAGTTTCTGTTTTCCTCTGCATCAGTTTTAGCTGACTTTTTGATGCCTTAATAGTACCAATACAGAAAATTATTTATTACAGAGCAAGAAATACGAACTTCAAAGAATACCATTAATTGAATTGTGACACTGCAATATAATGCAATGGCAATGGAGAACATGTTAAAGGCAGATAGCCCTACAGAACTTGTAGGAAAGACTATGCACAAAAAAACAACAATTTGTATCCTGTAAGGAGGGTATTAATAATGCACAGCAAAATACTAATATTACTAATAACTTATGTTACTTATTATAATTAAATTATACTATACTTATTGAAACCGGTCTCCCTGGCCTAGGAGTTAACGTCTTTCTCCGTAATCCTGTTTATCCACGTGAGGAATGTAACCTGCGTAAGAATCAGTAGCGGTTCTCGCCGCATTAATAACTTATGAGGTATGTGAGCCGGTCGATCAGAAAGAAATGGCAAACTACTGAGCGTAATCTTGCCAAGAAATCAACAATCAGCTAAAAGATGCTGGTGTTGACAGCGATGTCCTGTAAAGGATATACAAACAAAACAAAAATACTTATTGAAGAGCTTCAATGAACTGGCAAGAGTGGATGGATAGCACAATTCAGTAAATACGAATATCAAAATATCACAACTGTCTGAAGACATGATTATAATATTATACTTCTTCTTCTTCGTGAATAGATCATCTAGTATATATTATATTAGATGAATAAACCCAAAGATTAAATAAGCAACTTGAGCTTAAAGACATCTCCATAGCATAGAGTTTGCCTTCAAACTGAGCCACAATCGTTTTCATTATAAACAAATATGAAATAATAATAGTAATAATATAATACTAATAGTTAGCAAAAGTATGAGTAAATGTTTTTAAAAAATCCTTAAAACGAAATAACCAATTAAATGACACGTAAAAAGTACCCCAATTAAAACAACCAACTCAAAATGGTTGAATAAGAATAAGATATTCAATGTTTTATCATATTCATATATTGTTACTAATTTTTTACTTATATACTTACTTACCTAGTACCTGTTTAGTACTTTATAAATAATAAATAGTTATATACTTATATATTTATAATTAATAAGTATTATAAACAATACAACGCAGTGGTACTACTACTAGTAAGTAACTCCAGTAATTGAAGTTGAACTGAATTGTAAAAAAAAAAAAAAAATGTTACAAACAAAACAACACTCAAATAAACTTTGCACTATTTATTTCCCACTCTTTGACCGCAACAACAAAAGAACGGGGTTTTCTCGTGCACATACACAATATCCCTCACGTCCCTCCAGGCATTACCTTGTCTAATAAACGTTAACTAACTTAACGAGCTTAACTTTGTCACACCTTAACTAACTATTGATCTTCAGTCTTAACGGGCCTCGTGGATGTTTATGTTAGGATAGAGATACCATCAGGTTGCTAACTACACGTTTTCAATGTAATGTGGCTAAATGTGGCTTTTACTATGCTACAAGTGGCTACAGTGATAATGAGCGTAGCTCTAAGGGGAGGTTGACAATCAATTGTTAATAAATTACAGGTTGAGACTACCGCTTGTGGCAAACTAAACAACAATAATGCTTGTTTACTGTAGGACGTCGCGAACAGCCCCAACCCCAGGCTGATTTACTAGACATGTTACGTTCAGTAGTTTGACATTGCCTTCTGAACGAGAAGCGTTGAACAAACTAGAAAAAAAGAAAAGATAGTTGCATATCCTTTACGGACGTTGCAGTCAACCCCAGCAATTTTATTTTTTGGCTGATCGTGATTCCAGGGCAAGTTTACGTTCAGTAGTTTGCCATTGCTTTCTAAACGACCGGCACCCATACCATTTCATAAACAAACCAACGCAGCTGTTTTTCGAACGCGGGTAAGCGGGATTACGAACTGAGTCCATAACCTCTTTGCCACGGAGCCGGCTTGAACAACCTACTGAACGTAAAACCTGACTAGTAAATCACACACAACCTTAACTGTTGGGTTTAGGGGTCAGCATGGCCGAATGGATAAGAACGCGTGCTCTTAAACATCCAGTGTGCTGATGTCGAGGTAAAGGGCTCAACCCCTACACGGAGAGTCGGACTAAAATATTGACCTCTCGTCATTGACTTGGGGACGTAAATTACAAGTACCTCAGAAATCTGAGCGGGTTCACCTGATGGCAAGGGACACTGTTAATAGGCAAGGCTAATCCACATGCAAGATCTGGTGTTGCACTACTAGAAGCAGAGTGTATGGACTACACTTGAGTTCAATGCGAGTGAGCTAAACAAATGCCGGTATTGATTGCAACGTTCTGTAAAGAACATGCATCTAACTTTAACTACGGTGTAGAAGCCACCTTAGCTCAGCGGCCAGTACGGTGGTCTGCCGACCTGAAGGTCGTCTGTTCGAATGTCTATTGTTGGAATTTCCCTGGCTCCGGGAGTCGACCCAGCCGGAAATAGATATCAAGAAATGTTCTAGGGAAAATAAAATGGCCTGTGTGATATTGACAACATCACATATCTACCGTCGATTGGTCTACAAACACATGGGAAAAGCACCATATACCTGGGAGCTGAGGTAACGCAGTGGCTGGCACGCTTGATTGCTGTCCCGGTGCTCATGGGTTCAAATTCGCATTGAGACAGATTTCTATAACTGATATGAGCTTCCGGGTCGACCCAGCCTAAAATAGTTGCCAAGAAATGCCATGGAAAGTAAAGAAGGCATTGGTTGTTAAATTAACCACATTACCTACCAAGTGCCAATTGGTCTATAAAAGTATGAGTATAGCACCATATATAAAATTCACTCACGGTATGTGAAAGGGGCTTTACTTGTACTACATACTACACAGGCTTTCATATGGCTGGAATCACAGCATTATACCAACATGTGTGTACTAAGTGATTCAATGTGCATGATTCGGAAGGTCGAAGCTGGATCTGTACGTCGCCAGTGGACTGAGTTGCTGCGAAAGTCTGTTGTCCGTAAAGTCACCTTCATCTTCGTCCCGGGACATGCGGGAGTCGAGGGAAATGAACGAGCTGATAAACTGGCTGGCTCTGCACCCCCTGTAGATGGCCAGCCCATGGATCGTGCCGATGTTATTAACGTCCTTAAGATATGTCGAGAACAGAGGAATTTGACGTCAGTGATTCCACATCGTTGTCCAGGATGAAAGACTTGGGAGTAAGAATTGCCACGGCCAGACACGAGAGGCACATCGGGAAAACAGGTGCCTCGTCAACCAACACAGAACTGGCACTATTATTAGCCAACGGACGCTGATGCATATGCTGGGGGGGGGGGGGAGGAGGGGGAGGATCTGAGCACCTATGGACATGTCCGGAGTGCGATGAAGATACCCCAACTGATAACTGATAACTGATTTTTTTTTTTACTTGTACTTATTTACATTACGTGCGGACTGGCTGGCATAAGGACTAAGTTGGTAGTGTTTTCCCACAGGGTTAAGAGAGTCAACTGAATAAGCCAATGTCGAGAGGAACTCTTGTAGTCTACTGTAAAATTTAATTAACTGTTGAAAGTATATCTTCTTCTTCTTCTTCTTCTTCTTCTTCTTCTTCTTCTTCTTCTTCTTCTTCTTCTTCTTCTTCTTCTTCTTCCTCTTCTTCTTCTTCTGCTTCGCCTCCTCCTCCTCCTCCCACTTCTTCTTCTTCTTCTTCTTCTTCTTCTTCTTCTTCTTCTTCTTCTTCTTCTTCTTCTTCTTCTTCTTCGCCTTTAAATTTATTTCGCTTGAAATTGATTGACTATATCTGCAATAATGTGACTTGTATAAACTTTACTGTGTTTTTTTTTTTGTTTTTGTTAGCTCAGTCAGTTTTCATGAAGTTTATCCTACACTATTGTTTCTCTAAACCAGATTTGCTACGTATATCGCATTCGGGGAAAACTTGGAATATGTGATCCTTTGTCTGTGGCGCCAATCCACTTGTGTATGTTGCCGATTTATCCATCTTAAACCGTTGTGTAGTATATGTTGTGTAATCAATTATGTCCTGTTCTGAGGCGCAGCAAATTATTTGTTCTTGTCTATCCATAAAATGCCGGTCTCCCTGGCGTAGGTGTTAAGGACGTTGTTCGTAATCCCGTATACTCTCGTACGAAACACAGCTGCGGAAGATTCGGCAGCGGATCGAATCGCGTTGGTTACTTATGGAGGTATGCGAGCCAGTCGTTCAGAAAGCAATGGCAAACTACTGAACGTAAAACTTGCCAAGACATCAACAGCAGCTGAAAAATGCTGGTGTTGACTGCAATGTCCTGTAAAGGATATGCGAAAAAAAATCCATAAAATGACAATTGTCATGTGCTGGTGTTGGTGGCTTTCTGAATGGTTTGATGATTCTTTTATTTTGGTGGTAAGTGATTGGTGTTATCACGCTGCTCGAATGTTGCACCTTCTTTAATTAGTTGATCGTCTCTCACGTTTCCGGGCGTTAGTACATCAATTAAAGTAAATAATTATTGTTTTTGTGATTGGTCGCCTTAGTATTTCATTATGTAACTAAGGTGAATGCCCAGCTTTCACATTAATCAATTAATAAGCGCCGTCTCAACATTAAAGGAGGGTTGCTGCAGTAGATCTCCAACACTGATGGAGTGGTACGTCGCTAGCTATTTTCATATCCCAAGTTAGGTAATTCCCATAATCTCTTCATAATCAGTGTAATCAGCTGTAACCTGATCCTAGCTTGTGGCGTTCGGGTTATACATCAGAAGTTTGTGTTGTGATATCTGCGTTTACCTGAATCTTTGTTGCAGGACGTTGTGATCAACTCCATATTGACTTTCTAGGCAGTTTTAGGTTCAGAACGAGAAGAACGACATTTAAATCCAACCGACCGATGTGTGAAATTAACCCACTACATCACCGTAAGCGCATTGGAAGTTTAAGGAAGAGCGTATTAAACCTCTCGGGCATGCTTTGGTGCTTTGAATTCTCACATAAAATTCCATCTTAACTTATTTATCCTTATCATTTGATGTTGCGTAACATCGGATCACCTCCATGTATACTTTAATTTTTGTGATTCTAAATGTTGCTGTTATTGTAATAGACGTCATTGCTTCCATGCATTAATGTTTTCTCTGCTTCTTTAGATAGCATAAGGGCCATAACAGCCACTGCTCGACTGTCAGGGGCATTTTACTCTGCCTGGCTAGACAACAGCACCGTTTCACCTATGTATAGAAACTTTTTGCCTGTTTCATTCCATCTTGTTCGGCATAATCCCTAAACGCTATCTTATAATATTTTATTTATCCCTACCATCTGAGCCGTCTTCCCTAATTCATAAATAGTTCTGCAGGTCAGCATGATCGAATGGGTAAGAACAAGTGTTCTTAAACATCCGTCGTGCTGATGCCGAGGTAAGCGGTTCAACCCCTTCACCGGACAGCTGGACTAAAATGTTGGCCTGTCGTCCTTGACTTGGGGACGTAAAATACAAGTACCTCTGAAGTTGGAGTGGGTTCGCATGATGGCGAGGGACACTGTCAATAGAGAAAGCTAATCCACAAGCAAAATTCAGTCCATCACTGCTATAAATAGTGTGTATGGACTACGTTTGGGTTCAAAGCGAGCGAGCGCATATAAAGAAATAAATAGTTCTAACATTTGATACTCTTTCTAGGAGAAGAGCTAAGTTTCTTTTCTTTGCTGTAGACTTGTACAAGATTAACTGGATTATGCAGCTAAAGTTTTCTAGGAGATGGGGCAGCCAGTCCCACGCTTGTCCTCCTTAGTCGTCTCTTACGGCATGCATTAATTGGTTACAGGGTTACTAACCTTTGTCTCTCTTAAGGGCCTTCGTAAAACATGGACGAAACAAGATAATAGTACATACACATGCGATGTATAAGCACGTGTGCTGCATGCAGCCGGTGCACACATATAGTTAGACTAGTATTAGTAGTAGGGAGTGCAACAGCGGGCATGATATAGAACAGTGGTTCCCAAGCTTTTCAAGCAGAGGGCCATTTCTACTATTTTCGGCAGTTAAGTGGGCCACAGCGTTATAAAATTATAAAAGTCGTGCAATATCATTCTTACCTTTCTTAACTTTCGTCAACAAACTTCTAAAACGTTAAAGGTAGTCAGTGTCAGTACTACACTGCGGCCATTTTTTTTTTTTGTGTGTGTGGTTTAAAATCAAAAGTTCATTTAACAATACATTTTAAATCAGTTTCGAAAATCACTATTAATGAATTAATTTACAATTGTAACTGTTCTTCATAACCAGTTACTTAAGTTCAGATGTCAGTTTATCAATGTCTGGGCACAAATCTGTTGTGCCCAAAGTCATAAGCGCAGGCTAGGTTACTGTCGGTGAGTCTGGAACGTTGTTTTTTTTTTAACGATAATTGCGGAAAATTACTGCTCGCATCTGTAAGTCGTGCCAAAACGACAAATGTATATCTATGGGCGAATGAACGCAAGTGTTCAAGTTGTTCGACAGGCAATAGTCGCCAGAATGAAATCATATGATCAGCTGAAGGTGAAGCAGGCAGCTCCAGAAATTTACATCTCAGTGCAGAATTGCATTTCAAGTCAATTACCCCGAGCTAAAGGTTGTGCTGTAATTGACAGAGCTTGGAATCAGGAAATACGAACGGATTTATGAAGAGGGCAACATTATCCTCCTCTATTGTGAACTCTTGAAATCTCGACTGAAAGATATCCAGAAGACTTTCAACTTTTACTTTGTACTATAAAAAGTCACATTTCTTTTCCACCACAAGCGTCTTCAGATTTGGAAACGCCTCTGAAGTCCCTTCAGTCAGCTGTCAGATAAACAGTCGTAGTCTCATTTTAAATGAAGAAATGTCATCGCACAAATTTGTGAATAGTTTTTTTTTTCCCCCTGGATCCTCGCATTTAAAGAGTTATATTAAATAACGAGGCCTCGCGTGCCACTTTCTGGCATCTGGCGGGCCACAAGTGGCCCGCGGGCCGTGGTTTGGGAACCTCTGATATAGAATATGCAGGTATAAACACGTCCAGACACGCTAAACATTCATGTGCATTTGTGGTTAGAGCTCCCGAACATGTCGACCGAACAGAAGATTGGAGTTTTAGTTGGACCGTTTAGCATTGACAGAGAAGGCGATACAAACATGTCGATTTATGACGCGTCAATTTGTGTGTGGTTAATGACAGCTAGAAGACCGCACACACAAGAGGCTCAAGGGAAGAAGCTGTGTGACTTATGGGCTGTCAACCTGGCTTAGCGTCTGCCGTAGGGCAAGAGAATGAGTTATTACCGCTTCTTCATGGCCGGCACTGTAGTAAAGGGGTTACGAATGCAATCCGTAATACCGCACACCGCGCTCGAAACACAGCTGCGGGCGATTTGGAAGCAGACCGCCTTGCGTTGGTTTCCATACAATAGCATGAGTGCCGGTCGTTCAGAAAACAATGGTAAACTACAGAATGTAAACATGCACAGGAATCACAAACAACTTAAAACATGCTAGAGTTGACTGCAACGTAATGTAAAGGATATGCAACTCGTTGACACCTTGCAGTCTTGACAGACCAAAGTATGTGAGTTGGAATGTGGCCAATATTCCATAACAATGCCTGGGCAGAGCTTCAGAGGAACATGTGGCGCCCAAACGACATGACCCCTCTCTCGGCCTAACCTTGTGTTGTCCAGAGGAATGGGTAACCAATACGTCTGGCACAAGGTAGGCTGCAGACGCTGGCGACGCAGCGTCAATCCACCGAGACCTCGCCACCACGAGCAGGTGGCGAGTTATGGCCAGACCCCGACACCCAAGGGACCCGGCTTAGAGGCGTTCAGCCAAGTCCCCCAGGTGAGGGCCTCGTACGAGCCCGGACCATAAGGGCGCGCACATCTGTCGATCACAAGTGTCCGGACCTGTGTAAAGCGTGCACTATCGTCAGACTCTCCACCTGACTTTGAGCGGACCCTGCGACCAGCGGGAATAGGCCCGCCCGAGCTGCCGCAGGAGATATTGCTTGTCTCTTGCAAGCAAATCCCCCATCCTTCCATTGTGCGGATCTCGCGACCGGCGAGAATAGGCCCACCGGAGATTATGCTCGTCTGCTGCGAACAAATCTCTACCGAGACTGAATAAGTAAAGAAACGATAAAAGTAGTGGTATTTCAATTGCGCTCCCACCTATGCTACACCTGACGCGCATGAATGGATTAACGAGATTCCCACTGTCCCTATCTACTATCTAGCGAAACCACAGCCAAGGGAACGGGCTTTATAGAATCAGCGGGGAAAGAAGACCCTGTTGAGCTTGACTCTAGTCCGACTTTGTGAAGACACATGAAGGGTGTATATGCAACTAACATGTAAAATAACTGCCCTGGCAGGAGGGGAAGTCAGTATTCCACAGTATGTATGTTTTCTTTAATCGGCTCCGTGGCGAAGGTTTTACGGGCGCAGTTCGTAATCCCACTCACCACGTTCGAAACACAGCAGCGGGTGATTTAGCAGCAGACCGCCGTGCGTTGGTTTTTATAAAATGGTATGGGTGTTGGTGGGTTCAGAAAGCATTAGCAAACTATCGAACGTAAACTTGCCAAGAAATCACAAATAGCCAAAAAATGATGGGGTTGACTGCGACGTCCCGTAAAGAATATGCAATTATATTATAACACATGTTCTTTAATGTGAAAAAAGATTGATTCCGAAAAAAAAAATGCCTATCTCGTGACCGACGAGACTCGTAGAATGAAAGGAATTAGCGCAAGGAAGGAGGTTTTTAACACCTCAATATAAAAGTTGCGTGGCCGAAATGTTTAGAGCGCACGCTTTTAAATTTCCAGTGCGCCGATGGCGAGATAGATAGTGCTCTCCCTTGTTTCTCCTTGACTTTGTTAACGTAAATTACAAGTACCTCAGAAGTCGTAGTGGGTTCCCTGATTTTGAGGGACACTGGTAATAGGGGAAAAAAAAGTCGCTTAAAAGTCGACAGGGTCAACTTCATTGCACCGGGTTTTTATCCCATATGGCTCAGTCTCTTTCCGCAGCGCGGAAAGCGTCACACAAAGCACGAACTCCGTAGCTCCAGCGACGACCCCCCCCCCCCCCCCCCCAGGAGTCTACGAAAAAATTTATTCGTGAACCAAAGGAAAGTCGTAGTGGGTTCCCTGATTTTGAGGGACACTGGTAATAGGGGAAAAAAAAGTCGCTTAAAAGTCGACAGGGTCAACTTCATTGCACCGGGTTTTTATCCCATATGGCTCAGTCTCTTTCCGCAGCGCGGAAAGCGTCACACAAAGCACGAACTCCGTAGCTCCAGCGACGACCCCCCCCCCCCCCCCCCCCCAGGAGTCTACGAAAAAATTTATTCGTGAACCAAAGGACGCGGTCCAGAATCGAACCCACAACCTTCGGAGCCTGAGTCAGACGGCTTGACTACTTCGCCACGGAGACTCCCTGGTAATAGGGAAAGCTGGCCCACAAGCAAAAATCAGTCCTGTGTGGACTACGATCAAGTTCAGTGTGAGCGAACGAAAATTAAAACCTCAATAGTAAACAAATGAAAACAAAACATGAGAATACCTGGACTGTAAATTAAGTGTCTTCTATCTCTTCCTGTCCCAACAGATCCGCAGCTGGTGCCCAAGAGAATAATATAATCCTCATTATCAAGTGCCATGCCGGCTGGCGTAGGCGTTCATGACTCTCCAAAGATCTCGGTTTTTGGTTTTCTGGATCAACTCCGCTGATGATATTCCTCCATGCCACCGTCCCAATCTATCCAGCATAGTTTCTCATGGTCTGCCTCTGCCTCTCTTCCCCTCGATCTTTCCAGTTGCTACGATGTTCTCCAATGCCCCTCTTCTCATCACATGACCAAAGAAAGCTGTTTGCCTCTTTCCCCGGGATGGTTAACCCGGTCAACAAATGCCCGCAGAAGTCGGATGTGTCGGCCTAACGGCGCAAGAACGCAGCTTTGCTGTAAACAGGCACAACGCAATCACATCAAAAAAAAAAAAAAAACTCTGGATGAACGCAGAAGAAGAAGTTTGCCTCTTTCTAATTGTTGTATATAATGTTCTGGTTTCATTAACCTATTTCAGGCAGTCGTTGTTAGTTACTTTGACAGTCCAAGGAATTCGCAAATTTCGTCTCAGGAACCACATCTCTGTTGCTTCCAATCTCTTCCTAATTTGTTCATTTACATTCCAAGCTTATTCGCTGCCATATAGCAAAACAGGTTCTATATAGCATTTTAGCACTCTCTTTCTTACATTCAATGACATTGACTTATTGCATAAGATACTCTTCATTTTCTTAAATGCAGCCTTTGCTTGCCCTATTCTGCTCTTAATCTCCCTTGTACATCTCCCATCTGATGTTATAAATACCCCTAGGTATTTAAAATGATCCATTTGGTTAAGAATTCTCCCTTCTATTTCTATTTCACATTTTGGTGTCAACTTTTACTTCGATATCACCATTGTTACTGTTTTCTTGATAAGAGAATAATAACCAATATAAAAAGTCAAAATTAATTGCTTTAAAAGAGAAAGAAGAAGTGATCACTGATGAGGCCAGATTTCTTAAGTATACTCTGACCAAATGTAAAAAACAAAAAATAATAACTGAATACATTACTAGGCAATGGTTGGGACTCAACGGTAATAGTCAATCCTTTTCATAAGTTTCTAGAAAAAAGTGAATGTTATGTTATGTTATGTTATGTTATGCAATGCCGAACAACTCAAAGAAAAATTGTGTACCCAAATGTAACATCAAAGTGAATGGAACCAACCTGAAATAAGTGTGATGTCGGTTCCTAAATCAATCAATCAGTCAATCAATCAATCAATCAATCAATCAATCAATCAAAAACCTGAAATAAGTCAGTGTATTTAAGTATCTGGGCACATTAATAACAGCAGATGAAAAATGTGTTAAGGAAGTTAAATGTAGAATAGCAAAAGCAAAGGCAACATTTCACAAGATGCAGAATATTCTCTGCAATTTATTTTTGTCAATCAAGGTGAGTTAAAGAACGAACGAACGAACAAACGAACGGACTTTATTTTCAAAAGGTCACAAATTGGGCACGTAGGCCTGTTTTACATTCGACCCTTCCAATCACTCATCTTTCGTTCATCAATAGTGCATGTTACATTCTCATAGGAAAAAAAAACAAAAACACTGTCCAATGAATGTTGTAAACATAAGCAGTGCATGTTGCCATGTTGTGAGACAGGCAGACAGGCAGAAACACATGCACGCGCACATACATAAACACATACATATAATCCTGCATACATACTTACATCATTTACCCAAACTAACAGTTATGCACCCGCTCAGTAACACACAAACACGCACTCCCTAGAATTCTTAAGAGCAATATTGATCTAAAACTTGATGTAGGGAAGCGAATCTAATACACTTAGCAGACATGTGGGAAGTTGTGTGGAAGCTACGGAGATATGGTTTTATAGAATATTGTTGAGAACACCGAGGAAAGATAAAAACCAATGAAAATATCTTGAAATAAGTTAACTTCACAAAGAGAACTGGTTACTCGCATCAGAAGACGGTCCACATTCTTTGGGCATGGCATGAAAATGGGAACGCTGGGATATGTCGTCACAACGGGACGGCTGGAGGAGAGACCAGGAGAGAAGATGTTAGACAGTTCGACATCACGGCATGGATAAACATCGGTATCGTAAATGATTCGCAGCACAAGAGACAGGAGGCTGTGGACAGACATGCTCATCAACGCTACCGGCATGGACTATAAGTAAGAAGAAGATGTCGAACGACGTCACTGCACACTGGACATCCCCATGCGTGCTCAGTCCTCCGATGTAGCAGTAGATATATCAAAGTACTTCTGCTCACTGTTCCCATAAGGAGTTGGTTATGATTGATATCTCATTATCTCTGCTCTTTCCATCGAAGGCGGCATCGATGTCCTTACAAGGTTACACCCCCAGTTCATGTAAACGGAGCAGCGTCGGCGTCTCGTCAATATAATATCTGCCAACCAGATCCGTAGGGCCTACTTTTTATGTGTGCATATTTTATTTTTACAGAACATCGCTGTCAACACCAGCATTTTACTGCTGTTGTTGTCTTGGCAAGTTTACTTTCAGTAATTTGCCATTGCTTTCTGAACGACCGCTCCCATACCAATTCGTTAAAACTCAGCGCAAAGCGGTCTGCTGCCAAATACAGCGCAACTTGTTTCAAACGCGGGTAAGCGGGATTACGAACTGCGTCCATAACACCTTCGCCACGGAAACCGATTATATAGCGTGTATTTTTAACGCTTTCCGGCATGGCACATGATTGATTGATTGATTTTTAATGACTGTGCGGTGTTTGAAAATATTGCCGGTCCAAGTTTTGTATTCACCCTGTGTAAAAATTCATGCACCATAATAGGTAAATACAAAACTTGGACCGGCAATATTTTCAAACACAGCACAGTCAATGCTTCTTCCCATGTGTATTGGTGTATTACATGGTACAGCTGGTCTGCGCAATCATTACCTTTAACTCCATGTCCCGGTGCGTATATACACGTGAGTTACGTGAAGCGCGACTTCCCAATGCAGTCTATCCATTCGAACCGGAGACCGTCGGGTGCGATTTGTTTTGCAGCATGTTGAAAATGTTAAAGTAAGAACCGACATCCTAATAAATTGACCCCCCAGCTCCATTGTCATTTCATTTGTGGCTACATTTTAGCAACTAAATGGCAAGTTGGCATGGCAATACTAGCTGAAGCTGCAACACGTAAAGCACGTAGGAAGTCTCATTATGTAAATTTGCATTTTAACAACCGCACGAACAGGGTGACCAGATCGCCGTGATCAAAAGAAGCCAAGTCATGAAATAAAAAAGCCAAAATAAAGCCAACCATTGTCCAGTAAAAAATGATTTCCAATTTCAGTGTTAATCACATTAAATATATTCTCACATGTTGCCTCCAGAACTGGAATCAAACCTAGAAAACTAGTAGTAATTTCATTTCTTTTATCACTGAGGTATCTAACTAAAATGCACAAATACTTTTGGGTCCAGACATCAGTGGACTCATCAATGATGAGTGCATACTTCTTGTTTTGCAGATCTAGAATTAGATCAGATCTTAAAGACGGTGAAACAACATTTTTTATTAGTGATATGCACTTCGTTCGGTGCAATTTTATCTGACCAAGAGTGCTACCACATCCATGGGCTACCATTATTTCACCTAAGTGACCGATGGTGTGTATGGCACTATGGCAGGCCATGCTAACAGCAATTTGCAACTCTGCTAATTTGACTTTATCATCAATTTTCTTGCTTATTGTCACCACTGAAAGTGTTTTTTGTAAAGAAGTTGGCGCGCTCCGCTTGTGTTTTTCTGTTGCATGATTTGCGAGATTTGAAAATCTTGGAACAATATTACAATGGCACAATTGGCAATATGCCTGTTCAGAACCGTTAGTGGATTTCTTGAGCCACACAAATGTCTTTTCCCTTTGATCATTATATTTCCGATTAGTATCATAAGATGGTTTCCACTTTGGCATGATAATAGGCTCAGTCAATAATAAGAAATACTTGCGACTTGCGATTGCGATGAAAGTATAATTAATTTGAAAACTGAACTAAACAGTAAGCTGCGCAGTGCGTCAGTGCGCATAGAACATGACCAGTACGAAAACCATACGCCAAGCTTATCGTTTTGCATTTGTTTTTAGCTAAAAATTAGTAAGACAAGACAACAATTAACTTGAAAAATTCAAAAAGAGGCATATGCCATTACAAAACTTCCAAAAAGCCAAGAAAAAGCCAAAAAGCCAAACTGATTTTCTGACGCCAAACCCGTTTAAAAAAAGCCAAATTTGTCAAATTTGGCTTCAAAAAAGCCAATCTGGTCACCCTGCGCACGAAGGGCAAAATGTAAATTAAAGGTCACAAGTGATAAAATATCTCATAATTATTATCATGTTCCAATGGGGCATGAACTGGCATCTTGATAGATGATAGTTTGTTACATGGAGTTATATCTCTCCATAGTACGCTGCTTGGGCTGAATTTAGAGATCATGTGGTGCTCGTGCAGCATGATCCCTCTCTCTGCCTGCCTACTTTACTCAGATGAAAGATAACACCAATACGTCTGGAACAAACGCTGCCGGATCAGCAAAGCAATGCTGTAACTGTCAGCCTGTCGGAGCTTCGATTTTAGATCAGTTGCCGACCAAAGCTTAGGGCCTGGTCTGGTCTGCCCTGCCATGACATTTAGTTTTTATATTGCATTTCCTCACACTGAGATAAGGCTTGTACCCTTTCAATTGTTCTTCTACGCCCGAAGTCGAGTTTGGTGAGCGCCGCCCAACATTCAGCGCTAACAGAAAGCAGGTAGTATCGTCTACTGTTAGTTATAACTTATACGGCACCGTCTAGGCGGATTTCTGAGGACCGGTGATCTTGTTCGCCGTGCAATGGTAATGAATTGTCTAATCGTTGGATATTTGATATACTATATCACCGTATAATAAGGTGGCTGGTGGGATGACTGCTGCGAACTAATAGGGGAGAAATGGAAGACAAATAGGCAGACAGGAGGGGGGGGGGGGTATAGGGAGGTATTAAGAAAAGTGGTGTAGATGAAACGTCGAGCAATGTGTGATGACAAATTGAACAATTTGTTTAGGCATAACTTAGATTGAGAAAAGGTGAAGGTCATTTCTTCTTCTTCTTCTGATTTCGTTCCCTTGAAATATGTCTATAATTGCAATGTTGTCTCTCGTATGAATTTAACTGTCTTGTTTTAAGTTCACACAGAGGTCCATAGAGTTTATCATCCACTGTCGTCTCTCTAGGCTGAAGGCGTACCTAGATATGTTATATTTTTTTGCAGTCTTGGAGTATGTGCTCTGTTGTTTGCGACGCCAATCCACATGTGCACATGGCTGTTTCATCAATCTTGAATTTTGTATACATGTGGTTGCGTAATCTATTTTGTCCTGTTCTGAGGCGCAGAATAATGACTTGTTCTGGTCTGTCCATAATGTGGTAGTCATCTTGAGCAGGTTTTGTTGGCTTTCTGACTGATCTGATCATTCTTTTCTTTTGGTGGTATGTAACAGGCACATCAGGCTGTTCTTCTTTTGCCCCTTCCTTAGCCAATTGATCAGCTCTGTTGTTTACGGGCACTCCACAGTGAGATGGTTTCCACTGTATGGTGACCTTACGCTGACTGCTAAGTTCAGAAAGTAGTGTCCTTAGTACTGGTAATTTCCCAGACAGGAGCGCCTCTGTCAAAGACTGAAGTATAGAGGTCTGAGGTCTGCCTCAAGATAGAAGACCACCGGGAAGAGTGTTCAACCTCAAGTAGATCAGAGGTAACACAGTGCCCCGATATGAGGGCAGGGTAGGTGATAGGAAGGGGGACTATTAACTAGTTCTCTCATGAGACACGGAGGCGTCGACCAGATAGTTAGTACTCTGGTCACGGCAGAATCACGCCTACGTGAATAGCCACGGAGAAGTGGATTGCCACTCAATAGGAGACGGCTGCTATAAGCGTGCTGAGTGATACAGCACGCAAAAAGCCGAAGGACGCACAAGGTCCTTCCGCGTGCTGTGTAGCCACGCGAGTAGGAGAGTCAGACTGGGGACTGACTTCTTAGCGAGCGCACCGTTTAGTGTCGATAGGGGTTTCTGTAGCCAAGTAGATAGAGATTAGCAATAGGGTTAGGAAACTAGTGATAGGCAATTCTGTGGCTTTGTGTGTGATTTGATAGCGACTGTTTTGTAAATGTAAAGAGCCAACGGCAATAAAATGTATCATCCATTTCCTCTCACACGACTTGCAAGTTCCTTGTGTGGTGCGAGAGAAGTAATCCTATGATGCCTGAAACATCGGTTGCTGACAGGCTAGGATTAAAGTGGTGTCAGAAGTGTGGCTTGGACAAATGTTCAAGCTATTACACTCACCCACGGCTCTAGACTAAGGTTACTAGTAGTGAATTACAAGGTTTAATTTGTGTCAGTGACTGATGACGTGTGCAGACTAGAACAAGTTGCGAGCTGAGCTGTGCCTATCGTGACAAAATAATGTTTATTTGTGTTTATTGAAATATTATGTACTTAAATCATGTGTTCTTCGAAGTTGTAAGTATTGATATTATGATTTTCTTTCATTTATTTATGTAATTACTTATTTGTTTATGAATAATTATCAAATATGATTCATGGTGGAGCGATACACATGCCGGCAACATTATCGATTTTTGCAAGCTAAAAATAGCGCTGCGCCTCTGACGTATTGCGACTGACAAACAGTTGTTTTACGCCATTTGCATTCAGCATCTGATTGTTTACAAATCGCCAAGCTGCTGCCCGCCTGAATCTGTGCTTTATATTAACTATTATTTGTTTATTTAAGTAAGTGAATGAATATATTTATTTATTTAAACATTATTATTACATTTATATTTATTTCAAAGCAGTTATTGAATTTTTTTCGTACTTTTTCTATTTGTTTACCGTCGCGATGGCACTACTTTTGGCTATGCAGATTAGACTTGGTCTGCACAACACTTCCATAGATTAAACTAGATTAGGAACGAAAGGCATAAAACTTTAGAACGAAGACAGGACATTGACATTTAATATTAATTAAACTACATTGTATTTGTCCGGGGGCATGTCATTGTGATTGTACCAATTTGTCGAAAGTGATATGTCGTTTGCAATTTGTTAATTGTTGCTGCTCTGTGAACCAGGGTGAACAACAGCTGGTTAGAAAAGTAACTCGTGTGTATGCCGAAGTGCCAAACGAGGGGACCTGAGTTGCCAAACGATTGTGCCTGATTTTCTGGAACATTAAGATGAGTATACTCAACGTATTTGGCATGCAATGTGATTAATAATGCATCTCTTTTTCAGAGTGTAAGCTATTGATATATATTGGGTGCTCTATTTGTCAGGGTGCAAGCTAAGAATATAGTTGGTGTACACAGGAATTAAGACACATAACATATCTAAGATAAATAAGCCGTATCTAAGATAAATAAGTGAGTAGATATTTGAGTGCCTGTCAAATCTATCTAGTCTCCCAACAACATGGCAACTTTAGCTGACTTCATAAAAGCAGGCAAGGAATTGCAATACACAGGAAAGGACTTAGAGCAGTATGCTGATAAGAAATTTAAAGAAGCAAAAGATACTGAGACAGCTGAACGGGCACGAAAAGAGGATGCACAGAGAGATGAACGCGCACAAGAAAGAGAACAGGAAAGACAACACAAAAAGGAGATTGCAGAACTAGCTGAGATAACAAAACAAAAACTGCTAGAAGATGACAAACAGGTTAAGCAAAGAGAATTAGAATTAAAACAGAAACAGTTAGAACATGATAAGGAGATTAAACATAAAGAATTAGAATTAAAACAAAGGCAATTAGATCAATAGAAAGAATTAAAGCAAAAGCAATTAGATCAGGAGAGAGAACTAAAGCAAAAAGAGATAGATGAAATGGCAAGAGTTAAGGAAAAACAAATACAAGTAGAATCAGAGACACAGTTAAAGATGAAAGGTATGGATGTAGACTCACACGTAGAGATCTCTGCTACTAAACTAAAAAGTCAACAAGAAGAAAATAAGTTTAATAAGTACAAAAATATTATTAAACCATTCTGTAAAGAAGATTCCATATCAGCCTGGACAGAAAATGTCGAGTATCAGTTTAAATACCACCAAGTTCCAATAGAGATGTGGGCTATGATTTATATGAAGAACCTGAGTGGTGAGCCCCTTAAGGTGATAGAATCAATACCAACTGATCTTAGATCTAACTATCAGTACATCCATGATAGGATAATGCAACACTTTTTACTTGATGCCCCTGGGTATCAGGTTCAGTTCTCAAATTTAAAACCAAAACCTAGTGAGACTTTCATTGATTACGTCTCAAATGTCCAAAGTGTACTAAATAGGTGGCTTAATGCAGCTAACATAGGAAAAGACTTTGACAGACTTAAAAATTTAATAGCGATGGATAAAGTCATATCCACCATACCATCTCCGTTTGCTAAATTCCTGCAGCAGTCAGACATTGAGACCATAGAACAATTTGAAAAGAAAGGCTCTGCATATTTTTCCTCAAATAGAGATATTTTTAAGACATCAAATAGCGACTCTGAAATAGTTTCTTTTGTAAAGGACCAACCTAAAAACTATCAGAGTAATAGAAAACCATTTCATAGAGTCGACAAGAAAGATAAGAAAGTGTCGAAATGTGTCTACTGTCAACTTTTGCATGACACTTATTCTATGTGTGATAAATCGCCTAACCATCCGGCACATCTTGAGAATGTCATTAAGAAGCAACAAAACAAGAGAACTGCATACAGGCGTGCAGTCAAATGCTTCTTCTGTTCCAGCTTCGGCCATTATTCAAATAAGTGCCTGGGCCGCCAACGTATGAAAGCCAACAATGCTATTTTGATTGATACATCTTCTGATAGTGGTAGTGAGACTGAGTGTGAAGTTGAGAATGTATTACCTTTTAAGCAATCTGAAGATGTGTGTTGTGTGAACGATGTATTAAGCTTTGACAATTGTGACCAATGTCACCAATTTCATGCAGACGGCAAACTTACATGTGGGCATATTGTAACATCCTCCGTAGAGAATGCAAATGCAGCTATAGCCTCCAGAGGCAATCTATTGTTTCACTCTGCTTTGGTCAATGAGAAGCCATGCCGATGTTTGCTTGACAGTGGGAGCTCTATTATTGGTGTGAAAAAGGAACTTGTTAATCCAAAGGATTATACTGGTGACTCTGTAAAATGCCGGACTTTTTCTGGTAATATAGAAACCTATCCTCTGGCAAGAGCCCGTATAAACACCCCGTTCCTTTCTGGTACCTTTACTTGTGCAATACTTGACAACCCTTGTACTGATTTAATTCTTGGGTGTCTACCCCAGCTAAGGCACTGTACAGATGAAGAAATATCTGTCTGGGAGGCGAAGAATGGTTTCACTCCAGTGAACAGTGCAGATATCCTCAAACATCACAGTCCTAACAAAAGTGCTAGACCCATAACACTTGAAACTGATCAAGACGTAATGGTGCTACTACCAGACAAGCAAAATAAAATGGTAACTTCATGCCAAGGGCCTTTCAAGGTGATACAAAAACTGTCAGATGTCGACTATGAAATATCGATAAACGGACACTTAAAGATATTTCATGTCAACATATTGAAACCTTACTTTTCACGACAAGAGACAGAAGTAGATACTGACGAACACAGTGCCTCACACCTAGTGATCAGACGACAGACATACACAACGCAACTACACTAGTTAGCGAGACTGGCAAATCCGACGATATCCATACACCTAGTGAGCTTACAGAATACGCACTTAGCACCACCACCGTACTGAATCAGGTAGACGACGACGGAATGGAACTACCTGTTCCTATTGTAGACAAGACTGCGACATTAGATAGCATACGGATAGAACAGGGACTAACAGACGGTCAACGACGACAATTAATAGAATTAGTGACGGAGTATAAAGACATATTTTCTGACATTCCAGGTAGGACGGACAGAATCGAGCACTCCATTCTTCTTTCAGACTCTAAGCCTATCAAATGCAGGCCGTACTCTATCCCACTCAGCTATAGAGAAAGTCTAAATAAGGAAATTCTTAATTTAGAAGCTAGTGGGATCATCCAGAAATCTACATCTGAGTACTCCTTTCCAATCGTCCTAGTTAAGAAAAAAGACTCCACAATTCGTCTGTGTGTGGACTATAGAAAGCTCAACAACGTCACTAAGATCGACGCAGAACCAATTCCTTCCTGCGAAGATCTTATTCTTGACATGTCCACCTCCAAAATCTTTTCTAAATTAGATCTTACCAAGGGATATTGGCAGGTCCCTATGCAGACTCAATCCATTCATCTTACTGCTTTTTCAACACCTTTAGGAATTTACGAGTGGCTTTTTCTTCCTTTCGGACTTTGAAACGATCCTGCCACTTTCGTACGCTTAACTAGAGATCTACTTCATGGAGTGACGAATACAGTGACGTATATAGATGATATATGTGTCCATACAGATGACTGGACAACACACTTACTGAAACTAAGACATGTCTTCGATAGGTTGCGACTCTTCGGTCTCACTGTCAAACCGAGCAAAGTTGAATTGGGCCTACAAGAAATAGATTTTTTGGGTCATGTCATTTCACAAGGTCAATGTCACCGCCTCACCTTTATCGGTATTAATTAAAGGGCTGCAACTCCAGCCCAAGGGATAGAAGTGAGTCACTCGAGGACCCAGTAATCTAGAGCCTTCTCGAAGGACTGGTCATTGAGTCCATGGTTCCGTGGACACTGACGTGGCCCGCCTATTGCGGGGTCCACGGGGAACTTGGACAGAGTTACCACCCGTGTCGAATTGGGACACGTGTGGACCGGCAGAGGACAGACGGACTTCAGAGAGGCAACAGGGCCTGCCTTAGAGGGACTCAATAGATATATATATATATATATATATATATATATATATATATATATATATATATATATATATATATATATATATATATATATATATATATATATATATACATAGGCTAGATAGTTTGCTAGACTGTTGTATGATAACTATGTGTTTGATGTTAACTATCTGTGATATGTAATATAGCGCGGGTTTGTTAACCCACTGCGCCAACGCACTGTATATTGAAATACAATAAATGTTCGATATCCTAGTGAACGAAGTTATTGTTGCCTGTGTGAACCCGAGCTCAGATACCTAGATAGGAGCAAGACGATGACAGGCTTTTTGGGGGCTAGTTTTCCGGTTTTGGCATAAAAATCAAATGTTACAGAACTAGTAATTGCCATGTAAAATCACGAAATTGATTTTTGTACCAAAAATTTTTAACTTTACAAGTTTAAATATTAGTAGCTATCTAGCAATAAAATAGAATTAATCTGAGTCCCTCAGCAGTGTCTCAGCAGTGCCTCAGCAGTGTGTCTCTCATTATTGTCATTACTGTAAACTATTTTTGACATGACTGTGACATTTTTTGACTGTTACTAATGTTTTCTCACTCTACGAGCAGATTGTTCCGCGAATAGTGGCGAGTGCAACCTATGTAACCTTTCCAACAGTGGCGAGAGTACAAGACAACATCGGCGAGTTCTGGGATTAAAAGCTAAGTTTCATATCATACCCATTGCAACTCTAAGCTGTACTTCTCACCATCCATCAATGTATCATTTTGCTTTGCATTGATTTGTTTGTATATTCATGACCTTGTAACCAACATAACCTTGCATTTTGATTTACAAATTTAATAAGTAAGGGAGATAACTAAATTTTCTACTCCCCAACATATTTTTCTAAGGGATTTAACTTTATAAACAGTACCAACAAGTAAAACACAAAATGTCTAGCTTAGATAAATGCATTGAGCAAGGAATAAAATTAGGTTATAAAGAAGAAAAACTGTCAGAATGGGCACAGAAAACGCACGCAGAAAACATTGCCCGTGAAGAAAGAGCGATAGAACGAGAAGAAAAGAAATTGCAAATGGAGGCAGAAGAAAAGAAAATGCAAATGCAGGCAGAAGAAAAGAAATTGCAAATGGAGCTTGAGGCGGCGGCCAAACAAGCCCAATTGAATGCCGAGACACAAATAAAACTAAAACAGATGGAGATTGAGTCCAACGCAGAAATATCTGTAAATAAGCTAAGAAGCAAAGAGGAAGAACAAAAATATAACAAGTATAAAGGCCTCGTGAAAGCGTTCTGCTCAGGAGATTCCATCAGCGCCTACTTGGAAAATTTTGAGTGTTTAATGTCCTACCATAAGATCATAAAATCAGATTGGGCATTTATTTTAATGAGAAACTTAGCTCTTGAACCTTTAAAAGTAATAGAGACAGTGCCACAGGAAATGCGAAAAGACTATGACTATTTAAAACAACGCATTCTCCAACATTTTTCTTTAGATACTGCAGGTTACCAACAGCAATTTGCCAAATCATCTCCACAACCAAACCAAACCTTTATAGATTATGTCAGTACAGTCCAAGACGTGTGTACAAAGTGGATTAACTCGGCTAAAACTAACAACAGCCATGACAAACTTAAAGAGCTCATTATTATAGACAAAATAGTTAGTACCATCCCTACACCTTTTGCTAAGTTCTTAAAACAAATGGACTGTAAAACTATTCAGGAAATCGAGTCCAAGGGGAATGCATATTTCACAGCAAATAGAGACATTTTTCAGCTAAACATAAGTCACAACGATACAGCAGCAGCAGTAGTGAACACCAAATACTCTAAACAAACAGAGAGTAAATTTAAACCGCGCTCAAATGACAGTAAACTAGTCAAATGCCAATATTGCAGTTTGAATCACGACAGTTACGCGATGTGCGATAAATCGCCTAACCTCCTCACCACCTCAAAATGATGGTGGAGAAGCAGAAGACTAAGCGCAATGCTTACCAGAGAGCGGTCAAATGTTTTTTTTGCCGGAGCTTTGGCCACTATAGTCGCTTCTGTGATGGCCGAAAGTTATTCAAACAGGCCAATGCTGCACTAGTGGAAACGTCGTCAGACGAAGAGATTGAATCACTGAATGAGTGTGATAATCAAAACGACAATGTAAGTGAGCTTGGAAATGCTGTACAAATTATTGACACCATTACAGACAGTAAGTGTAACACCTGTACGAAGTTCCAACTTGACACAACATTACTATGTGGCCACACTATCCCTATTTCAAATGAAACAGCCAACGCTGCTTTGTCATCTACAGGCAAGCTAGTTTTTTCAACAGGGTTTGTAAATAACAAAAAGTGCACATTAATTCGGGATTCCTGCGCAACGCTCTGTGGGATTAAGAAAACATTAATAGACACTAAAGACTACACCGACAAACATGTGACTTGTCGCACATTCTCAGGCACTATAGAGAAATACCCCCTTGCTCTGGTCGAAATTCGAACACCGTTCATATCAGGACAAGTATTGTGCGCTGTCCTTGAAAATCCAGTCGCTGATATTATACTTGGGAACTTGCCCAACATACAACCATGCTCTGAAAAGGAAATCAGAGATTGGGAGCATAAAAACGGTATCCACCATACGAACAGCGATGCTACAGAGAAACACCATTCATGCTTGTCTCAAGCTGCCTAAAGACCAAGGGAGACAACCACTGAGGTAATTCAGAAAGAATTCACCGAGGTGTACAATGCAGGGGCGGTCGAATCTGTCAGTGATACGACCAAATTAAAACCTCGAATTGAGGATGCTACCGATCTACCAAGTACCAAGCCTGTAGATGTGCAACAAAACACACAACACACAAATGCAATAACGCGACAGACAACCCATAAAACCAACACCGACCAACTGCAGGAATCACTAGAAATAATAGCACCAAACGCAAATAACACTAATTTTGGAAATGAACAAAAAGCAGATCCTACACTTGCACCATACTTTAAATTAGTAGGACTAAAACCAAAATTAACGAAGAACGCATCGTGGACATTTAGGCTACAGAACAATATCTTAACTAGATTTTACACAACAAAGCAGACCACGATACAGCAAGTAGTGTTACCACAAGCACATCGAGACAAAGTTCTAAAAATAGCCCATGACTCCCCTTTTGGAGGTCATATGGGGTATGAAAAGACCAGGGCTAGGGTCCTGACCCAGTTTTATTGGCCAAAGTTTTGCCAAGATATAAAAACCTTTTGTAGATCTTGTGATATATGTCAGAAACTGGTGAAAAAGGGAAAAAACCCTACAGCAGAAGTCCAATCAACGACAACTGCCTCGAGGCCTTTCCAAATCGTGGCAGTTGACCTAGTAGGTCCGTTGAATCACATTTCAAATAAAGGGAATAGATATATTTTTACTCTTGTGGATGTGTGTACGAGATGGCCAGAAATGCTTCCATTAAGATCTATCTCCTCTAAGGATGTGACGGACATATTATTAAATATTTTCTCCCGTTTTGGCTTCCCGGAGAAAATAATTTCTGATAGAGGAACCCAGTTCATATCGAATGCCACCCAATCAGTAACTAAGTTACTAGGCATCAAGCAATGTTTCACCAGTCCCTATCGACCGGCCGCAAATGGTATCTGCGAGAAACTAAATGGGGACCTGAAACATATGCTATCTAAAGTGACAGCTGAAAATCCAGCCGATTGGGACATACTCCTCCCAACGGTGCTGTTCGCATATAGAGAAGTCCCGCAATCAAGTACAGGGTTCTCTCCCTTCGAATTGATGTATGGAGCGAACCCAAGAGGACCTCTCACTATTTATAAAGAGATCATATCACAACCTGTAGATATCCAACTTCCCATTTCTACCTATGATTTAGTCACTGACACCAGAGACAAAATCATACGTTCCTGTATATTGGCCAGAACATCACTACAGGAGAAAGGTTTTAAATACAGGCCGTACGCCAACAGAGGTGCAAAAACAATTGTACTAAATCCAGGTCAGGATATTTTACTACTGCTACCTGACAAAAGAGATTTACTATCAACCTCTTGGCAGGGACCTTTTAAGATTATTAGAAGAATTTCGGAAGTTGATTACGAAATCTCTTTAAATGGAAAGTTGAAAATATTCCATGTAAATATGTTGAAACCGTACTATCCTAGACAGGACATTGAGACAAGTGAACAGACGCAACGAACTGGTGACAGAGACGAAACGACAATTTCCCAACGGAATGACACCTCGACAAACGAAGCATCGTTAACGACACACTCTTACGACGACAAAAACGACGAAGACATATGGACATTACCGACAATCTGTGAGATCGACAACGACGACAAATTTAACGACATATTGACAACGATTGATCTCGACGACGACGACAATGACATTGAGGACAATTTACAAACAGTAGCATCTGTGATAAATCAGACAGACGTGGACAATACTGAAATCCCTGTACCAATTATGACTGACGACGGGAGTATAAATGACATACATATCTCTGACACTTTGACACAACAACAGCGACAAGACATTTGGACTCTCCTTGACGAGTATAAATCTATTTTTTTCTAACAAACCTGGACGCACTGATAAAATAACACATTCATTTGTGCTGACAGATCTGACACCGGTCAAATGTAGACCATATTCTATTCCTCTCCATTACAGAGCAAATTTAGACAAAGAAATTTTAGATTTAGAGAAAAATGGAATAATTCAAAAATCGATGTCTCAATATTCTTCACCGATTGTCCTGGTGAAATAGAAGGACCAGACAATCCGTTTGTGCATCGACTATAGAGTATTAAATACAAGAACCACAACGGATGCAGAGCCAATGAACAGCTGTGAAGATCTCATTTTAAATATGGCTCAATCATCCTGATTTTCCAAGACAGACTTAGCGAAAGGATATTGGCAAGTGCCACTACACCCTTCTTCTAGACATATAACAGCATTCGCAACACCCCTCGGTTTGTACGAATGGCTATATCTTCCATTTGGCCTGAAGAACGCACCGGCCACATTTGTTAGATTAACAAGATTGTTATTACACGGAATTAAAGATGTGGTAGCCTATATTGATGATATATGCGTCCATTCTTCTAATATGACTTCTCACTTACTTACCCTCAAACAAGTCTTCAACCAAATCTCTCTTTTTGGACTTACTATCAAACCTTCCAAGGTTGAATTAGGCTATACACAAATAGACTTCCTTGGTCATAGAATTTCTGAAGGCAAATTGTTGACAGATGAGAAAATTGTTTCCAAGATTCTTAATCTAGAAGTGCCTACCACAAAGAAACAAATTAGAAGTTTACTAGGTCTTATTAACTATTATTCTAAATTTATTCCACATTGGGCAGAACTTACCTCAGTCTTTTCTGATATGTTAACTAAAAATCATCCATCAAAAATTTGTAAAAGTACCAGCTTAGACGATGCAATGTGTAGATTGAAACATATTTTTTCTAATCCACCAGTCTTACGATTACCCAACATAAATTTACCCTTTATTTTGACCACAGATGCGAGTGCTATCGCAATAGGAGGATGTTTAATGCAGGAAGTGGATGGAGTGAGACACCCGATTCTCTACGTAAGCCGCAAACTAAAGAAGGCAGAGACCCGGTATGCCACAGTGGAATTGGAAGCTTTAAGCTTACTGTTTTGTATATTGAGATTATCTAAGTTCCTCTTGGGTAGTCACTTTGTCGTGCTCACTGACAGTTCGCCATTATTGGTCCTTAACCATGGGTCACCTAAAAACCATCGTTTGAAAATATGGTGTCTTCTTCTTCAAGATTTCGACTTCGAAATCCGCCATATCAAAGGCACGGACAACATTATGGCTGACCTATTATCACGGCAAACGAATGCGCCAGTAGAATGACTCTTAGCACATCGACCATTCGCCATACTAGAAACTGTGATACTTTTAGTCTGTTGCATATAACAGTGTAACTCTACACCTGCTAGAGAACTCTCAGTGAATAAGTTACTGACGACACCCATGAACATGATACTTTAAGAGCTATACTTTAAGACCTATAATTTAAGAGCTATACTATCAAGTGCCCAAGCTCTAGAACGATCCCAGCCAGACACGTTAACTGTGCTTCAACCAATAATATCAACCAGTGAACTGACTCTGAATACTTTAAGAACACTTCATACGGGACATTGAGAACATTCCATACTTGCTGTTGCTACGAAACTTTGCAAACAGCCGAAACAGAACGACGTCGACTACAACACTCAAGAGACAGCCATACTAACTTTAACATTCATGGCATAACACGCTAACAACAGGAGGACAACGCGCACATCATCGTTGGATTTAGTTACTTAATTAATTAATTACTTTAGTATTAAATATGTATTATATTTGCATTAATGATGTATATAAAATGTGTTAACCTGTAATTTGTACATATTCTACGTTAATATTACAGGCGGTTCCATTCATAGGCTAAAGAACCGTCCTATACAATTGTCTCTGGTTAAATTATAACCCATTTTTGAGTCAACGTACAAAAAGTACGTATTTTCTTAAAGGGCAAATATCGCCTAGTCCATTTTTTTTAAGGGCAATAACACTTACCTCAACTTTAATTATATATTTTAACCAAATACTATTTTGAATGAAAGGTGAGTGAATGACTGCGTGAATGGATTAAATGAGAGAACGATATACCTAAGCGGACAAATTGTACGCAAAACGTATTAATTTTAATTTGTCTGCGTTTTTCATGTAAAATTGCATGACTTGTCTAAATTGTTGATACATGTTTAGCAGTTAGTTTAATTTAGCAGTTAGTTAAATATACTTAGTTTAGGAGTTAGGATACATCTAAGCACCACTACTTGGAATGCCTGATCATGTATTGCACACAGTGGAGTAATTCATGATTGAGGTTATCCCAACTCGTGACGCTTGGAAATACGCCACACACTCAGCACACACGTTACACAAACCTTAAAACTCAACACTATCAATGTAAAATACAGTCACTTTATTAGAAACAGCAACTTACTAGTCAACACACTAACAAGTCAACAGGGACATATGTAGTCTGAGGGGATAAAATAACAACGTAACTACATATTTAGCATTATACAACATACGAGAGTAAAAGTGTATTGAAATGCACCCACAGATCAAGATTTGAAGGTGTACTTAATTAGCCAGGACTTCGGTCTTGTTAATCCTCTTTAATACAGAGGTTAATTGTCTTGGTATCAGTGGGATACTATGAGAAGGACGGGTTGTAAATACAACTACTAAAACGTCACGTAACTTCGGTCAGATAAGCATTCTTAAGGACACAGGAGACAGAGTGATCTCTTTACCAAATCAGAGAAGTGGTGTATGGGAGAATACATGAGTTTTGATGCCATTATGTAGATTACCAGGTTACTGCCCACCAAACTACAAACACCAACTTTATGTGATTCGGTGAAAAATTAGAACAGATCTAATTACCCTATAACAAACCATCATCAGGGGAGAGGGGGGAATCCTGTCACCGCCTCACCTTTATCGGTATTAATTAAAGGGCTGCAACTCCAGCCCAAGGGATAGAAGTGAGTCACTCGAGGCCCCAGTAATCTAGAGCCTTCTCGAAGGACTGGTCATTGAGTCCATGGTTCCGTGGACACTGACGTGGCCCGCCTATTGCGGGGTCCACGGGGAACTCGGACAGAGTTACCACCCGTGTCGAATTGGGACACGTGTGGACCGGCAGAGGACAGACGGACTTCAGAGAGGCAACAGGGCCTGCCTTAGAGGGACTCAATAGATATCAATAGATATATATATACATAGGCTAGATAGTTTGCTAGACTGTTGTATGATAACTATGTGTTTGATGTTAACTATCTGTGATATGTAATATAGCGCGGGTTTGTTAACCCACTGCGCCAACGCACTGTATATTGAAATACAATAAATGTTCGATATCCTAGTGAACGAAGTTATTGTTGCCTGTGTGAACCCGAACTCAGATACCTAGATAGGAGCAAGACGATGACAGTCAACTAAAAACTGACAATAGAATTATTACCAAAATTATGAACCTGACCATGCCTACAACAAAGAAGCAGGTCAGAAGCCTTTTGGGTTTAGTAAATTACTATAGCAAGTTCATACCAAACTTAGCGGAAATTACAAGTGTATTTTCAAATGTTTTAAAAGTATCTGTAAAATTAGATGTCAAAGATGCATTATTAATTTCTGCATTGTCAAAATTGAAAATCCTGTTTAGTAATGTACCAATCCTCCGCATGCCTAATCCTAGGCTCGTTTATTATCTTAGGACAGATGCCAGCAGGATCTCCATCGCTGCAGTACTAGGCCAGTTTTATGATGGCATCTTTCATCCGATTTGCTACGTGAGCCGCAAGATCACACCTGCTGAGTCCAGATATTCCATATCAGATTTGGAAGCCCTAAGCGTCATCTATGCGGTGAGGAAGCTGCATCGATTTCTAGCGGGTGTTCACTTCGTTGTCCAGACTGACAACTCCCCAATCACGGTCATACAAAGTGGTGTGCATCGGAATGACCGTATATACAGGTGGTCGTTAATACTACAAAATTATACTTTTAGTATAGAGCATATTAAGGGTAAGGACAATATTCTGGCTGATACCCTTAGTCGACCATCTGAGGTAGAAATACCAGAGATTCCACATGAGAGTGTAGAGTAATATAGGTTAAACTAGTACATTAGAATATTATATGTGAAATATTTTACGAATACATAGACATTATATTCTGAAATATGTACTAAGAACAGTGAACTACCATGTGTCCGTAGACAGCAATATAAGAACTGTGCTCCGAGAACAAGTAAATCACCGTGTGAACTGAGACAGCTCGTTACATACTAAGCTCCAAATGTGTTCCGGTGAATCATCTGTGTTAAGCAGGAAAAAACAGTGTCAGAACAGTACATAAATAACAGACACGAAAATACTTGTCTACGACACCAGCGAACTCTACAGGTGCAATACCCATAGGACACAAGTATGACTGTGTAATGTATTTAATATACCCAGGACAATTGTATATATATAGTATGCCAATGAAAGCAATTTCTGAACATTAGGGCAACGAGTAACCTGAGGTATTTAAATACCATGTATATATAGACTCATTGTGATATGTATTATAACGTTTTAATATAGTGATAAATTATAGTTAGATTAGGTCACTCTAAGATACATTTAGATTTAGGAAATATAATAGTTTTCATTTTTTAGTAGTTTAGATAAATCATTAATTCACCAACTTTCTTAGCTTAAAAGTAGATTAGAATAGTACTTTAGACTTAATAACAGCTAAGTATAAACTAGGAAAAAAAACCTTAGATAGTAATAGTACCATTTAGTTTGTTACATTTCACTTTGTTTCATTTCATTTGAGTTCATTCCATTTTAATGAACCAGTCCATTTAACAAACTTGTTCATTTAATATTATGATTAATTTACACCGGATAGGATAAAAGAATTATACAAATAAACATACATCATTTACACCATTTAGAGTAAAAATATCAATCATATATTTTTTTTCATTTAAAAACATTATTCATAATTTTGTTATATTTCACATTACCCATGTTAGAAAGGGACATAATTTATTACATTTCACATTACCCATTTTAGTTAGTTACATAACTCATCTCACATCAATTTCATTTTAAATAGTTAGATTACTTCCCTTAAATTAGATTAAAGTAGGTAACACATTAAATACATATTTATAGAACTAGTATTAGTATTTCAGTATTTAGAGTATTATTTCAGTAGAATATAGTGGTTAATAATACCAGGGTACAAACCATCAACCCTTTTTCTTACATGTAAATAGTTTGTAAATACATGACACGTGCAGCAATTTACGCACAGTCATTAAGCTCAACTTTCTCAAACTGAGCCAAACTTGTACAGTGTCACTCCAAGGTTTTTAAATAATGGTGAGGGTAAAAGATGTGTGACAGAAGTGTGAAAGTGAGAGCAAATGTAAATTATACAAGAGAGAGTGAGATCAGTCAGCGGATTTTTTCTGCCGCTCAACGCGACTTTTTTATTTTTTGTCTGCGTCAAATGTTTGCTTTCGATGTTGAAAATGTGCTGTCTTAAATGTGTGGTGTGTAGTATAGTGTAGATCTTAGAGAAAGTATTTTAAGTCTCATAAGACGGAAACGTAGTCACGAATTAGTGTTATACACTGGTTTGTGGCCACATTTAACCGAATTATGGCACTTGAAAACTAACTTACATACATATTATAAATAAACACACATGTTAGAAGTTAGATTATACTATTAGTTAGATCCAAACACGCAAACATCCAGGAAAACTAACATGTAAATTGCATAAATTTTCGATAGATCAAAGGGAGATAACTCCGGGTCAGGGGACACAATAGACAACGAAACACTAACTTAACAGTGAAAGATAACTTTACACGCGGAAGCGAGATAGGTAAAGCCTGTCGCACACAGCTTGTGTAATGGTTGTTTAATATTATATGGGGGACATGAAGCAATTCATGTGTTGACCCTAAGAAAGTCAACTTTGTATGGGTAGTGAGTTAATTTACTATTTGAGGGCAGGTCTTATAAGACAATGGTCCGGTTCAGACAAACCTCTAATTAATATAATATTGCGATTGAGAAGAGGGCTCACGCCAACCAGACAAGTTTGTGGCGATTGCCAGTAGCCAAGTAAAGTGATACTACATTGTGACAATAGTCAGTAGAAGTCTTTCAGTTACCCAAAACCAGGTTATCAGCAGTCTTTGACAAAAATTAGATACACTAATTTTTTTAGAAACCTCTTGCGTCACAACCAATGAGTCAAAGTTGGTGACGCAACACGGGAGGGGAGGGTGTGTGTCAAAGACTGAAGTATAGAGGTCTGAGGTCTGCCTCAAGATAGAAGACCACCGGGAAGAGTGGTCAACCTCAAGTAGATCAGAGGTAACACAGTGCCCCGATATGAGGGCAGGGTAGGTGATAGGAAGGGGGACTATTAACTAGTTCTCTCATGAGACACGGAGGCGTCGACCAGATAGTTAGTACTCTGGTCACGGCAGAATCACGCCTACGTGAATAGCCACGGAGAAGTGGATTGCCACTCAATAGGAGACGGCTGCTATAAGCGTGCTGAGTGATACAGCACGCAAAAAGCCGAAGGACGCACAAGGTCCTTCCGCGTGCTGTGTAGCCACGCGAGTAGGAGAGTCAGACTGGGGACTGACTTCTTAGCGAGCGCACCGTTTAGTGTCGATAGGGGTTTCTGTAGCCAAGTAGATAGAGATTAGCAATAGGGTTAGGAAACTAGTGATAGGCAATCCTGTGGCTTTGTGTGTGATTTGATAGCGACTGTTTTGTAAATGTAAAGAGCCAACGGCAATAAAATGTATCATCCATTTCCTCTCACACGACTTGCAAGTTCCTTGTGTGGTGCGAGAGAAGTAATCCTATGATGCCTGAAACATCGGTTGCTGACAGCCTCGAGTACTGATTTTGCATCTGTCAATAGCACCACAGTTTGCTTACCATTGCTGGTATTTAGTAATTTCTCTGTTGCTATCTTGATTGCCTCAATTTCAGCACCATAGGCATAACATGGCATAGCAGTACTTTCCTGTGGGTACTCTGACTGTGTCTCTAGTATTATTTGGGTATTCTATGTACACTCCCGCTCCTCCATTTCGAACAGCATTTTGTGCCGACCCATCTGTGTAGACTCGGATCCAGAGGTCCGGTGGGTATCCTTCATCAAGGAAGCTGAGAGTGGCTGTTCTGCGCTGCACACTGTTCTGTTCTTCCTTGTCAAATATTCCTCTCACTTTTGTCTGGATTTGTAATGATAGTCTATGTTCATCTTTCCATGGAGTTCGCTCTGGGATAGTTGTTAGGGGGATACCAACTGTGGGCAGATCAGTGATTTCTCTGCAGAGTCGTTTGGCCTGGTGGATATAACTACTTCTTTTCAACCGCCCCATAGCTAGATTTTCAAATCTGTTCTTCATAGGGTGGCCTGGCAAACTGAGGAACTTTTCTGCTTGTATTGGCGTTTTCGTATCTCTGCGCACTCTCAGTGCTTGTGTCCTCCCCATCTTCTCCATTTCCACTATAGGGGTTGATCCATCCCTCCTGTGGTGACTCTAAGTGCTTGATTTTGCACCTTGTTGATGCGCTCCAGTGTTTTGCAGAGACAGCTAGTGAGGCTAATTGGTCTGTAGCTAGAGGCAATGAAACTATCTTTTCCTGATTTTAGGAGGGGCATCATGATTGCTTCTCTCCAGGCTTGTGGAACACTGCCTAAGGTCCAGCTGTTATTGAAGATCTGCAACAGCTTTGCTTTGGCCTCTGTTCCTAGGTTCCTGATCATTTCATTGGAGATACCATCAGAGCTCCTGGTGACTTTCACATTTTCAGTTTTGATATGGCTAGCTCTAGTTCGCTGATTGTGATGGGTGCCTCCAGAACCTCATGTACTATTTCCTTCTGTCCTGTATGTTGCTGTTTCTCTCGAATCTCTTGTTGTTTCTCTGGACTAATTTTGATATTATTATCTTGTGCGAATGAGTCCGCAAAATGGTCAGCTGCTTGCTTTCTTGTTAAGATGTTTCCATCTTTATGTAGGGCAATTTTTGAGTTTCTCCCTGTGCCCTCATCATTAAGTTGTTTTATTAGCTTCCACGATTTCCTTGTGTCTCTTTCAAAGTTCAGAGACTCCGTTTTCTCCTGCCAGCTTTTCCATCTAGCCTGCAGCTTAGCCCTTTGAAATTTGGCTTTTGCGTGCTGGAATTTATTGTGGTGTTCTTGGCTGGGTGTGGCCTCTGCTTGCTTTCTACACACGTCCACATCATTATGCAACTGTTCCAGTTCACTACTCCAGTAGGGTTTATAATGTTTACGGGCTCCTCTTGGTAATGTTTCTCGCGCTGCCTGTAGTATGCATTTCTCAAACTTTTCAACTACTTTATTTATGTCTTTCTCAGTGTTCAGGTTTCTAGGTTTCTAACCAGTATGCTGGTGCGATGCTTGTACATTGGCCAGTCTGCTTTCTCGAGAGGATGCTGCTTTCACTTACAAGCTCATTTTCTACAGTTAGAAAGACTGGCCGATGGTCACTGCCAGGTCTGGTGAATGAAAAGCCAGGCCAGGTGTAATTGTAGTGTGCCATGATCTCGAGTACAAAACTATGTGGGTCGGACGGCTTGTTAATCAAGATGAATCTATTCTCATCCTGCCAGTCTTCCAGTCTCTCTCCTCTCTGGTCCATGTGATCATAGCCCCAGCTCTGTGAGTGGCTGTTAAAATCGCCACACACAGTCATTGTTTCTTTTAATGGTAGTGTGTCCAGTGCCTATGGACGGTCACTTGGACAGTAGTAATTGATCAGATGTAGGTCTGTACTGCCTGTCTTAAGTTGAAGTGTCTGATACTCAGCCCCTTCCATGTAGACTTCGATTTGGGAAGCAGTGATGTTGTTTTTTACAAGTATCAGTATCCCACCTTTTCGCCTGTCCTTTCGGTCAGATCGGCAACACTGGTAGCATCTGATTTCGAAGGCTATATTTTCGCTGAGGTGAGTTTCTTGCAAGCAACATACGCTTACTTTTTCTTGGTCCAAGATGTTTTCTAATTCTATTTTTTTTTGTTGCTGACTCCCCCAGCATTCCAGTGCAGTATGTTAAGTCTTTATTTAGTATGACCAGCCACAGGACATCTGAGAAGGACCTCCAGTAGTTGTGGTTGGACCCTTTCGAGACATAGGGCCCGGCACTGCACCTGCCTGGGGGTCCAAAGCAGGGCGAGTACCATAACATTTAGCAGTAGTCGACATATTCCATTTTGCGTAATTGCGTGGCATCCTGATTTCTATGGTGCGCCTCCTGGCTGGTTGCCTCCGTCTTCAGCACCTTTCCTTTGCTAGAGCAGACTGAGGTCTCACTAGAGTTTAGATGTGTACCCGCACACACACGTGTCTGCGCATGCATGTACGTGTATACACATCTAGAGCATACTGGTTATTGTCAAGAACCTGGATTCACACAGGCATGCTGGTCACTTCATTCATACCTCACGATCACAAACACGGGTGTATGAATGGTATATAATGAATAACATTTATTCTACGTGATTCAGCTTATACATTTGCTATCATCCGATAATATCACACCGATATATACTGCTCGCTTCTTGAGCATACATTAATTGCACTCATCACCTAAATACATGCTTCACACACGCCACGTCTAACTGCGTCCTTTCTAAACTACACAGTGGCTAGGGAAAATGTCGCACACGTCTTGTCGCTCTAACTGTCAAGTCCGTCTCTGCCTGAGTTTACAGGTTTCGTTCAGTTACTCCTCCTTAGTCCTCGTGCGGTCAGCCGCGTTGCGTGCTGCGTCACTTGTCACGTAGTCCAGTAGTCCTACAGTCGTACTATCGTTCAGTCTGTCTAAGGGTAGTTCCTCGTGGTAACGTCCCCCGTCCTATCCTGAATGAGTATGGGGGTTAATCCCCGTGTGTCCTAGTTATGACACATCCGTGTCCTATCTATGTCCTGTCTTCTCACTGTTTGAAGTTCTACCTCCTTATACTGTCTCTCTCTCTCTCTATTCTCTTGTAAAAGTCCTTATCTATGTCCTGTCTCTGTCCTTTCCTTACTTCTGTCCTTAATCCTACTTGTATCTTTATCCCCAGCTCTTTGACATTATTTTTCGGCGCCAGAAACTCGCCGTCGCCCCTTCTCATGTAGTTAAAACAGTTCCGCCACGTGAAGGCCAGAAGCTGGACTTTTGCTGCAGAGGTTATGTATTCACGAGCCCTTGGGGTATTTAACTCTTTCGCTACCGTGCTCCCATCTGTGGACAGAATGGATTTGCTGTAATGGCAGTCCGCCCTTTTCGTCCCACAAAATGATCAGTGGTTTATTTCACATATTTCTGCTCCGTTTCGGAATTTTAAGTTACAGTAAACTAAAAAGTAGTACAGCCGAAAGATCTCTACGCCATCTTGGAGCGGTCAATCGTTTTCTAATTTTGGATTCTTGTGAATTTTCAGTTTTAAGGTAGTGTTAATTTGTTTGTTTTGGTTTTTCACAATGGAAACGCCCACCAGTTTGCGTCCACGTAGTATGACTTGAGATCAAGCTAGATTATTGTTTATAATAATATGTGAATGTGAATATTTAGAAAGTAGTTTTAGTTGTGTCTAAAGTTTTAGCACGTGGTGATAAAGAAAAACCAGTGAATGTTCGTCAACAGCTGAGCGTTCACCCCAACACTGCGCCCCGACTACATATAGCAACATTTGGAACCGTGAAGGACATTTATATTTAGTAGTTAGACAAGGATGTTTTTTATCACCACTTTTGTTCATTACCGACATGGATCAGATTACTAATAATATAGAAACAAATCCACAACCAGAGAGTTTAAATGAGCTGCTGTTTACAGACGACCACTGGTTAATGTATGAGAACAATGCGGATCTCCGGCAATGTATAAATTGCCATGACAATTGTTGTCAGAATGTTGATATAAAGATTATCATCCAAAAGACAGAATTTATAACACTTCGACCAAGTTAGAGAGTACAATATATGGGCAGTGTGTTTACAGAGGATGGAAGACGGGATAGAAAAATATGAATTAGAATACAGAAAGCAAACAATACCATAAACTATCAAATAGCACAAATGCTAAAACTAAAACATCCAAATATCAACATGTATACTAAAAAAGAAGCTTATAGACGCTTGACTCCAAGCCTTCTTACCAATTCCAGACGTAGACAGTCCTGTAAACACACACAGGTGTAAATTCACATCGTGTATGATGAGATGCACAATGAAAAACGAGAAGAGATAGAGAGAAATATGAGAAGCTAAGAACAAATGTAGGAAGTCTACTGTGGAGGGCGGACGCGCCATGGACCAGGCTGACATTCTGAATGCTCTACGAGAAGTAAGACATTTGCGAGAACCAAGTGATGACTGTGAATCTACAACCATGGTCAGAACTGCAAATTAAAAGAGGCGTGACCAAACAAGAACACTTCTTCGCAGGAAGCCAAAGAAGATTGATAAACCAACACAGAACTGGTGTCGTTAGCCGCTACACGCTGCGGGATTTACTCAGAAGGGGATCCGAGCATTATGGCTATGGATTGAATGGTTCGATGTGCAATGAGGATAGGGTTGCCGCCAGACGTCCGGCAAAGAGAGGACATGTCCTCCTTTTTAGCTTCGTGTCCTCCGTCCGGCAGGCAAAGCTAAAAACCTTTAAAATGTCCGGCTTTTTAAATATTTTATGTTATCATTTTTTATGTATTGTTGTTACAACTTAGAATGTATCTACACTCTACCGCGTGTTTACATTCTTTATTAAAATCCATTGCTTAATAATATTTATTTAATTTTCCTATTTATACCAAATGTGAAACACCAATTATTTGTATAATTTGAATCTAACTGTTGCTCTATTCGGCAACACTAACAATGCTGTAGTCTCTATGGTCAAAATGTTAATGTTAGGTTGGTGTATGAAGCATGCATTAGTTACTTAGAAAAGTGGTTGAAACTTTTTGATGAATTTCAGTGCTTTGGTTGGATGTACTTAAATAAAATCAAAGACTGTACATTTGATGACCTTTTGACAAGCATATTGTACTTGAAAGAGAAGGGTATTATTGTAGATGATGTGCAATTATTTGACCAATACTGCAATCTTAAATCATTTGTGCAAGACAAGAATGAACAGTTTTTTTTAAAGACTCTTGCATGAACAGTGGAGTTTATTTTTCCAAAGTTGCCCAAATGCATGTTGCTTTTCAGAGTTACTTAAAATTTGTGAAGTAATCTTCTGTATCCCTGGACACGATGGCAAAGTGGAAAGAGTGTTCTCCTTGATTAATGCTTGATGGACAAAGGAAAGGAACAGACTCTTACTCAACTCTGTAAAGGGCATCATTCTCACAAAGTACAATTTGAAGAATCTTATCTCTGAACAGTTTTATGCATATGTGATTGCTAACGAGGATCTTCTACGAAAAGTTGGCTCCTCCGAGAAATATATTGCGTAATTAATAAAGATTATAAGGTAATAATTTACCATCGGCTGTTTAAATAATGTTTTTTTTTAGCATTTTGAAAAAGGTCTCCATTTAATTTATATTTATTTTTTAACATGACTGTTTCTTGGTCGATTCACTAACAGTAAGATAAACTTATTGTCAGCTATTGTAATGAAATTGTAGCCTACTGATTGTGGGTTTAATCTGGAACGATTTAAATGAAATATTCAATATGTCCTCCTTTTTGTCTTATTATGTCCTCCTTTTTGTCTTATTATGTCCTCCTTTTGGTACCTACGTATCTTCTTCTTCTTCAGCGTTCCGAGCCATTGAGGTTCTTTGCTGCAGATACAATCCGTCTCCATTCGTCTCTCTGGTTGACCCTCTCTTGCCAGTCGTTGATTCCAAGTGCTTGTAGGTCTGTGTATATATTATCTCTCCACCGCCTTCTTGGTCTACCTCGGGGTCTTCGGTCATTTATTTCCTGAGTGTAAGCGAGTTTTGTTTCCCTATTATCTTCCATTCTTTCTATATGCCCCAGCCATTGTAGTCTATTAGCCTTCATGATACCAGTGATTAGCGGGGACTTAAACAGATCATAAATGTCTTTGTTACTTCTTCTTTTCCACTCTCCACTTTGTGTATCCCTAATGGGTCCAAAGATGCGTCTTAAAACTTTGTTCTCAATGGTTTGTAGCAAGGTTTCGTCTCCTTTCGTTGTACTCCAGGTTTCAGAGCCATACAGCACAACTGGTCTGATCAGTGTTTTGTATATTGTGATCTTGGTGATACGAGATAGCGCCTTTGATTTTATTAGATGTTGTAGTGCAAAGTATATCTTATTTCCAGAATTGATTCTAGTTTGTATGTCTTCCCTTATGATGATGGAGCAGTTGAAGATTGTACCCAGGTATTTGTATGTTTCCGTTCTTTTAATGGTCATATTATCTATTTGTATGTGGCCAGAGTTTTTAGCCATTTCTTCTCTTGAAATTACCTTATATTATCTTATCTTGGTTAATAGCCAGCCCCATCTGTTGGGCTTTTTCCTTTAAGTGAGTCAATATTTCCAATGTCTTTTGTCCATTTTCCCCTATAATATCTATATCATCTGCATAACAAAGCAGCTTGGATGTTCCTCCAATATCACATTCCTCCTTTACCCTCCTTACAACTTTCTCTAGAGCCAGATTGAAGAGTAGCGGCGATAGTGCATCACCCTGTTTCAAGCCAGATGTTATTTGGAAAGGGTCTGATTTCCTGCCTTTATATGTTACTATATTATAAGTATCTTCCATGCATAGTCTGGTCATGTTGATTAACTTCCTTGGTATTCCAAATTCCCGCATAGCATTCCATATACTATTCCTATGGACACTATCATAAGCCTTTTTAAAATCCACAAAAATGTTATGGAGATCTCTTTTATATTCCCAATTTTTCTCGGCTATTTGTCGTAAGATAAATATCTGATCTATTGTTGATCTGTTTTGTCTAAAACCCGCCTGGTAGTCACCTAATATGTATTCTGAATATGGTTTTAGTCTATTTAGTAATACTGCGGATAGTATCTTATAGCTTGTGGACAGTAGTGATATTCCTCTATAATTTCCACATTGGAACCTGTCTACTTTCTTAAAGATAGGTATCAATAATGACTCTTTCCAGTCATGGGGTAATTCTTCAGTCCTCCAGATTTTTATTATTAGTTCGTATAGCTTTAGATGTAATGCATGGCCACCCGCCTTTATAAATTCAGCAGCAATTCCATCAGCCCCAGTTGCCTTATTGTTTTTAAGTCGTGTGATTACATATAGGATTTCTTCAAATGCAGGTTCTTCAATTTGTGGTTCACACGTTAGAACCTCTTCCTGTGGGAAAGTGTTACTTGGAGCTTCACAATTTAGTAATTCAACAAAGTATTCTTTCCACGTGTTGCACATTTCCTCATTGGTATTTATCATATTCCCATTTTTGTCTTTTAAACCATATGTGTTGTGCCCTCGTTTCATTGACTTCAGTTCTTTAAAAAAACTTTCTGATTCGATTCGTTTTTCTGGTGATTAGTTTCCATATCTTTGATTATATTAGTTATTACTCATATATTCTCGCTTCTGCTGTCGAACTATTTTTGTAGTTTAGTTGGTCGTACGTCGAAGTACACTTGTTCCTGCAGCGAGGTGCCGTCGTCAATTGGAGGCGACAGGTTCGATCCCGGTTGGTAACTATAGCTTTCAAATTTTATGTTGTCTAGTGCGTCTTCTAATCTCTATTTCTTTCTTCTTCTTCTGTGAGCGCCAAATAATACCATGTGTGTCTATTTTTGTAGCCTCTTTACATTCATTTCTATATTGCTCTTCCTTTTGGATGCTGTTGATGTCATTTAACCATAAATGTCTGGCATTCTTTTTCCTAATGACTGCTTCTTCACATTTTGGATTGAACCATCTGTTCTTTCTATGCATGGTTAACACACCGAGACATTCTTCTGCGGTAGATTGAATTGTATTCTTGATGTTCAACCAAGTTTGGTCAACGCTTTCGTAGAATATCAAGTTTACATTTGATTTCATCTGCAAATTTCTCTTTGACTGTAATTTCTTGTAGTTTTTCTCCGTTATGTACCAACGTATCTGGCAACCCTAAATGAGGATGATCTGTCGACTGACTGACTATTTAACTAACTAATTTACTAACTAACTAACTAACAAGTGTAGGAATAACACCTATTATCGACTTTATAGAACATCAAAGAATTAAATGGTTCAGAAATTTAGTGAGACTGTAACGAGACCAACAAGCGGCTAGAGCGTTCATCGTCAGAACATCGGGATACAAGGTGAGAAGAGGGCTCAGAAAGAGTTGGCTAGATGGAGTAAAAGAGACAATGAAGAAACCAGATATGACATCATTATTGATTAAATCAACAAGACAAGCGAAACATAATCAAATTACATCTGCCTTCTCTCTGCGACGCTTCACGGCAAAAGCAGTAGGAGAAAAGGAGTGGCAGATGGTGGGGGGAAGACAAAACCGACCGATTAAGGAACGTGCTATGCGTCCGTGAGTAACATGCTAGTTCCATCACGTGTTATATATATTTTAACGACTATGCAGTGTTTGAAAATATTGCGGGTCCAAGTTTTTTAGTTCATGCAACATATAAAAAAAAAAAAAGTTGCATATCCTTTACAGGACGTTTCAGTAAACACCAGCATTTTACTGTCGTTGTCTTGTCAAGTTTTAAGTTCAGCAGTTTGGCAATAGTTTGCCAGTCTCCGTGGCCAAGGTGTTAACGACATTGTTCGTAATCCCGTATATCCATGTGGGGAAAACAGCAGCTGCGAGATTCGGCAGCGGATCGCGCCGCACTGGTAACTAACGGCGGTATGTGAGCCGGTCGCTTAGAAAACAATGGCAAACTACTGAACGTAAAACTTGCTTAGTACATCAACAGCAGCTGAAAAATGCTGGTGTTGACTGCAACGTCCTGTAAGGGATATGCTACATAAAAATAAAGTTTGCCATTGCTTTCTGAACGACCGGCTCCCATACTAACACGTTAAAACCAGCGCGACACGGTCTGCTGCCTAATCGGTCACCGCAGTGTTTCGAACGCGGTAAGCGGCATTACTAATCGCGTCCGCAGTGCCATCGCCACAGCGACCGACGCATCATAGTTGCAGCAACTGCTGTGTAGCTGCGCAACATAATAGGTAAATACAAAACTTGGACCGGCAATATTTTCAAACACTGCAGTCATTACAATAAATGTATCTGAATGCACGGTGGGATAGGTGGCTAGGCTTCTCCTCACTTTTGCGGACAGCGAACGCAGGTGTCAAATTCTCGGTCTACCGCGCGTGTGACAAGAGCAGATGAGATTTGACATAATTAATTAGCCCAGACAACGCTATGAATGTCTACATGAATAAAATTAGTGGCACTGCAGTAAAGCTGTGGAAATGTAAACAATATAAAATAACACAAAGTAGTGCAACTTTACAGAACACAATTACGGAAAACACAGGAAGTTTCGGCGACTTGCCTTCATCAGCAAACAAACACAAAACATAAACACAACACATAATCACGGAGAAGACTCTCCAGTGACTACATTAAGGCATAAGAACGGGATGATCTTCTTTGCTCTGAACTTATTCCGCGACATAAGCACTTCTTTAAGAAAAACAAACACCTTCAAATCTGGCATGTGTAAATATATATTTATTTATCTTGAATTATAAACAGTTATATACACATTTGTGACACAACACATACATATGACTGTTGACATTGTCCATGCCTGCAGAACTCATGCAACAAACATCCCACAACACAGTGAGCTGTGTTGAAAATAACCTCAGCGACAATCCCTTTATTCAGCATTGAGGACACACAATTATGAAAACAATGGTGATTTTGTGATGGTACAAATAGAAACAGAACAGATTCCGAAAATTTAGAACTCTTTACTCCAGATGAAATAATGTTCCCACAGGAAATAAATGATCTTCTATTTGCAGACGATCAGTGCCTGTTTTACAGGGATGAGGGCAGACTACAAAATCATATTACTAATCTGAGTTCAACCTGCAGCAGATACAATATGAGTATAAACACAGCCAAAACCGAAGTAATGCAAGTTAGCAGATCGTCGGGCCCACTAAGTATATAGATAAACAGCACAACCCTGAAACAAGTTAAAGAAATAAAATATCTGGGAAGTATGATCACAGAAGATGGCAGATTGGACAGAGAAATCAAAATCAGCTGTCAAAAAGCTAGTGCACTTACATATCAATTATCACCCTTACTGAAACATCCAAATATATCCATGTCCACAAAACAACAGATAATAAACAGCATATTCACACCAACCCTATGCTACCAATCTCAAACTTGGACTTTATCCAAATCGCACTTTCGCAAAATCAACACCTGCGAGATGAGATGCCTGAGTAGAGCTGCCAACTTAACAATCCGAGACCGAGTAAGAAATGCTGTTATCAGGCAGACTGTGGGATCAACACCGTGTGCCACATTTATTGAAAGAAGATCAAGTGGTTTGGCCATGTCGTTAGAATGCAACACCAGCAACTACCATCACTGGCCCTACATCAAAGATCATCTGCAACGAGACCACGAGAACGTCCAAGAAGAAAATGGATTGACGACATCAAAGACATTGTACAATCACATGGAATGACACTATCCAGTGCCGCCCACCGGGCACTGGAGCGCAAATTATTCCTCCCCACGACGCTTGACGGCAGAAGTGGAAGATGATGATGATGATGACAAATAGAAATACTATAAAGAGCACAGATGTGTTGTCATTTGTGCAAAGGCAAAAAAAACAAAAAAACTCTATGGAACATACTGTTATAGGATTGAGGATAGATTTGGCTTCACATACATATGCATTATCTGGTGCTAACAGGTCAGAATTAATTATCATCATCAAGTGCCTTGCTGACTGGAACAAGTGATAGATAATGCTTCTCCACATACTGCGATCTTCAATACAATTTATCAGTTTGTGCGGCACCACCTTTCTCTGCCATCAGAAAAGGATGTCTAGATTCTTCTCTTGCTGTCTTCCTTTACCTCATATTCCACAAATCTTTCCAGTTGCCACATGTTCCAGATTTTTTTCTCTTCTCATGACAGACAATAGTTTGTTACATTGTACTACAAAAGAGTCACAATAACTACAACCCATGATGGCACAGAATGTGTCCTCTCCATAGCACAAAGCTGGGCTGAATTTAAGAGACCATGTGTTGCCCATGCAGCACGATACCTCTCTCAGCCTACCTAGTTTGCTCCAGAAAAATGGCCAAAAATTGATGGCTGCCTTTTTCTGCCTCCATCTGTCTTAGACTCCCTCTTTCAAAACAGTTATATTACTAATTTTGGCTGTTCAGGGAATTTTCAGCATTCTTCAGTAAAACTAAATAATTGGGACCTTAAAAGATTTTTGTTGTTACTCATTTACTAAATGCCCATGATTCACAGTTACGTGTTACAACTGGTTCTATGTAACATGCAATAATTCTTTTACTAACCTTCAATGACAGGAATTTATTGCATAAGTGTTCTTCATGTTACAAAATAGTTTTTTGCTTGTCGTATTCAGATCTTTATCTCTATGATACATCTTCCATCCGATGTTATCTATGTACCCAGATATTTAAATTTTATACTTGTCCCAAAAATTACGAGACATATATTTATAGCCATGAATAGGAAAACTGCCTAGCAATATTATCATTGCCCTTTTTGGACAACAATACCATTCAAATTAATATCCAAATTGTGGCTAACTCGGTCACAGGATTATTAATCTGAGCCTGGCTGATGGACCCTAATATAACTTCTCTGCAGAGGTTGAATGGGGTATTGGTAATGGCAGTTTGGAAACAGCCTACCCCAAACACATTACTTGTTTTATTGCGACTGCATAGACCTGCCTCATACCTTGCATTTTTAATGGAACAGTCATTGAATTGTTGTAAAGAATCAGGGCTTCACATAAACTAGATCACTGCAAGGTAAAGTAATCAGCTCCCTTCCTCATGACCTTTCATTCCAAGATAAAACTATTTTACAAGACTAGGTCATCTCTAGAACTGTACTGAAAGAATTAAAGATCCAGACTACAGACTTTTTTCCCCACATATCCTTTACAGGACATTGCAGTCAACACCAGCATTTTTCAGCTGCTGTTGATGTCTTGGCAAGTTTTACGTTTAGTAGTTTGCCCTTGCTTTCTGAACGACCGGCTCACATACCACCATAAGTAACCAATGCGACACGATCCGCTGCCAAATCTTGAGCAGCTGTGTTTCGTACGAGAGTATACAGGATTACGAACAACGTCCTTAACTCTACGCCAGGGAGACCAGCGGACTACAGACTACTGTATTGGTAATACCGTGCATTAACCATTATGCTTCCACTTGTGCATGCAGTAAAAAAAAAACAAAGAAGACACTAGGCCCTGAGACTATATACAAATATGCAAATAAAAATAAGTAAAGGACACTTTTCATGCCACGAGATAGTGAATGAAAGACAAAACTACTACAAGATGTCTTGTGTATATAGTGCTGGCCGCACATGTTTTGACAAATTTACACTCAATGGAAACTTCCCGATACCCATTTTAGGTTGGGACAACCTGGAAGCTGGAAAACCAGGTCACTGAAAAACAACAAGCAACTGTGCTAATGCAGTTCAAAGGTTTTCCTTATTACTGTCTATTTCCTAGTGAAATATAAGTCGGGACTAAAGTGGGGGTTACAGCAGAACTAGATTTCATCAGAAGAAGAGGCAGAAGGTGTAAATGATGGACACAAGGAATAACTGAATCCATGGGAATCACGATATATGAAGGCCATAAACTGGCACTCTCCAGCTGTTTATGCTTCACCTCAACACCGCAAGGTACGAGAGGAAAAATATGAGATGAGATGAGATATAAGTGGTTTAAGTGACATAAAAAAACAACACAATATCTATACATAAAGAAAGATCAGTTACACATTTCAATAATTTATTACAAGTTAACCGGCACTGTGGTGTAGGGATTATGAACACAATTCTAATCCCACATTCCACACAGTTGAGGGAAATTTGGAAGCAGACCACCTTATGCTGGTTTTCATACAATGGTATGAGTGCCGGTTGTGCAGAAAGCAATGGTTAGTTAGTTAGTTAGTTAGTTAGTTAGTTAGTTAGTTAGTCGAGGTTCCAACTTCATGGCAACGGGTCGTCCCCATTATGCTCCGTTCCTGTGCCAGTGAATATCACACAAAATGCTCCCCACTGTCCTATGTGAAAAGTGGAATAGCTGGGAGTCTCGGCAAGCCAACAGCCCGCACAGGTACACTGTGCATAATGCCGCTGCCAGAATGCCAACACAAAATTAATCCACGAAAACCACAGTTCATCGTGGATGGACTCGGCAGTCACCAGAAAGACCTCATTGACCCAGGTTTTCTCACATGGCTCGGTCTTTTACCACAAGGTGACCCGCCGAAAGTGTCGTATAAAGCATGAACTCAGCAGCTTCAGCGCTGACACCCGGGAGTCTCCTGAAAAATGCATTCGTGAACCGAAAAGGCAAATTAGTCTATTCAGCAACAGCCAGTAGCCATTGTTCCGAACATGCAGGTCCCTGTACAGGACAGATGTAAAAGCATTCCCCGCGAATTTCACAGCTCACAGTGTCGCCCACGCACTCACTCAGTAGCAGGGCAACGGAACCATGTACTACCAGTCCAACATGAGGAAAATGCGATTGCAAACCGTAGCTACAAGCATAAACACGACACAGGCCTTAACGATTTCAACGCCTAACCGCCATATTGACGACCGGAAGTCAATGGACAACTATTGAACGAAACTTGCCAAAAACTCTCAAACAGCCAAAAAATGCTTGGGTTGACTGCAACATAATGTAAAATATATGGAAGTAACTTTACCATTACAAGTTAACCTTCTCCCACCCTGAACACTGTATATTAATAGCACAAGTTAAAAATTTGTTTCAGGTCTATTACAGGATGTTGCATTCAACCCCATACTTTTTTGCCTGTGACTTTGTAGGCAATTTTATGTTCAGAAGTTGCCATTGCTTTCTGAACTGCTGATGCTCATACCATTCTGAAAATCAACACAAGGCAGTCTGCTTCCAAATCTCCTGCCGCTATTTCAAACCCTGTATGTTGGGATTATGAAACCGCGTGCATTACCTTTAAGCCACAAACTCTGGCAATGCCATATGCACTGACCAAAACAATCAGTATTATGCCTCCTTTGTTGAGTCTCTGCTATCACTCAGCAATTACAGGAAAGTAAATATTTATCTCTCAATGCACACACTGAAACAAGGGAGAAACAGACTGCATACAATTATCAAATGACTTCAAAGTTCACAGAAAGTCTGTACAAAGTTCAAGAATGCTTATTTTAAAATGAAATAACACGAGATGAGACTAAATAAGTCATTGCATAATTGGGTGACTGCATTTTTCAATTAACTTACACATCAAATAATAATAGGAGTAGAAAAAGAACCAATTTAATTTAGAACTTATTCACAAAAGGCAGCCTAATGGAATGTTGATTAAGATGGTGCAGGATTTTAGTACCAAAAAAAAAAAAACACCAAGTTATAAAAGAACGCACTCAGAAAGAAAAACAAAAATAAAAATTAATAAAAAAGTTTTAATGCTCAAGTTAGGAAGAGTACCCTAAAAGTTTTAAAAACCAAAAACAAAAAAAAACATTTTGAGTATATCACAATAACTCATAATGATAATAAACTCATAAACATAACTAATAAACTATTAACAATGAGAACAAGCTAATTACAGATGTACATTTCCCTCACAGCATTACCAATACAAACAAATTCCATTCAGTTTAAACCTTTTAATCTACAACAACTGAGTCTTTTAACTCTTTCTGTCCCAAACAACAGACTACATGTGACTGCCTAGTCTTCATCTGAGCCAATCAAAAAACCACACGTGACTTCTTATTCTTCATTTGAGCCAATCAAAAAATCATGTGTGACTTCTTCATTTGTGCCGATCAAAAAACCATGTGTGACTTCTTCATTTGTGCCAATCAAAAAACCATGTGTAACTGTCTATTCTTAATTTTTGCAGATCAAAAAACCGTGCGTGACTGTCTATTCTTTATTTATGCCAATCAAAAAACCACGTATGACTTCTTATTCTTCATTTGAGCCAATTAAAACACCATGTGTGACTTCTTATTCTTCTTTTGTGCCAACAAAAAACCATGTGACTTCTTATTCATCATTTATGCCAGTCAACAAACCATGAGTGACTTTTTATTCTTCATTTGTGCCAATCAAAAAACCATGTGTGACTTCATCATTTATGCCAATCAAATAACCATGTGTGACTGTTTTATATTTAGTAAAAACATGCTAAAGAAATCTGGCAATGCATTTGCATTTTCATGAGGTGTACAAATTTGGCCTGCGTAAAATGTTTACATGTGTGCTTTGTTATTACTGTTATATGCCCCCTTGGTCAAGTGACGTCATATTCTTGGACTGAAACAGCTGATGATTACATGATTTCCATGAATTATATTGGTCCTAATTTTCTATTTAGTTGTTGTACTTCTTCTACCTTGTTCATTTTGAACATACATTGGTTGTGTCAGTACACGGCAAAGCTGTAAAGTCTGTGTCTGTATTTATTACAGCTAACTTCAGCACAGCATTTATCTCAGAACCAGGGATCTCGGTGATGAAATAGTCAAGTCAAAAACTTTTTGCTCTGAAAGATGTATCTTTGTTTCCAGACTACATTGCTCAGATGAGTACAATTCTTTCCAAGATCTATGGGATGTCATTTCTGGGTCTACGGAGTTTGTCCTTTGTGCAATGCTCTTGGCAGGCAGAGAGAGACTAAGTCACATGTGGGTAAACCTGATGAAATGAAACTGATCATCACACTTTTAACCTTTTGAACCTTTTATTTCTCTTAGCCCTGGGTCTACCTTACCTCATCTTCACGACAAATATTATGTTGTGGGTAGGTTTTTAAATTTTAAAACTTCTGCCGGAGAAATCACCTATCCAGGCTAAGCGTTACAAACACAGCCTACTGTTGATTCTTCTTATGCTTCTCCATTTCTCTTTCAAAGGGAGTGCCGTCACACCTAGTTACGCACCCCAAAAATCAATGTGTCCCACTTTAGCATACATTTGTGCAAGGTTTGTCTCCACTAGACTGATTCCATCCAAGGTAACGGGCTCTATCGACTACAAACTTTGTCAGGGCAGCAGCCTTATGACCTACACTTTGCTACTGTGGTGGGATTTTTAACCTGCACAACTTGCACACAGGATCTCCTGTTTTCTGGCCTCATCTGAAAAGGCTAGGTATCTGATCTCACTACCCAAGTGATCAGGGGCACATGTGATGTCATTAGATACCAATGGAGGCCTGCATGGCCAAATTGATAAAAGTGTTCGTTCTTAAGTAGCAGGTTCAACCCTTACACCGGTCAGCTGGACTAAAATGTTGACTTCTCGTCCTTGACTTGGAGATGTAAATCACATGTGTTTCAGAAGTCGGAGTGGGTTCACCTGATGGCGAGGGACATTGATAATTGGGAAAGCTAATCCACATGCAAAAATCAGTCCAGTGCACTAGAAGTAGTAGGACGTGTATGGACAACGCTTGAGTTCAGTCAGTGAAAGCAATACAAACAAAAAAATGTGCGAAGTGGTCTTGGAAAAATCGAACCTGTTACATTTTGAACCTGAGACAGAAACGAGAACTGTATTCATCTTTGCGTACGATAGCCATTATACACAATTCCTTATTCGCATTTCATTGGTTATCTTATAATTAAACATTGCCAGTTTCTTTGTGTGAACATAAACTTGTTAATCATACACTCTGTTTTACTGGTTATCTTATAATTAAACATTACCAGTTTCTTTGTGTGAACATAAACTTGTTTATTATACACTGTTTCACTGGTTATCTTATAATTAAACATTACCAGTTTCTTTGTGTGAACATAAACTTGTTTATTATACACTGTTTCACTGGTTATCTTATAATTAAACATTACCAGTTTCTTTGTGTGAACATAAACTTGTTTATTATACACTGTTTCACTGGTTATCTTATAATTAAACATTACCAGTTTCTTTGTGTGAACATAAACTTGTTTATTATACACTGTTTCACTGGTTATCTTATAATTAAACATTACCAGTTTCTTTGTGTGAACATAAACTTGTTTATCATACACTCTGTTTCACTGGTTATCTTATAATTAAACATTGCCAGTTTCTTTGTGTGAACATAAACTTGTTAATCATACACTCTGTTTTACTGGTTATCTTATAATTAAACATTACCAGTTTCTTTGTGTGAACATAAACTTGTTTATTATACACTGTTTCACTGGTTATCTTATAATTAAACATTACCAGTTTCTTTGTGTGAACATAAACTTGTTTATTATACACTGTTTCACTGGTTATCTTATAATTAAACATTACCAGTTTCTTTGTGTGAACATAAACTTGTTTATTATACACTGTTTCACTGGTTATCTTATAATTAAACATTACCAGTTTCTTTGTGTGAACATAAACTTGTTTATCATACACTCTGTTTCACTGGTTATCTTATAATTAAACATTGCCAGTTTCTTTGTGTGAAAATAAACTCATTCATCATACACTCGCTTACTGTTTCATTGATTGTTTTTATGAGAACCTCTTATTGCTGAAGAGGAAAATGTAAAAAAAAATGCCTATGTACTTAATTATGTAATAATGAACTATAATAAACAAGTGCAGAAAACAAGAAAATGAAACTAATGTAACAGTAACAAAAATTCTACATGCTAAATCATAAATAAATAAAAACGACTTGGGGGTCCAGGTAAATTAAAAATGATTCACCTCGACGGGTCAATGTCAGCATGCTGGACACTGCATAAATGTGTCTACCAAGGATATATGACTCTGAAATTTACACAACAATAAACGAAAGAAGAAGAAGAACACAACAATAAAATGTAGGCTTTCTCGCCAATTTAATGCTAGCAGTTCTAGTAGCTAATGTAAGTAGAGGTTTTGATGAACATTTCCCACAGTCCCGGTTCTAAAGAAGATGAACAATACTCCACAACTCAGCGGAAATATTTCCCAGAATCCAGTTCTACAAGAAACTAAACACCAGAGAATTAAACAGAAATACTGGTAGTTGAAAACAATGACATGATGATGAAAAGTTGAAAATAAAACAAGAAAACTTCACTCATATACAATTTCATTTATCAAAATATATACAAGGTTAATTTTATTTGAAATATATACAGCTTTCACAAGCTCTGAAGGAAAACAACCTTCCAAACATGTAGTGGCAATGTTCGCCTAAGAGGAGAGTTTCAGGTAAATAAATAGGAAAAATGCCAACTCAAACTCCTAAATAATAATGCAAAACAACACAGACAATTCTTGGTGTTTTTACCAGTGTCAATTAAAATTCAAGACATTTTTTTGGGTATAATACAGGTTATATAAATTCTATGACATATCACAAAGTAATTACAATTCGTAAAATTAAAAATAAAATCCAGCACCTGAAATGTCACACCCTTGTCTTACCTTACATTACTAAGTCTTACCCTACATTCCAAGTCTCTCTCAATAACAATAAACAGTAAGGTAAAATATTATGGTGATGTCAAAGAAACAGATTGTGCCTAAATATGCAATTAAAGTAAATGACATTATTTTGGGGCAAGTGCAGAAGCTCAGATATCTAGGCACATGGATAACATCAGATGGAAGATGCATCACTGAGATAAATAACAGAATAGGGCAAGCAAAAACTGCATTCTATCAAATTAAGAACATTTTGTGCAATAAGTCCTTGCCCTTGAATATTAGAAAAAGAGTTCTTGCATGTTACATAGAACCAGTTTTAACACACAGCTGCGAATGCTGGAAAATGAGTAAACGGGCAAAAATATCCATGGAAGCCTTGGAGATGTGGTTTTATAGAAGAATGTTGAAAATTAATTGGACAGCCAAAATGAGATATCTGGCCATTTTGAAGAAAGCTAAGTCACAAAGACAACTTATTACAAACACCAGAAAGAAGCAATTGTCATTTTTTGGCTACATTATGAGAAGACAGAAACTGGAACATTTGATAACCGGAAAGATTTGCAGAAAGAGAGATAGAGGAAGACAGCATGAGAAGATTCTTGATAGTCTTGTGTCATGCCACAGAAGGAAGTCAACACACAAATTTATCCATGCTGTCGGAGATGGCAATTTGTGGAGAGGCATGATTGCCCATGCCAGAAGGCAAGGCATTAGATGATGACGATGATGATAAGATTGTCTATTTATCCTTCCCGCAACAAAGGCTTAGTTTGGCCAACCCTGTGGTGGAGACATAACTAATCTACCTACTACTGTGAAAGACCAAGGTTATGTATTTATCTGGTTTTGTTCCTTTAAAATACAGACAATGTGTAGATAATTATGCTGAAACAATGATAAATCACAAATGAGCTCAATTTCTTACAGAAGAAGTGGAAAACTGAGATAATAAATAATATTGGCTAAACTTACTTTCACATCACCCTTTTTTATATGTCTCAAATCACCAAAATTTATGTGTTTTAAGTCCTCCTTCATTATGAGTCGTAAATCAGCCTTTTTATGTGTCCAGTAACCCTTCATATGCATCTCGTCACCCTTCTTTATGTGTCTCAAGTGAAATCAGCATGACCAAGTAAATAAGAGCACTTGGTTTTAAACACCCGGAATGCTGATGCCGAGGTAGCCGGTTAAATCCGGGTCAGGTGGACTAAAATGTTGACTTCTTGTCCTTGACTTGGGGATGTAAATTACAAGTACCTCAGAAGCCAGAGTGGGTTTTTAAACAAGAGTGTAGTAATGATAGATTAACAGTAGCTAATGATATAAAAAAACAAAGCTTCTTCCTCTAAACCAGACAAATGGTAACATATTACAAATTAATAAAGAAAAATAATCAACCAACACAGAATTCATGTTGTTGTCCACTACATGCTGAGAGATAAACTGAGGAGGGGATCAGAACTTATGAATGGTTTAATTTTTAGTGAGGATAATATGTCGACTAACCAACCAACCAACAAAGCAGAGCACTTCGTATAAAACAAAACAAGATAACGTTTTCAGTTCTCACTACATGGTACTGAGCAACGAGCAAGAGTGCATGCAATGATGGATCAATAGTAACTATCATCACAATTGTGTGCCATGGAGATAGGAATGGGCGGTCATAGTCCGTCATCACACATAATCACCAGTTTTGGATCTGGTTATATGAAATTCTGACAGTTCTCACATCATGATTTACTATACAACTGTAAAGAAGGTAATCTGCCATTGCTTTCCTTTTAGGCAGTGACTATATGGTGACCATAGCATTCTCTCCATAAAGAGACCCACTGCCTACCATCCCAAATTGAGACCATAAACAACTACTATCTATCATCTGCTTTCAAGTTCAATCCATCACCTGCTCGCACAGTTTCATGTTACCCTGGCTTTGGAAATAAACAGGTGGTCCATCCTGCCCAAGAATGAAGAGTGTTCTGTCCTGCAGGCTGGTGGAGGGAAAGGGAATATCTTACTTCTCATTTGTTAGGGCATACTCCTACCCTGACACTCATCATTAGTAACTGATGATATACAAAGTTTCTTCCTCCGAGGCCAGATAAAGAAAGTGCTGTATGAAAGAAAACAATAATAAATGAACATATCCAGATCCCACCCATAACAGAAGGCCAACAGGCAATGACCTAGGTACAACTGGAACAATAATAATCATAAAAACTAAACATCCTGCAACTATTATGCAGATAATGATAATGTCATGACAAGTGATTAATCGTACACATTGAGTAGAAGCCTATGTTAAACATAAATGACTGCTAATTTTGCACATTATTATATCAAATAGGGTTGATTGTCTATGCACATGATTTTAGCATACATAGGTTTTTCATATATTTGTGTGTTTCTGATCTATAGAAATATTTTATGACAGCACAGATTCTCAATGTTTCAGTTACATCATTTATTGCGTAATTATAAACATATACATATATCATCAGGGTTTTAATAATGTTGTAATTAATGTGTGTGTGTGTGTATATATACAAGGGGTTTCTCATAAGTCTTTAGCCTGACCATGAAGGAGTAGGCGGAGAAAATTGAAATTTGGCACAGTGCTTATTCCTTCTCCATGTAGCCACCACCTGAATTTATGCATTTCTGCCATCTCTGCGTGACCTCGAAAAGACCTTCAGAATAAAACAACCTATTTTTTTTCAAACTAACCAGTTATCACAAGCCAGTATGACATCTTCGTCACTGTCAAAACTATTTCCTTTCAGTTGTTTTTTAAGATTTGGGAAAATAAAAAAGTCTGATGGAGCCAAATCTGGAGAATATAGTGGGCGTGGAAGAATTTCAGTATTCAAATCGTTGGCAGTTTGCACCACAAGCCGTGCTTAATGGGAGGTCGCGTTGTCTTGAACCAAAGGCAGAATTTGCGTACGCTCTATCCCTTGTTTTCTTGTCACAGCCTTTCTTAGTTTGAAAAGGAGATCTGCATAGTACTGCCCATTAACCGCAATGCCATGAAGCATGTAATCTTTCAATATGACACTTTTGACGTCCTAAAAAATAGTCAGCATCACTTTTCTTGCAGTGTTTTGTGCTCTTGGCTTGACATGTGTTGGCGAGCCCGGGTTTTCCACTGTGTGCTGGCAATCTTAGATTCTGGGTCATAATGGTGAATCCAAGTCTCATCTACCTTCACTATGGTCGTCAACATGTTTTTCGACCACCACATGTTGAGCAACTGGCCACAGCAATCAACCCGTGTTTGTTTCTGTTGACATGTCAGCAGGCGCGGGACCCAGCAGGCACACACTTTTCTCAGGTTCAGTCTGTTGTGTAAAATTCTAAAAACTGTATTCTTACTCAGTTTTGCTGAACCTGATATCTCTGCAATTGTCATTTTCCTACCCTAGTCTTATGATTTTCTTCACTTTTGCAGCATTTGCATCGTTGCAATCTGAGGACGGGCAGATCAGCAACTTGAGAATGGCCACACTTAAACTGCAAACACCAATTGTTTACAGAAGCATACAAAGGAAGACTTCCTCAAACACTGGCTCCATCTCCCTGTGTATTTCTATAGGTGTTTTTCCCTGTAACATCAAGAATTTTATCACAGTACTGGCATCTGATTTCTCCATTGTCCTGACAAACCGTTGGATGTGCAGATCTGGTCAACAGGGTGTGTTGTGCCATGCACCATGTCGGGAAAACCAGTTGAGGAGGGAAATTCATAATTCATATGTCCATTACAAATTGAATGAGCTATACATATGCCAAATCTTTCTCCGCCTATTCCTTCATGATCAGGCTAAAGACTTATGAGAAGCCCCTTGTGTGTATGTGTGTGTATATATATATATATATATTCATTTGGTAGCATGTCCTTTGCAGATCCTCGCTCCCATAATAACCGTCCAGAAAACCTCTTGATCATAAGCAAGATGTGCCGTGTCTGATACATCCATCTGGAGATCATTAGCCACATTCTGCACCCATCTTTTCTTTGGCCTCCCTCTTCCTCTCTTTCCAGGCATATACCCCTCCATTACTGTTATCTCCAAACTTTTGTGACATTTCAAGTGACCAAAATATTTCAATTTTCTTTGTTTTATCATCTTTAATAGCCAACCTTCTTCAATATTCAGCTCTTGAAGTATGGATGCATTTGTTCTGTTCTCTATCCAAGATATTCTTAGAACTCGTCTATAACATTTATATTCAAAGGCATTTATGATGTTATCATGCAGACCCATGCAATGACAATGACACAAATGATCTCTCTCTCTCTCTCTCTCTCACACCCAACCACACACACACACACACACACAAAAGAGGATAAATACATCTCACCTCAGGAGTAAAGTCTGTTACTTCCTTACATAAATGGAGTAGGCGGGGGCTTTATTGCAAAAGCTAGAGGCATGTCAAACACAAAGTTAATACACAAGACACAATATAATGTAAAAAATGAAAATTATCTTTCAATAAGATGATAAAGACATAAAAAGATAACTTCTGTATCCTAAAAAAGATTTGGTTCCATTCATTGAGTGCAGCAAAAACCATTGGTCCCATTCACGTTATACAGTAAAAGAGAAAAAAAAAACAATGACAATAAATCGGTGGAAATCTGTACAGTAAAAGCAGTAACATATCTATCTGTACACTCACAAATGTACATTAGCAAATTTTAATCAAACACTTTCAAGTAAATAAACCATAAGAAATGAATAATTAAATAAAAATAAATGAAAACATAATAAACAACTACATAAAAAAGGAATCCCATTTGAATGAAACTAAAGCAAGTAATCTCATAACTTGAATGGTAAATCTAAAAGGCTCCAACTTAAAAAGGATATTATTACGATATTTACAACAGCAATACATTACAAAATGAAGATGCCAAAAAGCACCATACCAAATGTCATAAGTGTAAAACAAATGAGATAAGAAAGCTGAAACTGTTAAAACACTGTTAACTCATTTCAGCTGACATATTTCTGGTTTAAAACTAAAAAGTTAATTCGGCTACATGATGACCTTTAACTTGGTAGTTAAAGAGTTAAACATCCAAGCTGTCTGAGGTTTGATGGAGTCTAACATGATGTCAGTTCAGTGTCAGAACATTTAGGAACTACTGAATACAGCAATACAACCTCCAGTTATTTTATTGTTAGCATTTTATTAAATGACTATTAATTTTTCCTTTCACATACTTTCTTTTAGTACAATCAATCAATCAATCAATCAATCAATCAGGTGCTGTCTCCACAATGAAGGTTGGCTGCAATGGATCTCCAACACTGTCTGTCTCTCGTCCTGACTGTACATTCTGTCAGGCTGATGTTCGTCCATATCTTGATGTTATCTTCCCATTTGTATCATTGTCTACCTCTTGCTTGCTTGCCCTAAACCTTGCCTTCCATTATGGTTTTCATAAGAGTATCATGTCTTTTAACATGGCCGAAATATTTCACTTGCCTCCTCTTTATTTCTTTCATCAACTCTCTCTTCATTCCCAGTTTTTCTAGAACCTCTGCATTTGATTGTTTTTGTTTCCATGAAATACGACATATTCGTCTGTATACCCACATCTCAAAGGCCTCTATTTCACTTTCTAGTTGCTTGTTCAATGTCCAGGCTTCCGCGCCATACAGTATGGTTGAATATACATAGCATTTGACAATTCTCATTTTTAATGCATTATTAATTTCTCTAGATGTTAATACTGATTTCATGCCGTTGAAAGCATTTTTGGCCATTCCTTTTCTCTTTTTGATTTCTATTTCACTTCTGCCATCATCTGTTATTATATGTCCAAGAAAGGAGAAACTTGTTACTTGTTCTAGTATCTGCCCGTTTACTGTGATGTTCATTGATGATCTTTCCTTTTCACTGCTAATTATCATAGTTTTTGTTTTTTGGATGCTAATATCTAAGCCACCTTCTGCACTGTGTCTGCTTACTTGTTCCACTAGGTCTTGTAACTCTTGCCCACTTTCTGCTAGTAACACGGTATCGTCAGCATAACTAAGATTGTTTATTGTTTATGATTCTTCCATTGATGTTAAGTCGAGGCATTTCAACTTGTTAAAAAAATTCTTTCTGTGTATAGGTTGAAGAGGCTTGGGAACAGTACACATCCCTGCCGTACTCCTCTTTTTTTTATCTGTATAGGCGACAAATAGTTATTTCCGCATCTAATAGACGCCACTTGTTCCCAGTACAAGTTACTAATAAATCTGATGTACTTTCCGTCTACTCCTATATCTTGAAGGCACGTAATTAGTTGTCCATGTTGTACTCTATCAAATGCTTTCTTGTAGTCTATACCACAAACATATATACTTTTTTGAACTTCTATATATTTTTCAATTAACATCCTCAAACAACTTTTAGTTAAATAAGTTTAAAAAATAGAATAGGCTGATAATTCACTAAAGAATGAAGTGCATGAATTGTTAACAGCAAGGTGTACAGCAGCTCTACTTGCATTCTATGGGATTTCCTGCATGCTTTCCTATTTTCAGTGTGATTCCAACATGGTGCTCCTGAACAAGCTGCTGAGTATCAAGAAATCTTCAATAGCAGTGCCTGGTTGTCCAAATGTAGAAAGGGTGCTGGAAGTGGCCAGAAACTGAAACTAACACTAAAGTTAGGTGGTTAAATCCACCAATTTCAGCCAATATACGTGCTGACCTCTGTCCCACGACTAGTCACCATTGTGGCCAGAACTACTGAGTAGCAATTTAATTGTATTCAACAGATGTTTGTGACTTTATTATTTTCAGTCTTTATAAAGTTCATTCATATAATCTGTTTTTAACACAATGACAGCGAATGTCAGTAAATTAAAAGTATTCAGCTTGTAACATAAATTCTTATTAGATAATACACAGGGGAATTAAATGTCATGCAACCATCAGACACTCCTCTTTAACCATTCTGTTGGGAAGCCAAGTCTTTTAGGTTGATGTTCAGTGATTGTGATTTTTTTGTTATAATGTCTGTGTGATTTTCTTGTGATACTGTCTGTGTGATTTTCTTGTTATCCTGTCTGTGTGATTTTTTTGTTATCCTGTCTGTGTGATTTTTTTGTTATCCTGTCTGTGTGATTTTCTAGTTATGCTGTCAGTGTGATGTTGTTATTATCCTGTGTGTTAAGAACTTTTCTTTGCCACAAGAAGTCATCTGATGGTAGCATTTTCATAGTTTTCAGTCTATATCTTACTTTAGTTGGGAAACTTGAGGGAACTCTTTATTCCGTCTTCCTTCATTTGCCAGACCCAGTGATTTCACTTGTCAGTGGACTTTACCACTTTTGGAGGCAGTGGATATGCAGTTTCTGAGACAAATGTGAATAGCCTGGACAGCCAGAGCTAACAATGACAACCCGGAAGAGGATAATGAAAACAGAACATCATACACAACTGGCAGAAAGAGGCAAACAGTGTTCTTTGATCACATAATGAGAAGAAAGACACCAGAGAGCATCCTGACAACTGGAGAGGTCAGTGGTAGAAAAGGCAGACAGACAGAAGTGGTGATCTAAGACGTGGAGGACTACCATCAGTAAACTAAACTCAGAAATCCAGGAACTGAGATCTGTGGGGAGACATGCATGCAGAGTACACAATGGTGATGATGAATATTTATCTGATGATCACGTCTTTGTTCTGCTGCAGAAGCTCATACATGTCTGCTTACTAGGGCATCTGCTTCTTCTGTTCGTCCTGTAGCCTACATTGGGGCATAAACCTTCAACAAATTTAAAGAAGACGAAGAAGAAGCAGAAGCAGAAGAAGACGAAGAAGCAGAAGAAGAAGAAGAAGAAGCAGAAGTAGAAGCAGAATAAGATGAAGAAGAAGCTGAAGTGGAAGCAGAAGAAGAGGAAGAAGAGAAAGAGGAAGAAGAGAAAGAAGAAGAAGAGAAAGAAGAAGAAGAAGAGGAGAAAGAAGTGGAAGAGAAAGAAGAAGAAGAAGAGAAGGAAGAAGAAGGGGAAGAAGAAGAGGAAGTAGAAAAAGAAGAAGAAGAAGCAGAAGAAGAGGAAGTAGAAGAAAAAGAGGAAGAAGAGGAGGAATAATAATAATAATAATATCTTTATGGGATGCACTGATGCTGATGTATCAGAGTCGGATCAGTTTAAAATTACTGTGGTAGACAATTCAAATGAATGTGTGAACATATGTGTTGTATATTTCAGCTTGAAAGATTTATTTTACTGCTTTAGTTTATGTTGTATGATTTCTGCAGTATACACCAGATGAGATGCAGCAAAATATGTCAGGCAATAAATTGTGCAATCTATTGTTTGTGTCTTCATTGTTCAAATTCACCATGGGAAAACATTTTTGAACCATTAAAAAAAAAGTCTACACAGAGCTTGCCATGAGTTGATTGAGAGCCTGTTCTCCATTGGAAGACGAAAGGCAGCAGCAGCAGCAGAAGACCTCTTTTCACTTCCAAGAGGGGACCTGCACAAGTCTTGCAAATGAAAGGAGGATTGACTATTGTCTCCCCATACCATGACTGTGGTAGACAGTCAGCACCCATCATCTCACTCACTGCTTGCAGAACTCATGGACATGCTCAGAATAAGTGTTAGTTAGTCAGTCACGTCCAACTTCACAGCAATGGGTTGCCCCCATAATGCTCCATTCCTGTGCAGGTAAATATCACAAAAAATTATCCTCATTACCTCATGTGAAAAGTGGAACAGACAGGAGTCTTGATAAACCAACAGTCCACCTAGGTATACTATGCATAATGCCACTGGCAGAATGACAAAAGTCCGCCATGAAAAATACAGTTCATTATCGATGGAAGTGGCAGTCACTAGAAAACCACCAGCCACACATTTCTGCATAAGGCAAACCCAGTTCAGCAATAAGTGTGTTTACCTATAGTGATGTAACTCAGGCATCATCATCATGATGTGCCATGCCAGAATGCATGAACTGTCATGGGTTTGCCACCTTACACAATCATTAGTCTTGAATCAGGTCTGTGTTCTTGTTCTAATCATGCCATGTGGCCTAGCTATCCAGGTATTTGTCTCTTTGTCTTCCCCTGGCTATTTTCCCATCAAGCTTGGCAGTTGTCATTATGTTTTCAAGTTTATTTCTCTTCACAATGTGCCCAGAAAATATTGACTGTCAGCGTGTAGTTTCTCGAATCAATTTACAGTTTTCATTAGTCTCTACATCATCTTCATCATCATGTGCCTTGCTAGTTGGAGTGGGTGTCTACAGATCTCGGTCCTTGGTGTTCTGGATCAACACTGCTGATGATACATCTCCATGCCACCATTTCTCTTGGTTTTTCTCTGCATCTTTTCCCACCAATCTTTTCAGATATCACGATATTCTCCAATGCCTCTCTTCTTATCACATGACCAAACAATGCTATTTGTCTCTGTCTTATAGTTGTATTTAATGTTCCAGTTTCATAAGCCTCTTCCAGCCAATCGTTGTTAGTTACTCTGGCAGTCCAAGGTTTTCACAACATTCATCTCAGAAATCACATCTCCATTGCTTCCAAGCTTTTCCTAATATATTTATTAACATTCCAATATTCGATTCCATACAACATTTCAGCACTCTCTATCTACATTCAGTGATAGTGACTTATTGCAAACTTTTCATTTTCTGGAATGCAGCTTTTCTCAGTCATCACAAATTCAAAAATCTTCAAGTCATACAAAAAGCAAATAACTCAAATCAACGAAGTTCTACAATATTAAACAGTTATTGATGCTATAGAAATTGATTTTTTTAAGAGCCAGCTTTCATAGTTGTAGAAATAATACTTCATGAAATGTAAAAGATTTAAAAGGAAAACAAATCACTGAAGAAAACTGACATAGTACAATTTTTCATGCATGTTGACAATAAATTATTTTGATTTGCTTGTACAACAAGAGTACGATAAGATACCTCACTGGTTTAATAAAAAAAAAATCAACAACACAAAACAACATCTATTCACATGAATATGTACAAATATGATCTCACACATAAGGCCCAAAAAATTGCATAGCGGCTGCGTTTAGCTCATTTTCATATACAAATTTGAAAGGGAATGTAAGCAGTTTTAATTTTGTTCCCAATACTAATTAAATATCATTTATTAAACAGGCATGTACAAATCTATGAACACAGACATAACATGGAATTAAAGAGAGCAGCACAAGAAAGACAACTATGAAACAGAATGATCAGGAAGCTTCACGGCCAGGGCTGAAATGATGAATCTGGTCGGGAGATGGGGTTCTGGATACAGACCACAACCAGGCTCATCCACAGGTGATGGACACAGAAATAACCTCTAGATATGGTGGTACCAGCTGCGATATAAGCCTCGATCTGTCTGAGCAGATAAGCAGTCATGGACTAAATGGCTGTTCTTGTTGCACCAGGATAGGATGGGGTAACAGGTGGTGTTGCTACTCCCACTGAAAAACCCCATTTGTTCAGTTATGGGAGTACCTCGTGAATATTACCACTCTAGGTTCAAGCCATGGAGAAAGGAGAAGTTGGAGAATAGACAATTGATCATGAGCCACTCTAGGTTCAAGCCATGGAGAAAGGAGAAGTGGAGAACAGACATCGATCATGAGCTACTCTAGGTTCAAGCCATGGAGAAAGGAGAAGTGGAGAACAGACATCGATCATGAGCCACTCTAGGTTCAAGCCATGGAGAAAGGAGAAGTGGAGAATAGACATCGATCATGAGCCACTCTAGGTTCAAGCCATGGAGAAAGGAGAAGTGGAGAACAGACATCGATCATGAGCCACTCTAGGTTCAAGCCATGGAGAAAGGAGAAGTGGAGAATAGACATCGATCATGAGCCACTCTAGGTTCAAGCCATGGAGAAAGGAGAAGTGGAGAATAGACATCCATCGTGAGCCATACTAGGTTCAAGCCATGGAGAAAGGAGAAGTGGAGAACAGACATCGATCATGAGCCATACTAGGTTCAAGGCATAGAGAAAGGAGAAGTTGGAGAACAGACATCGATCATGAGCCACTCTAGGTTCAAGCCATGGAGAAAGGAGAATTGGAGAACAGACATCGATCATGAGCTACTCTCAAGCCATGGAGAAAGGAGAAGTTGGAGAATAGACAATCAATCATGAGCCACTCTAAGTTCAAGCCACGGAGAAAGGAGAAGTTGGAAAATAGACAATCGATCATGAGCCACTCTAGGTTCAAGCCATGGAAAAAGGAGAAGTTGGAGAATAGACAACTGATCATGAGCCACTCTAGGTTCAAACCATGAGTATTACCACTCTAGGTTCAAGCCATGGAGAAAGGAGAAGTGTAGAATAGACAATCGATCATGAGCCACTCTAGGTTCAAGCCATGAATATTACCACTCTAGGTTCAAGCCATGGAGAAAGGAGAAGTTGGAGAATAGACAATTGATCATGAGCCACTCTAGGATCAAGCCATGGAGAAAGGAGAAGTTGGAGGATAGACAATCGATCATGAACCACTCTAGGTTCAAGCCATGGAGAAAGGAGAAGTGGAGAATAGACAATCGATCATGAACCACTCTAGGTTCAAGCCACGGAGAAAGGAGAACTTGCTAACAATCAATACTGCTTCCTTGCAGGTGTCATAAGGAGAAGGAAACACTATAGAAGACAACCCAGACAGAAAACACAACCTAACCTGTCTGCCAAAGGTGAACTGTTTCAGCTACAGTGCAAAACCTGGGAAACATAAGGGCAGACATGCATCTGCATGAAACCCAGGGCCACCCTCACAGACAAAAAAAAATCCAACCGTACCACAATTGGACACAAGCCCTCAGATTATTGTGCTGGTCAGCTAAAGGCCAAGGTAGTCTCATGGCAGACACTATGAAGTGTTAAGAGCTTCACATATTCTAGACTACGACATAATGAGATGAGATGGCCAGTTCATTTCCTCAGCTTCTTTTCTTCAGAAAGTATGGACATGTCCCATTTTATGAGGCTGGGTTGACACCAGAGTTTGTTGGAATAAAGAAACCTGCTCCTGCTGGGGACTAATCCCAGACCACTGTTTTGATAAGTATGTGCACTATCAACTATTTTTCTAAGATGAATGTACATACAAAGAGTTATTTGAAATATTTTTGTGAGTATGTAGTTTTCCTTAAACATATTATTTTAAAGCACTCAACTTGCCAATATGTCCCATCCATTCGTAAGGGTGATGCTAGCCTAACTGCGATGCTTCATGGCGAAAGTAGTAGGACAAAACATGAAGAGAAGATGCTAGCCTATGTTGTCACAAAGAAACAAGTAAATATAGAAATGTTTGGAAAAGTTACTACATTTACTTGTTTTATTGCCACAATTAATACACATGGATGGGTCAGTGGTGAGATGTAAATGAAATGAGTGGGGCTTCAATGCAAAAGGTTAAGGGGCACTCTGCAAAAAAATAGAGTCTGGCTATAATATTACAACTTCCAGAATAAGAATAGAGGTGGAGGGTGTAATAGTGGCATTCCAATGAAATGTGTATGTAGTGGACTCACAGAACATGCTACGTACAACAAGTCTCGTGTTAGTTGCTTGCATAGGTTGACACGATGAAGGTCTAGAGCATATTGTGGATTTTCTCCTGGCCACATGTGGGGAAATGAACATGTTGATAGACTGGCTGCTGTGGACAATGATCTACTTATGACAAGGTAGATGTGGTGAAGGCTCTCTGGGGTTGAGAGGAAAATACAACAAAACAGACAGAGGATCCATATCTAGGAAGGCTGACCCAGTAGTCAGTAGTAGTAGTCGCAGTACCAACTTCATGGCAACGGGTCGTCCCCATTATGCTCCGTTTCTGTACCAGTGAATATCGCACAAAATGCTCCTCACTGCCCCATGTGAAAAGTGGAACAAACAGGAATCTTGACAAACCAACAGCCCACACAGGTACACTGTGCATAATGCTGCCGTCAGAATGCCAACACAAAAGTCCTCCATGAAAAATACAGTTCATCATCGACAGAAGCGGCAGTCACTAGAAATCCAGCAGCCACACATTACTGCATAAGGCAAACCAGTCAGTTCTGTGACAAAGCTGGCCACCATTATTCCGAACATGCAGTTCATGCTATGAACTGACCCAGTGGGGAATGAGCAGAATGTCTGGACAACACTCAACATGTAGGGAAAAATGCAGGTGGATGTTTAATCAAGCTGGTACCATCAGCAATGCAACTCTTCGTTGGCCACAAAGATGGGGGCGAAGTACATGTGGAAATGTTCTGAATGAAATGCAGCAATGTTGATGCTTGAACTCATTACACATACATAGGCCACCATCGCCCATACAGGAATAGTCATGCAGCTTTCGTAAACAATTAGTTTGTAAATCCAGTCACAAAAAATATTTTGTACAATTTTTATCTCTAACATCTAATCTTAGAACAGCGTAAAGCCTATTTTATAAAAATACTATAGAATTTAAATATATAAAAACAATTATTACAGGTCAGAAAAATAAACAATTTGAAGAGTTCTATATGGGTAGAGAAGGTTTAATATATAAACAATACATTGTGTTCCCATAAAATATACAGATATATTTAAAAGTCCATCAGTATATAAAAATAAACAGCAAATAGAATGTTGCGCATTCTTATGACTAATTCAGAGCATTTTTAAATTCACAGATAAAAATTACAACTATATATAAATACAATACAAATGTAAGTAACCAGTACAACTGAACAGGGCAAAAGTGTAGAGAAATGAGATGAAAATAACTATGATATGATGTTTGGAAGACAGCTAGAAAATTAGTTTGGCAAGTTTAGCAGTTTCTCAGCAGGATTTTAGCAACATTTGTGTTTATGTCTTAGTTACCAAAAAAACTACAGTTGATTAGCATTTCAGCCTAAATATAGACTGGCTCTGACGAGGTAGTAAAAAGGCACTAAAAAAAAAGTTCTATTTGAACTCTTGAGGGTTTGCCCTGAACTTACATCCTACACTGCAGCTACCAGTAAGAAATCTGAAATGTTTAATATCAGTCTGAAAGATCAGACATCTTTGTTTACAGCAATCCCATCAATCTGTTATAAGATAAAACTATGATTGGTCAATATCTTGTATTATTAACGGCTTGTATTATTAGTATATGATACAATCTCTCATATCCCTCAAGAACGAGCTTCCAGTTTATAGAGAAATTGCACTTAAACTAAAATATCAGAATCTTGAAATGAAAGGGTTAAAGTTAACATTTTTGATGTACATTATGAAAAACAAGCAAATTCTACTTGTCAAAATGGAAGATCCTCAACATACAGTCAGATATTAATTTGGCCAGGTTTCAAAACAGTGGAGATGTGTCTCAGATTTCTGACTTCACAGTAAGGCTTCACTTGAGTTCACAGTGTTTATCTCAGCAATGTGTAGTCTGGAAGACTCAGGAAGCATCATCTGCTGACTTGCTGGTCACATGCTGAGTGGTGGTTCTTCACACGATCAAGTGCTACTCTGGGAACACAGAGTGGCTCCAAAATCAACAGGGTCATGGACCTGGAGGGTTCAACTGACTGATGTCTTCACTTGTTGAGCCAGCTCAGCAAACCTGCAGGATGCTGAAAAAAAAGAGACAAACATTGTAATACACAACAGCATCGAACATGGCAGTGAACAATATACAAGGTTTGATTAAATGAAACCTGTCTGAATGGCTTATTTACGACAAACACATGAAAGGTATATCAGCAGGCATAATAAGATAATTAAACAAAACAGCTGACATCAGCATGGCTGAATGCATAAGAATGCTCGTTCTTAAACATCCGGTGTGCTGATGATGAAGTAGTGGATTCAACCCCTACACCAGTCAGTTGGCCTAAAATGTTGACTTCTCATCCTTGACTTGGGGATGTAAATTATAAATACTTCTGCAGTCAGAGTGAGTTTGCTTGTTGGCAAGGGACACTGGTAATAGGGTAGGCGGTAAGCTAATCCACACGCAAAAATCAGTCCAGTGCACAAGAAGTATTAGCACATGTGTATGGACTATGCTTGAGCTCAAAAGTAAGTGAACGTAAAAAAAAACAAAAAACTGTTAAGAAGCAAGTGTGCACCTATTCTTATCAGAAGAAGTCACCGCAGGCATAGACACACATCCCACTACTAAGGGAGATGGCAGATACTGTCCAGGAAAAAGGTCTGGTTTTGAATAATTTTGTAACTATGGTCATGTCTGTAGTGATGTGGAATTATTGTCCCACCAGAGATTTTTTTAAAGGGTCTGAATAAATGAAAGTCACATGGTGACAGATCTAGACTTTAGATTGGGTGTGGCAGAACTTCCAATTTCTGCCATACTAATGCTTCTTGCACAATGTTTGCGAGATATGGATGCATGATAACCAACGCCACATGGCATGGACTATAAGCTAGACAGGAGGGCAGTGGCTGGCTTAGGACAGAAAATCTAAAATAAAACTGCTTGCTTAAAGTGGATGTGTTCGGTTTAAATGTGTTGCCATTGCAGTCAACTTCATCACAAGGTATTTTGGCTGCACAAACAGCAAACAAAGAGGAATAAGAAGAAGAGCAAGAGGAAGAAGAACAAGAGGAGTAGTAGAAGAAAAACAATAAAAAGGGGAGGAGAAGGAGGATGAATAGGAAGAAGGAAGTGGAGAAAGAAGAGGAAATTGAAGAAGAAGAAAACAAGGGAGGAGGAGGGTGAAGAAAAAGAGAAGGAGAAAGAAGAAAAAAGGTGAAGAAGGAGAGCAAGGTGAAGCAGCAGCAGAAGAAGAAGAAGCAGAAGAAGAGAATGAAACAGCAGCAAAAAAAGAAGAGGGACAGGATGAGGAAGTGGAAAATAAGGAGGAGGAGAAGAAAGATGATGTACAAAATATACAAACACATGAATTGTAGTAATAGGTACAACTGATATTTGTTGTAGATGGATCAAAGACTAGACAAGATACCAACCTGTGCTGTATACATTGCTGCTGCCCACCGGTACAGTTCATCCTCGGTGTCAAAGCAGAGGCAGTGTCCAAATGGTGGTCTGAAAACATATAACAATATAAACTGTTCAGTCACACAGTGTCCAAATGGTTGTCTGAAAACATATAACAATATAAACTGTTCAGTCACACAGTGTCCAAATGGTGGTCTGAAAACACATAACAATATAAACTGTTCAGTCACACAGTGTCCAAATGGTGGTCTGAAAACATATAACAATATAAACTGTTCAGTCACACAGTGTCCAAATGGTGGTCTGAAAATATATAACAATATAAACTGTTCAGTCACAGTGTGTCCAAATGGTGGTCTGAAAACATATAACAATATAAACTGTTCAGTCACACAGTGTCCAAATGGTGGTCTGAAAACATATAACAATATAAACTGTTCAGTCACACAGTGTCCAAATGGTGGTCTGAAAACATATAACAATATAAACTGTTCAGTCACACAGTGTCCAAATGGTGGTCTGAAAACATATAACAATATAAACTGTTCAGTCACACAGTGTCCAAATGGTGGTCTGAAAACATATAACAATATAAACTGTTCAGTCACACAGTGTCCAAATGGTGGTCTGAAAACATATAACAATATAAACTGTTCAGTCACACAGTGTCCAAATGGCGGTCTGAAAACATATAACAATATAAACTGTTCAGTCACACAGTGTCCAAATGGTGGTCTGAAAACATATAACAATATAAACTGTTCAGTCACACAGTGTCCAAATGGTGGTCTGAAAACATATAACAATATAAACTGTTCAGTCACACAGTGTCCAAATGGCGGTCTGAAAACATATAACAATATAAACTGTTCAGTCACACAGTGTCCAAATGGTGGTCTGAAAACATATAACAATATAAACTGTTCAGTCACACAGTGTCCAAATGGTGGTCTGAAAACATATAACAATATAAACTGTTCAGTCACACAGCATTCGGATATTTAGGATTGTGATAAGAACAAGTAAGACCTTACAAGTTTCTGGGAGTGTGTTCACAGAGTATGGAAGACTAGATAGAGAAACAGAAATGAGAATACAGAAAGCAAACAACATCAACTATCAGATAGCACCTATCCTAAAACATTCAAATATAAACATACATACAAAAACAAAACTGATAGATGATGTATTCATCTCAATGCTGTGTTTCCAATACCATACATGGAAAGTCCTAGAAATACACAGGCGTAACATTACATCATGTGAGATGAAATGCATTAGACGCACAGCAGGAAAAACAAGAAGAGACAAATGTCAAGCTGTGATCAAGCACTAAAGATAAAACTGATTATTGATTTTAAAGAACATCAAAGAATTAAAAGGTTCAGACATTCAGCTAGAATAGAGCAGGATCAACCAGCGACAAAGTGTTCTACATGAGAACATCATATTACAAGGCGAGAGGATGCCCCAGAAAGAGATGGTTAGATAGAGTAAAACAGACATTGAAGAAATTAAATATAGCATTAGCACAAACAAGACAAATGAAAAACATAAAATAACTTCTACAGGTTCTTTTCAATGCTTCATGGCAAATGCAGAAATAAAAATGAAGAAAAAGATCAGAAAGAAGTTAATGGGTGCTTACTCTGAAAGGAATAAAGTAACAAATGCAAGCAGCTGCTTCTTTGGACAGAAGACAAGAGAACTCCTGCAGACAAGTTCATGCTCTTTGCTACAAACCTTAGAACAAAATAAATGGAATAAACAGGAAACCTGCAGCTTGACAGAATGTACAATCAAGGTGAGAAACATACAATGTTGGAAATCTCTTGCAGTCAACATTTCATTGTAGGGACAGCACCTGATTGAGTAGTGCAGTGGCTAGCACACTTGCCTGTCAACTAGATGGTCACGTGTTCAAACCCCTCTCAAGGTGGGGATTTACTAAAAAAAAATAACCATGACTTCCAGGTCGACTCAGTTTAAAATGGCTACCAGGAAATGTCTTGGGAGGTGAAGATGGCCGGCTTGATACTGACCACATCACTCACTGAGTGCTGAAAGAGGACTGACTTTATTGCACCAGGTTCTATCCCATATGGTTCGATCTTCTCTTTGCACAGAGCAGCCTGCAGCTCCCCACACTTAAATACTGTACTCACAAACTGAATGATGGAACCCAACAACCAATCTGTCACCTACATGCATGAGGCAAGCAGCTAGCTTCATCATGGAAACCCACCGAGTGCTGACTAGTCTATAAAAATATGGAGTCAGAACTATATACCCAATACACCTCAAGGCATGGAAAAGGATTCTTTACACACTTTTACTTTGAAATGAAATGAATAAACACTGTTTGGCACAAATATGCTTCAGAAGTGACATATTTCACACAAATAACAGGAACCACTTACTTTGTGTACTTTTCTCCACTGACTGTGAAAGTGAGGCAGTACCTGGGAAATACAGTATGACAGATTTCTTCAGTGTGGAGGGTTAAAATCAAACCTGCAGCATTTGTATATATATAAATCCTGGCCTGGACAGACACAACGAAACAAGTCAATTCAGCGACATTTCAGATGGTTTCTTTCTTCCATCTTCTGACTCACATAGAAACACACATATGAACAAACAAGAATACATCTACCACCAGTTGTTAATTTTCTCAATATTATTTTGCATCAGAATGCTTCAGGTGACTTGTTTCATAGTGACTTGTCTCAGCCAGGATCATACTAGATATATATCTATACATTCAAAAACATTTTGCATGTCCTTTGTTAATGTTGTGTACACAATACCGGATTGGTAGTATGAGTAGTATAGTACCCTAGTATGATTTTCTAGACAAGTTAAGTAGTTTTTCATTGCTTTCTGAATGAGAAGTCAACATTTAAGTACAACTGACTGGTGCATGGAATGAACCCATGCTTGTAACAGTAACAGTATACCAACAGTATACCACAACAAGCAATGATGTACAGACCAAATGGAAGCAGAGGAAGAGACCGACCAAATAAACGATGGACGGAAGGAATAACAGAGTCCATGGGAATATCGATTCATGAAGCCCATAAGCAGGCACTCTCCCGCTGTTTATACCTCACCTCGACTCCACCAGGTACAAGAGGAACAAGATGAGATGAGATGAGATGAGACTGCAGAGTATATATCATATGAAGTGAATAAATGAATAATACTTAAGCTGAAACAGTTAAAACACTTAAGTCACAGGTATTGTTCGAATGTGGAAAATCTGTTATCCCCACAGTAATTTCAAATTTAGAACAAACTCTTTCTGTTTACACAAAACTGGCTGCATTTTTCTTGATAAACACATGATAAAGGTTTTTCATGACAAACTCTTAACACAGATTTTTCATGACAAAGATTTTTTATGACAAACTCATGGCAAAGATTTTTCATGACAAACTCATGACAAAGATTTTTCATGACAAACTGACGAACCAATGAGCTGACCCAATAAAAGTGACAGCACAAACTATAACATGCATAGCAAAGCATAATCTGAATATAATAGGCCAATAGATTACCTCGATGGCGTGGGATTCTTTTTGTGCATAGTTCCTAAGTAAATGGTCATATCCTCCACTTTCCAGGATATAGACTCTGAAATTCCCTGTTGGAGGATATGAACATAAAAAGTATTATAAATTAATTTTAAAAAATACTAGAGGCCAACATGGCTCACTGAATAACAGCACTTGCTCTTAAACTTCTGGGTTCAACCCCTACACCGGTAGCTGGACTAAAATGTTGACTTCTCGTCCTTAACTTGATGATGTAAATTACAAGTATCTCAGTAATCGGAGTGGGCGACAAGCCATCCAGGTTTTTACGTCTCTGCCTTCCCTTTGTTCTCTTCCCCTCAATCTTGCCAATGTTGACTGTCAACGTCTAATTTCTCTAATCAGTTTATAATTTTCATTTGTTCAAAGCTAGTGAACACACATTACTTATTATGAGAGCAAGGTAGCGTAGTGGCTGGCAATGAGGCGGATTCAAATTTCTAAAAATTGGCCTGAGCTTCCAGGTTGTCACAGCCTAAAACGGGTACCAGGAAATCTCTTGGGAGGTAAAGACGGCCAGTGTAATACCGCCCACATCACCCAATGAGTGTCGTCTGGTCTATTCAAATTCAATTCAATTCAACTTTATTTTAAAAGGGTCACAAGTTGGGCATGCAGGCCAGTCTTACATTCGGCCCTTCCAATCACTCATCTTTCGTTCATCAATAGTGCATGATACATTCACAAAGGAAAAAAAAACATTGTCAAATGAATGTTGTAAACATAAACAATGCAAATTACCCATCCACCCACACATCACCCCACCCACACACACCCAGGGACACATACATACCCCACCAACCCACCCACATCCCCCACCCACACACTTCCCCCACATATTTTCCCACCCACGCACTCACCCCCCACCAACCCACACATCCTGTACCCACCCACATATACATCCAAACCCACACATCCATCCCACACCCACAACCACACCTCCCTTGACCACACATTCCCCACGTACACACACATCCCCCCACCAACCCACATATCCCACACATCCCTACCAACACACATCTCCCTACCCACACACACACACCCCTACGGATCTGGCACTATATCTGACCATGAAGCATTAATGAATGTGAAAAGAATCCTTAACTTACTTTACTACAGGGTGTATTTTTAATTACTATGCAGTGTTTGAAAATATTGCCAGTCCAAGTTTTGTATTTACCTATTATGTTGCATGAACTTTACAGAGGGTGAATACACAACTTGGACCGGCAATATTTTCAAACACTGCACAGTCATAAAAAATACACCTTATACTTATTACTATATGGCAGCTGCAGTGGAATAGCGGATAGTGAGCTTGTCTGCCAGTTTGGTTATCCTGGATTCAGATCACCCTAAATGTGAGATGCTTTTTCTATGATCACATGGCTTCAGGATGGACCCAGCCTCAATATGAGTACCAAACAAATGTCTGTGAGGTTAAGCAGCTGGCTTGATACTGCTTGCATCACCCATTGAACGCCATTTGGTGAAGAAAATACAGGCCTAACAGCACCACATTTCAAATCTGCCACTTTGCAATGTTTAACTTTACCTATGATCTTTTTCTGTTTCTATGTCATCAGATATTGTCTGTGTTTATCAGCAACAGATGGTGTTTTAAATATTTTTGACACTTGGTTTTAGTATACTAAAGAAATCTGGCTAGACATTTTATCTTGTAGTAAATAAGTACATTTGTGGAAGTCAAATGAAATTAGATCTAGACCTAAACTCTAATGTAAAATCAGTACTAGTGTGTGGATCAGACACATGGAGGACAACTAAAACAGTATTATACTACAACAGATTCATTAATTGATACCTGTGCAGAACAGAATGACTTAAATGGTGTGACAGGATCACTAGAGAAAGAACTAGGCAGATTCCAGAAAATGAAGAACTATAGGAAAAATGCTGGTGCTGGACAGGGCACACATTGAGAATACTTGTTAATAGTGTAACTAGAAAGTCTTTTCTCTGGAATTCACATGGCAAATTAAATAGAGGGAGATTAAAAATACACTGAGAAGAAAGTAAGAGAAGCGAGTCAGAAACAGAGGTTACTTCAGAGAAAAGAATCAAAAACAGAGGTGAACACTACAGGGACAACACTGGGTGGAGCTGTATGAGATAGCTAAAGTTGATTGAATGCCTAACCTCCAATTTGGGAGGCGGGGAGGGGGGAAGGAGAAGAGGAAGACAGTACATTCTGCTTCTTTGAAAGGCATGGAGAGAGTAAGGTCAAACAGACAGAAATAGTTTCCTTATGCTGAATGAAAGTATTTTAGCACAGGGACAAGGTGCAAGACCGAAGGGGCTCCAAGTAGAAGCTACAAGGACACTGTGGAGCTAGACATACAGGGCAAGTTCAATTTAATTGACAGATATGAAAGAAACACAACTGCTTGTGGAAAGCATTTCGTCACAGAGGAGAAAAGGTGTTATGTGCCTTCATGAAATGCATCTTATATTTAAAATCTTTCAGTCTAAGAACTAATAATTTCTAATAAAAATCTTGTCTTTTATCCCCCATCCTCTAATCATAAGCTCTTGACCACCTAACCCCAAGCCCTCTCTTAACCACCTAACCTCAAGTCCTCTCTCAACCATCTAACCCCAAGTCCTCTCTCAACCATCTAACCCCAAGTATTCTCACAACCATCTAACCCCAAGTATTCTCACAACCATCTAACCCCAAGTTCTCTCTCAACCATCTAACCCCAAGTACTCTCTCAACCATCTAACCCCAAGTATTCTCACAACCATCTAACCCCAAGTTCTCTCTCAACCATCTAATTCCAAGTCCTCTCTCAACCACTTAACCCCAAGTCCTCTCTCAACCATCTAACCCCAAGTCCTCTCTCAACCACCTAACTCCAAGTCCTTTCTCAACCATCTAACCCCACATTCTCTCTCAGCCATCTAACCCCAAGTTCTCTCTCAACCATCTAACCCCAAGTCCTCTCTCAACCACTTAACCCCAAGTCCTCTCTCAACCATCTAACCCCAAGTCCTTTCTCAACCATCTAATCACAAGTTCTCTCTCAACCATCTAACCCCAAGTTCTTTCTCAACCATCTAACCCCAAGTCCTTTCTCAACCATCTAACCCAAAGTTCTCTCTCAACCATCTAACCCCAAGTTCTCTCTCAACCATCTAACCCCAAGTTCTCTCTCAACCACTTAACCCCAAGTCCTCTCTCAACCATCTAACCTCAAGTTCTCTCTCAACCATCTAACCCCAAGTCCTCTCTCAACCATCTAACCCAAGTTCTCTCTCAACCACTTAACCCCAAGTCCTCTCTCAACCATCTAACCCCAAGTTCTCTCTCAACCATCTAACCCCAAGTCCTCTCTCAACCATCTAACCCAAGTTCTCTCTCTCTACCATCTAACCCTAAGTTCTCTCTCAACCACTTAACCCCAAGTCCTCTCTCAACCACCTAACCCCAATTCCTTTCTCAACCATCTAATTCCAAGTACTTTCTCAACCATCTAACCCCAAGTTCTCTCTCAACCATCTAACCCCAAGTTCTCTCTCAACCACCTAACCCCAAGTCCTCTCTCAACCATCTAACCCCAAGTTCTCTCTCAACCATCTAATTCCAAGTCCTCTCTCAACCACTTAACCCCCAAGTCCTCTCTCAACCATCTAATCCCAAGTCCTCTCTCAACCCCCTAACCCCAAGTCCTCTCTCAACCATCTAACCCTAAGTCCTTTCTCAACCATCTAACCCCAAGTTCTCTCTCAACCATCTAATTCCAAGTTCTCTCTCAACCATCTAACCCCAAGTTCTCTCTCAACCATCTAACTCCAAGTTCTCTCTCAACCATCTAACCCAAGTCCTCTCTAAGTCATGCTATTATTCTCTGCTTTGCCACTGGGGCTTGGTAACAAACTACCTAATTTTACGAAATGTGCCAATTCTGACAGTTTCAACCCACGAGCTGAAGTAGAGAAGACATGAAGAATTAAAAGTGACAATGAAAGTGGAGTTTGATTACATATGAAATCTCTGAACAGCTGTACAATACTACAACTCTTTCAAAGCATACCTGCGAGTCACTATACAATGCCAGTTTGCACTGCTGAAAGCGAACTGTCTTCCTCTTAAACTTTCTTGATTTAGCATCACAGTATTGCAATTTACTTGATAGTTCGTGGTTTCGGTTGAACTGAAAATAAAAATGAAGTTATTGTTGATTTCAGTTGAACAAGAATAATGTCACTTATTGACAAAATTACTCTGCATAGATCGTCATAAACATGCACCATGCTAGGCGGCACGAGAGATCATGTTTTTCCACAAACTAATAATTAGAGATATAAGAAAACTGAAATGAACACAACAAACATTATTAATTCTGATTTTCAATAGAACAAATAAACAGTATATATAGGGGGGGGGGGGGGGGGGGGGGACTGAAGCATGTGAAAAGAGATTTGAAATAGGAGTCACATGGTAAGAGCAGAAAACAAAGAAATTGTACAAATTCTCACCATTATCATATAGCAGGTCCTTTGCAAAATGTCTCTCTCAGCACGGTTCACCGGAAGTTATCATCATTATGTGCCATGCCGGTAAGCAAAATGTCTCTCTCAGCATGGTTCACTGGAAGTTATCATCATTATGTGCCATGCCGGTAAGCAAAATGTCTCTCTCAGTACGGTTCACTGGAAGTTATCATCATTATGTGCCATGCCGGTAAGCAAAATGTCTCTCTCAGCACGGTTCACTGGAAGTTATCATCATTATGTGCCATGCCGGTAAGCAAAATGTCTCTCTCAGCACGGTTCACTGGAAGTTATCATCATTATGTGCCATGCCGGTAAGCAAAATGTCTCTCTCAGCACGGTTCACTGGAAGTTATCATCATTATGTGCCATGCCGGTAAGCAAAATGTCTCTCTCAGCACGGTTCACTGGAAGTTATCATCATTATGTGCCATGCCGGTAAGCAAAATGTCTCTCTCAGCACGGTTCACTGGAAGTTATCATCATTATGTGCCATGCCGGTAAGCAAAGTCATGTTTGTCATCCTACATGATCACCAGAGTCGTGGATTAGCTTTGTATTCCTGTCTTGACAATACCATATGGTCAAGCCATCCAAATATTTACTTCTCTGCCTTTCCCTTGTTCATTTCCTCTCAATATTGCCAGTTGTCACCAAGTTCTCCAATTTATTTCTTCTCATAACACGCCTCTAAAAAAACTTCACTGTCTACATCTAATTTCTCTAATCAGTTTGAGGTTTTCATTTGCCTCTTGAAGGACTTGCTCACTGGTTTTTCTGTCTGTCCATAGAATTCTTTGCATTTTCCTCAGAAACCACATTTCCACAGCCATCAAATGTTTTTCAGCTTGTCTGCTCATCGTCCATGTTTCACATCCATACAAAAGTACAGGTTCTATGCAGCACTTCAACACTCTTTTTCTCTTTGCAAATTGACATCTTTTTATTAGTCAGTATGTTCTCCATTTTGCAAAAGGCTACCTTTGCCATAGGGATTCTTGTTCTAATCTCTTCAAGGCACCTCCCATCAGATTTCCCACAGGAAATACTCTTGGTCTTGTGCCAGTGCCCCTGCCTCATGTATTTTCATACTCAAAGTGTCTTTATACATACTGTGTCCACCTTGGTGTTGGTCGAGCCATATCTCTTCTTGTATCTGTGAGGCTGGTGTAGAGACTTTCCCCCCTTGACAAAAGTACCATCTCTGTGGGGACTGCGACAGAGCCCTCCTTCCCTTCACCAAGCCCAGAAGCCAGGAGGGTAAGCAATGCCAACAATGGAACTTCCTGTATGCAGACGGGTATGTTATAATGTAATCAGGTCATATTTTTGTTGTTTCTGTGCTTTTTCACTTTGAACTGAAACGTAGTTCATACACACTACTTTTTAGTAGCACTGGACTGAATTTTGCATGTTGATTAGCTTTCCTTATTAGCAATGTCCCTCACTATCAGGGGAACCCACTCTGACTTCAGAGGTTCTTGTAATTTACATCCCCAAGTTAAAGACGAGAAATCAACATTTTAAACCAACTGTCCAGTGTAGGGGTTGAACCCCTTACCTTGGCATCAGCACACCGGATGTTTAAGAATGTGTGTTCCTATCCACTCGGCCATATAGAACAGCTGTGACCTTGTATACTTACACTGTTGTCCAGTTTCTCCAGCAGTTCAGGGCCCTGCACACACAAACAGACAGAGTTGTCTTCCATCACCCAGCTCTCCCACTCCGCCCAGCGTTTTGTGGTCAGTGCCACCAAGTCCTCAGGAAAGAGGGGTCTTTCTACAATACATAAATGAAAGCAGTAATTATAATTCTCATTGAACACAAAGTGGAATAACACACAAACGCAAGCAGAAATCAATACAGCTCTATGCTGTAAAGGTTGAAGTTTGAAATCTGCTGGCAAATAAGGAATATCAGGTACAGAACACATCCTATAAAACCAACAAGCACACATCTACACAATAAGACAGAAAGAAAGCCTGGTAGCAATTACACCCTGAGTTATATATGTAAATGTCTGTGCTGTGGAGAAAGGGTAATGAATGCAATTCATAATCCTGCATACCATATTTGAAACACAGCTGCCGGCGATTTGGAAACAGTCTGCCTTGCACTGATTTCCATACAATGGTATGAGTGCTGGTTATTTAGATAGCAATGGCAAATTACTGAGCATGAACTTGCCCGCCCATGAATCACAGCTAAAAAATGCTAGAGTTGATTGCTACATCTTGTAAAGGATATGCAACTAACTTTATGTTTAATACACTGTAAAAAAGTAAAGTCAAGACCCTTTCCCTCGCCTTGAGGCATTTTTGGTGCTAGCCCCATATTTGTACAGACATATTGGTGTTCAGTGAATGAGGTGGACAATGACACACCGGCTGTCATGACACCCCAGAACATGTCCTGATACCCGTTTTAGACTGGGTTGATGTTGGAGCACAGATCATTACAAAAATAAACCCCCGCCGTGGTAGGCATTCAAACACATGGCCACCTGACAAGCATGATAGTCACTGCACCAACAAGGCCCCCTTGAGTAATGTGTTACCCATTACAGTAATAATAATCATAAACACCCTCTAACAATAACAGCCATAAATACCTAAAACTCCTGTAACAATAATAATCATAAATACCTAAAGCTCGTTTAACAATCATCATTATAACTACCTAAAACTCTGTTAACAATAATAATCATAAATACCTAAAGCTCATTTAACAATCATCATCATAAATACCTAAAGTTCGTTTAACAATCATCATCATAAATACCTAAAGCGCCTTTAACAATAATAATCAGAAATACCTAAAACTCCACTAACAATAATAATCATAAATATCTAAAACTCCGCTAACAATAATAATCATAAATATCTAAAACTCCACTAACAATAATAATCATAAATATATCAAAAACTATTCTAACAATAATAATAATAATCATAAATATATCAAAAACTCCTCTAACAATAATAATAATAAATGTATCAAAAACTCTTCTAAGAACAATAATAATCATAAATATATCAAAAAACTCTTCTAACAATAATAATAATCATAAAGATATCAAAAATTCCTTTTAACCACAATAATAATCATAAAAACTCCTATAACATACTCATATAAGTTCCCATAACAATAACGATCACAAAAACCTAAAGCTCCTATAACAATAAGAATCACAAATACCTAAAGATCCTCTGAACAACTGTTCATATAAAACATAGCTTCTCAGATCAGGTGCAATCTTGTTTCTTTTCAAATCATCCATTGCTTCCTTGGCTGTTTTACTTTCTGTGACCAGGATGTTAACAGACTGTCCTTCCTTGCACAGAAGGTGAATTGGGGTCAAAATTCCTGTTGCAGGCATGTCAGTGACAGCCTGGAAATATGTACATCATATTTAAGTATTACGAATCACACTCAAATCAATCAAATAATACCAATAATGATTTACATAGTTAAATCAAGAATAATTAATGTAGTTAAATCAAAAATATTTTATACAATGAGATCCAGAATAATGTATGTAGTTAGATTCAGAATAATCTTTCTAGAATCAAAAATATGTATTTACTAAATCAAGAATAATTTATGTAATTGTGTAACAAATTTAATTACATTAATAATTTGTCATGAAATTAGGAACAATTTATGTAATTAAATACATGAGTATTTTATGTAATTGGCATATGGGTTCTTGTCCTTTGGCCCAATAAGATGTAATGTTTCTGCAGGTATTATAGGTTATTTTTAAAAATGTGTTTCTCATATAAAGGTTCTGTTTATTTTACCTTGGTTGAAGAAACACTTTTCTTATGCCATGAAACATAGGGTACTCAAAGAAATAATAACTGACAGTTTTGTAAAGATGTGTGCACTGTTAGCACTCTGAAACTGTTTGCTGTATGTTACTACTGGAGTCAGAACTTAACGTACATATGTAAATCTTTCTCTTCGTGTCTCCAGTGGCCTATTTCTTCCTCTGTTCTTCTCCTTAGAGAAGTGTGCTTCACCTTGCTATGCACCTCTCTGGGAGTTAAGACAGATGTGTCTAGACGCTCGCCTGTTCGACAATGGTTTCGAATCCATACCTAGAAGCATTTTAAAAATTGACCCAGGGCGACGCAGTCAAAAATAGGTATGAGAAAATGTCTTGGGAAGTAAAGGCAACTGGCATGATACCGACCATATCACCCATTGAGAGCCGATTGGTCTATAAAAATATGGATCTAGGACCATGTGTCCAATCCCCCTAACGTGTGTAAAAGGGCCCTTGACCTGACTTCACCCACTTCTCTAACTGGGAAGCCAGTGTGTCTGATGTCCACTCGTAGTTGTGCCAGGTTTACTAGAGACAGGATAATACTTGTTTAATGTTTACTCACCTTGAACTCACATATGCGACTACTCCTAGTGCACTGGACTGATTTTTGCATGTGGGTTAGTTTTCTCTATTATCAGTGTCTCACCATCATGCAAACCCATTCTGACTTCAGAGGTACTTGTAATTTATGCCCCCAAGTCTAGGACAAGAGACAGGATATTATCCTAGATAATGGGCTCTATCTATCCCCAAGTAGATTTTCTTATTCTTCTCCAACAATTCTGCCTGAGCAGTGGCATCATCATTAGCCTTGAAAAATGGCACAGGCATTAATCTCTCCACCATTTTGGTCCCTGTTCTGCATCAATTTTATTGATGGCATTAATCAATGTTATCGGCTCAGGCCATCAAGCATCATTTCTCTTGGTCTGCCTCAATCTTGTTGACCACTGAACTTTCCAGTTGTCACAATATTTTCCAATGCCTCTCTTCTCATTATATGACCAAAGAACACAGTTTGTCACTTTCTTATAGCTGTGTATAATGTACTACTTTCATTAGCCATTTCTGATCTTGATTTGCTCACTCATTAACTCTCACACTAGAATGTCCCGGACAGTATATTCATGAAGTTCCTGCAAGAGAGAGTTATCTACATTTTGTATCCACTCATACCATCATCTCCATTTTGAACTTTCAGTAATACAGGCTGAGAATTAGACGCTATAATTTCTTTTGGTGATCTGAGCACCTGTTATCCACTTCACAGCCTCGGTGATCACAGCCACTTTTATCCTCACACTTGAGATAGTGGGCTTTATCATCATCATCACATGCCCTGCCAACTGGTATAGACTTTCATGTCTTTCCACAGATTTTGGTCCTTGATGTTCTGGATCAACCCTGCTGCTGATATTCCTCCTTGCCACTATTTCAGTCCAACCAGCATACTTCCTCTTGGTCTGCCTCTGCCTCTGATTTGTAAAATTGTTCTTCAATGCCTCTCTTTTCATCCCACAACCAAAGAAAGCTGTTTTCTATTTCTTATTTCATCTAGGCAATCGTTACTAGTTACTCTGGTAGTCCAAGATATTAGCAACATTCATCTCAGGAACTATATCTCCTGGACTTATAGGCTTAAATAAAAATACACAAATCAACCACAAAACTACTATATAAGAAATCCACACAAGAAGGAATGAGTCAGTTTTTTGTCTGTACAACAGTTACCTTCAGCTTATCTTGATTCCATTTTTGGATCTCTATCTCTGCTCTCTGAATGTTGTCTCTGATCAAGCGGTCAGTGTCGTTAACCTACAGGCAAATACAACATGTAATAAAGATCCAATCTGGTAAGCTCACAAGCTTCAAAAGAAGAAAATCAGCCCACGTCATTGACCAAAAACATTACACCACATACTGCCTGATTTAGCTTGAAGTTTTCCTCTGGTAATGTGTGACTCATCAGCGAAGATAATCAGAATTAAGGGATTTATATGCATTCCCAGTGTTGACAGGGATAAAGTTTTTGTGAAAATGAGATGTTCCTTAAGGATACTTGAATTATCACACTATCCCATTTTTACCATGCACATCCAATACTTTCAGGGAGTCTCTATGGTGAAGTGGTTAAATGGCCTGCCTTTTGCTCGAAACGTGGGTTCGACTCTGGGCCACGTCATTCAGTTTAAGAGTGCAATTTTCTCAAACACTCCTGGGGGTTGTCCCTGGGGCTATGCAGTTTGTGTTTTGTGCGCCACTTTTGACAGGAAGCTCTGTGGAAAAAGACCAAGCCTTATGGGATAAAACCCAGTGTAATGAAGTCAATCCTCAAGCCTTTTAACATATTTTTAAAAAAATACTTTCAGAGATGACGAAGATTAAACATATATTATGTTAAACTGACACAATGATCTCATTTAGTATGGTTCAGTATAGGTTGTATTAAGACAAGAAAATAAAATCCTTAATTAATCCACTGTTGTGTAAGTACATTATTATTGTAGAATTCAATGTTTCGGCACCTAATTTACTGTCTCTCAATAAAAGATGTGAAAAGTCAGTTAACTCAAAAAACAAATTATTTATCACTACTTATAATAAATGTAGACTTAAATGAGATTTTATTTCATTTCACTTTGTCAACTCTATCCAGCTGATTTTAACAAATTTAAAAAAATCTGATAAGTTTAATTACTATACTTAAAACAAAAATAAAAACAAGAATGAAGGTAAAGATGGTGTCATAATGTGACTGTATGCGTGTGTGAATGCATGTTCAACTTACATTGAAGAAATAATCCGCATTACTCATCAGATCAACCATAATACTGATTTCTTTACTTGAGACATCAGAGGTCAGACTCGGCTGCTGTAAAATAATATGAAAATTAAGCTTGGCAAGAGTTTAAGGTAAATACAACAAAATCTAAGCAACCTAGATAATTGTGTAATAACAATTATCTCCAAAATGAGCAAACAAACGCCAACATTAAATACTGGCAAAACTGAAAGAAGAAAAACAAACCCAAATAAACTGAATGCACAGAATTTTCTAAGAAAACACAAATTATAATGTCTTTTCTCCATATAAAAGGTAAGGTTAAATTAACCTGTAATTGGGGTGTGTAGAATTTGGCCATTCCATATTCTAGGCTACGGCATATGAAGTGGAATAGGCAGTTCCCTTCCTCATCATCCTTCCTGCCCAGACAATTCCCAGAAAACTGTTTGATACCCATTACTGCAAGGCTGGGTCAACTCAGAGCGGGAAAATATAATCCTTTCTCTGCTGGGCTGTTGAGCCAAGGCCACTGTCTTAGAAGGCAAGGGCATTAAACACTACATGATGGCTGCTTATACATAGTAAAGTTAGTTGCACATCCTTTACAAGATATCACAGTCATCCCCATCATTTTTTGGCTGTTTGTGATTTCTTGTCAAGTGTACGTTCAGCGATTTGCCATTGCTTTATGAACGACCGGCACTCATACTATTGTATGAAAAACAGCACATGGCGGTCTGTTTCCAAATTGCCAGCAGCTGTGTTTTGAACGTAGTATATGAGATTATGAATTGTGTTTGCAACCCCTCCACTGATGTCGAGGTAGCGGGTTCAACTCCTACACCAGTTTGTTGGGCTAAAATGTTGACTTCTTGTGCTTGACTTGGGGACGTAACATACAAGTACCCTTAAAATTGGAGTGAATTTGCCTGATGGTGAGGGACACTTGTAATAAAGAAAGCATTAGTCCAATGCACTAGAAGTAGTAGCATGTGTATGGACTACACTTGAGTTCAAAGCGAGCGAGTGAAACAAAAACAATAGCAAAAAACAGAACAGGTTGAATAATTAACCCTTTGCGGGAAAATACTAGATAAAGAGAACCAAAGGAAGACAGAAAGATGAAGTGGAAAGTTTAAAAATAAGGGCAATAAATAATAATATTAGCAACATCAAGGTCATTAAAATATCAAATCATGGAGAGGCTTGGAGAGCCATGATCATAAATATCTGCCTCAGACACCAACAGATGTAGGAGATGTGCCCCCGGTTTCATTAGATGCAACATCACACCTATTGATGAGACTAGCAGGAAATTGGTCGAATGTGTTTGGAAACATCTTATGAACAAAAATAAAGAGACTCTAATTCTAGTTTCTTTTAACTGTAACCCCTAGCCATGAAGGAGGAACAGACATTTAAATTTAACAGCACTAACCATGAAGGAGAAACAGACATTTAAATGTAACAACACTAACCGTAACAGCACTAACTATGAAAGAGGAAAAGACATTTAACTGTAACAGCACTAACCATGAAGGAGAAACAGACATTTAAATGTAACAACACTAACCGTAACAGCACTAACTATGAAAGAGGAAAAGACATTTAACTGTAACAGCACTAACCATGAAGGAGAAACATACATTTAAATATAACAGCACTAAGCATGAAGGAGAAACAGACATGTAAATGTAACAGCACTAACCATGAAGGAGGAAAAGACATTTAACTGTAACAGCACTAACCCTGAAGGAGAAACAGACATTTTAAATGTAACAACACTAACCATGAAAGAGGTGCACCATTTTGATCACATACATCACATAAACATTGTTACCTCGTCTGTAGCAGTCCTCATGAGAGACGGAGCAAAGCAGGAAGCCAAGTTTGTGATGGACATCAGGTTGACTTGTTCTGACTCAGAAACCCTGAAAAGGTTAAAAAATAAAGTACCGTTTTTACCTGCCTTGAGCTGCATTGGGCATATGGTGCTAGCTCCACATTTGTAGAGACCAAATAGCACTCGAGGCATGATGTGGTCAATATCAAATCAGCCGCCTTTACTTCCTAACACATTTCCTGGTACCCATATTAGATCGGATCAATGTTAAAAAACTGTCTCAATGTGAATTCAAACCCATGACCTTTAGGGCGGCAGTAAAGCATACTAACCACTGCACTACCACTGCTCCCATAATGTGCAGGTTGATGGTAATGAATGTTAGGAAGAAGAACCCTACAGCTGGATCTACCTAGCACTCATCTGCTGAGCCATGCAAATCCAGTGTTTGACAATCAGGTACTACAGGATGGGAAAGAAATACTAAAGGCTTCGCATGCACAAATCCACTTCACAGTAATTGCATGGCCATCATTTCATGTTACAGTCATATACCATACTGCCTGAGAGGACAGAAAAATGTTTCATTACAGTCATACCATACTGCCTGAGAGGACAGAAAAATGTTACATTACAGTCATACCATACTGCCTGAGAGGACAGAAAAATGTTACGTTACAGTCATACCATACTGCCTGAGAGGACAGAAAAAATGTTACATTACAGTCATATCATACTGCCTGAGAGGACAGAAAAATGTAATGTTACAGACAAGTAATTGCATGGCCATCATTTCACATTACAGTCATACCATACCAACTGACTTGACAGAAAAATGTTACGTTACAGTCACACCATACCGCCTGACAGGACAGAAAAATGTCACATTACAGTCATACCATACTATCTGACAGGATAGAAAAATGTCACATTACAGACAAGTAACTGCATGGCCATCATTTCACATTACAGTCATACCATACCAACTGACAGGACAGAAACATTTTACGTTACAGTCATACCATACTATCTGACAGGACAGAATAATGTCACATTACAGACATACCATACTGTCTGAGAGGACAGAAAAATGTCATGCTACAGTCATACCTTACCCTCTGACAGAACAGACTTCCTGGAAACATTTAAATACCCAGATGGAAAAAGACTACAAGGCCACCAAATGCCGCATTAAGGGAGTGGGCGTTGCCTGGCAGAGGTCTTATATCATGGGAGTGGGCGTCGTCAAGGCAGAGGTCTTACATCAAGGGAGTAGACGTCATCATGGCAGAGGTCTTACATCAAGTAAGTAGACGCCGTCATGGCAGAGGTCTTACATCAAGGGAGTAGACGCCGTCATGGCAGAGGTCTTACATCAAGGAAGTAGACACCGTCATGGCAGAGGTCTTACATCAAGGAAGTAGACGCCGTCATGGCAGAGGTCTTACATCAAGGGAGTAGACGCCGTCATGGCAGAGGTCTTACATCAAGGGAGTAGACGCCGTCATGGCAGAGGTCTTACATCAAGGGAGTAGACGTCGTCATGGCAGAGGTCTTACATCAAGGAAGTAGACGTCGTCATGGCAGAGGTCTTACATCAAGGAAGTAGACGTCGTCATGGCAGAGGTCTTACATCAAGGAAGTAGACGTCGTCATGGCAGAGGTCTTACATCAAGGGAATAGACGCCGTCATGGCAGAGGTCTTACATCAAGGAAGTAGACGCCGTCATGGCAGAGGTCTTACATCAAGGGAGTAGACGCCGTCATGGCAGAGGTCTTACATCAAGGAAGTAGACGCTGTCATGGCAGAGGTCTTACATCAAGGGAGTAGACGCCGTCATGGCAGAGGCCTTACATCAAGGGAGTAGACGTCATAATGGCAGAGGTCTTACATCAAGGGAGTAGACGTTGTCATGGCAGAGGTCTTACATCAAGGGAGTAGACGACGTCATGGCAGAGGTCTTACATCAAGGAAGTAGACGCCGTCATGGCAGAGGTCTTACATCAAGGGAGTAGACGCCGTCATGGCAGAGGTCTTACATCAAGGAAGTAGACGTCGTCATGGCAGAGGTCTTACATCAAGGAAGTAGACGTCGTCATGGCAGAGGTCTTACATCAAGGAAGTAGACGTCGTCATGGCAGAGGTCTTACATCAAGGAAGTAGACGCCGTCATGGCAGAGGTCTTACATCAAGGAAGTAGACGCCGCCATGGCAGAGGTCTTACATCAAGGGAGTAGACGTCATCATGGCAGATGTCTTACATCAAGGGAGTAGACGTCGTCATGGCAGAGGTCTTACATCAAGGAAGTAGACGCCGTCATGGCAGAGGTCTAACATCAAGGGAGTAGACGTCGTCATGGCAGAGGTCTTACATCAAGGAAGTAGACGTCGTCATGGCAGAGGTCTTACATCAAGGGAGTAGACGCCGTCATGGCAGAGGTCTTACATCAAGGAAGTAGACGCCGTCATGGCAGAGGTCTTACATCAAGGGAGTAGACGTCGTCATGGCAGAGGTCTTACATTAAGGAAGTAGACGCCGTCATGGCAGAGGTCTTACATCAAGGAAGTAGACGTCGTCATGGCAGAGGTCTTACATCAAGGGAGTAGACATCGTCATGGCAGAGGTCTTACATCAAGGGAGTAGACGTCGTCATGGCAGAGGTCTTACATCAAGGGAGTAGACGTCCTCATGGCAGAGGTCTTACATCAAGGGAGTAGACGCCGTCATGGCAGAGGTCTTACATCAAGGGAGTAGATGCCGTCATGGCAGAGGTCTTACATCAAGGCAGTAGACGCCATCATGGCAGAGGTCTTACATCAAGGGAGTAGACGTCGTCATGGCAGAGGTCTTACATCAAGGGAGTAGACGCCGTCATGGCAGAGGTCTTACATCAAGGGAGTAGACGCCGTCATGGCAGAGGTCTTACATCAAGGAAGTAGACGTCATCATGGCAGAGGTCTTACATCAAGGGAGTAGACGTCGTCATGGCAGAGGTCTTACATCAAGGAAGTAGACGCCGTCATGGCTGAGGTCTTACATCAAGGGAGTAGACGCCGTCATGGCAGAGGTCTTACATCAAGGGAGTAGACGTCGTCATGGCAGAGGTCTTACATCAAGGGAGTAGACGTCGTCATGGCAGAGGTCTTACATCAAGGGAGTAGACGTCGTAATGGCAGAGGTCTTACATCAAGGGAGTAGACGTCGTCATGGCAGAGGTCTTACATCAAGGGAGTAGACGTCGTCATGGCAGAGGTCTTACATCAAGGGAGTAGACGTCATCATGGCAGAGGTCTTACATCAAGGGAGTAGACGTCGTCATGGCAGAGGTCTTACATCAAGGAAGTAGACGCCGTCATGGCAGAGGTCTTACATCAAGGAAGTAGACGTCGTCATGGCAGAGGTCTTACATCAAGGGAGTAGACATCGTCATGGCAGAGGTCTTACATCAAGGGAGTAGACGTCATCATGGCAGAGGTCTTACATCAAGGGAGTAGACGTCGTCATGGCAGAGGTCTTATATTATGCATACGGATAATTGAAACCAGTTCACAAACAGCAGGAATCTCCATGGTCAAGTGGTTCAGCCACCTGCCTCATGCTCCAAAGGCTGTGGGTTCGATTCCAGGTTCCGCAATTCAGTTCATGGGTGCAGTTTTCTCGGAAACTCCTGGGGGTCATCACTGGAGCTACAGAGTTCATGCGTTGTGTGTGTGACTTTTGCCAGTCTGCCTTGCAGAAAGAAACTGAGCCAAATGGGAGAAAACACTGTGCGATGAAGCCGATCCTCATGCCTTGAAGAAACCTTTAATTAACACAACTGATATGAATACTTCACTTGCGTGTTACCGGACCCCACAAGGGAAGTACATAACAGAAACACTCTAACCTACTATGCATGACAAAAGAGGCAACTAAGGAGGACTGCTGTGAGAATGGCCTCCTCATCCTCATCCAATAGAAAACTTTAGCTGCAAAATCTAACCAATCATGAATGAATCTGAGGTCAGCATGGCTGAATGGATAAGAGTGATAATTTTTAAACATCCGGTGTGCTGATGCCGAGGTAATGGGTTCAACCCCTAAACTAGTCAGTTGGACTAAAAAAATATTGACTTCTTGTCATTGACTTGGGGACGTAAATAACAAGTACCACAGAAGTTAGAGTGGGTTTGCCTGATGGCGAGGGACACTGGTAACAGGGAAAGCTAATCCACATGCAAAAATCAGTCCAGTGCTACAAGAAAGTAGTGTGTATGGACAACATTTGAGTTAAAAGAAAAAAGAGAGCGAACGCAAAAAAACAAAACATGAACAAATCTATAGAGAACTTGGCTTCAATTCACTGAAGGTCTATGCTTCTTTGGGAGACGACAGGCAGCAGGCAAAGAAAGCATTAAGACTTATATACATGCATACAAGTGCCTCTGCACCTCCTCTATGTTAGTTGCATATCCCATCATTTTATGGCTGTTTGCGATTTCTTGGTGAATTTACATTCAGTAGTTTGCCATTGCTTTCTGAACAACCAGCACTCATACCTTTGTACGAGAACCAACACACGGCGGTTTGCTGCCAAATTGTCTGCAGCTGTTTCGAGCAAGGTATTCGGCATTATGAATTGCATCTGTGACCCCTTCACCACAGAGGCGGTACACCTCAATACAAGCTTAAAAAAAAGGTAATTTAGGCTGGAATTTGGATCAAATCATGCACACGGATCACCTTATCTTTCAATATTTATACAAGTTGATCAGAAAGTTGAAGAAGAAAATTCCCTTGGATGAGGATTCAAGACAAAAAGACACAAATTTGAGATCAATAAATAGAGACCACTTCTTACCTTAACAAGTGTAGGACAATCCTTTTTAGCGTCTGGAAATTGACAAGTGGCATTTTCTCGAGGTAATATTTGTACCAGACCAGTCGACTATTCTTGTCTTGGCAACCTGGATGTAATTTACAAATAAATGTAGAAGGAAAGAAAAATGATATGCCACAGACATTTTTAATATGGACTGACAATTGTGCATACATATGTTAACGTCAAAGAAGCAATCATGAAAAAAAGAAAAGTCACTTAAAACGTTGGCAGGGTCGACTTCATTGTACAGGGTTTTTATCTCATATAGCTCAGCCTCTTTCCGCAGGACGGAAAGCGTTGCACAAAGCACAAACTCTGTAGCTCCAGCGATGACCACCAGGAGTCTCCAGGGAAAAAACGCACAAATGAACCAAAGGACATGGCCCGGAATCGAACCTACAACCTTCGGAGCAATCATGAACGTATATGAGGTCAACATGGCTAAATAGATCAGAACACTTGCTCTTAAACTTCCAGTGTGTTGATGCTGAGGTAGCGGGTTCAACCCCTACACCGGTCAGTTGGACTAAAATGTTGACTTCTCATCCTTAACTTGGGGACGTAAATTGCATGTACCTCTGAAGTCGGAGTGGGTTTGCTTGATGACATGGGACACTGGTAATAAAGAAAGCTAATCCACATGCAAAAATCAGTCCAGTGCACTAGAAGTAGTAGCACGTGTGTATGGGCTATGTCTGAGTTCATAGCAAACGAGTGCAAAAATAAACAAAAATATTCAAAACTAGTACTATCTGAAGCGGCACTGTCACTTCTCAGCCTTGGCCCCCCAGAACACAAAAGTTAACATGACAATGTAACTTCTCAGTCATGACCCCCAGAGCACAAAAGTTAACATGACACTAACTTCTCAGCCACCCCCCCCCCCCCCCCCCCAAAAAAAAAAAATAATCACAAAAGTTAACAAAACAGTAAAATCTAAATTTGAAATCGGAATAAAATTATGATAAAGTCAACATCTGCGGCATAGGGGGGTTAGTGAACGCAGTTTCACAATTCCCTGATATACAGAGTGGAGAGTTTGGAATGAGCTGCAGGACAAACTGGGAGCAGATCGCTTTGTGTTGATTTCAACTGGATGAGCAACGGCCGTTCAGAAAACACAGGCGAATTACTGAATGTAAAAAGACTGCCTAGTAAACGTCACAAGCCAATAAATGTTGGGGTTGATTGCAATTTCCAGTAAAGGTCATGCAACTAACTTTAAAGGATGATGGAAAAGGAGGAGGTAGAAAAGAAGGAGGATGATGATGAGGAGGAGAGGAGGAAAAAATAAATAGATGGAGATGAGGATGGAGAAGAAAGAGAAATAGATGGATAAGGGAAGAAGAAGAAGAAGAAGAAGAAGAAGAAGAAGAAGAAGAAGAAGAAGAAGAAGAAGAAGAAGAAGAAGAAGAAGAAGGTAGAAAAGAAGGATGATGATGAGCAGGATAAGGTAGAAGAGAATAGGATGAAATAAGGAGATGGAGATGAGAATGAAGATGAAGGAAAAAGAGAAACATGGTAAAGGAAAGAGAGAAGAAGAAGAAAAAGAAGAATAAGAAGAATAAGAATTAGAAGAAGAAGAAGAAGAAGAAGAAGAAGAAGAAGAAGAAGAAGAAGAAGAAGAAGAAGAAGAAGAAGAAGAAGAAGAAGAAGAAGAAGAAGAAAAAGAAAAAGAAGAATGAACAAAAAAAAACTCATACACATGAAGACAAGTTTACACAACTCCAACCTGCCATGTTGATCCAGGACCCGTAGTTGATCCTCTCAAACACAGAATCTTCCAGCTCCCTAAGAAATCTCTTGAGAACATTGGCCACATCCTGGACGGTGTAATCACTCAGTGACACAGACCATGCATCTGTGCAGAGAGACGGAGAATAGACAATAATGATGTCAATAAATTACACCATTACTTCATGACATCCATCATTCTTTCTTTTATTTAGGTGTGAGGTGCCACCCCTCTGCTGTGTATCCATCTTGTAGTAGAAGAGGGTCTTGAGTGGTTCAATGACCCCAAGTTCTATGCCGACGGCATAGGTTATTACACACTTTGTGATCTAGGAATCTGTCATAACAAAATATGTGAACTAGGAATCTGTCATAACACACTATGTAAACTAGGAATCTGTCATAAAACACTGTGATTTAGGAATCTGTTATAACACACTCTGTGATCTAGGATTTATGTCATAACACACTTTGTGATCTAGGAATATGTCATAACACACTTTGTGAACTCGGAATCTTTCATAACAAAATATGTGAACTAGGAATTTGTGATAACACACTCTGTGATCTAGGAATATGTCACAACCCACTCTGTGATCTAGGAATATTTCATAACATACTTTCTGATCTAGGAATCTGTCATAAAACACTGATTTAGGAATCTATCATAACACTCCCAGATCTAGTAATATGCCACAGCTACTGTAAGGTCTCTCATATTGGGCAGGTCAGGGGATTGGAACCAGACGAAGAGAGACACAAACCTGCTATCTTACAGAAGGCTGGGTGTTAGAGGTCAGCATCGCTGAATGGATAAGAGCTCTTGTTCTAAAACATCTGGTGTACTGATGCCGAGGTAGCAGGTTCAACCCCTGCACCGGTCAATTAGACTAAAATGTTGACTTTTAGTCCTTGACTTAGTGACGTAAATTACAAGCAACTCAGAAGTTGCCTGATGGTGAGGGACACTGGTAATAGGGAAAGCTAGGCCACACGGACAAATCAGTCCAGTACACTACAAGTAGTTCAAAGCGAGCGAATAAAAAAATAAAGTAAATAACTGAGTTCAAAGCGAGTGAATGAAACAAAAAAAGGAAACAATTTGACTGTAGACAGTCAAAGGCTAGGGAAAGAAACCCCCCAAAAATGCTTGTTGAAGTCGGATGTTCTGAGCCACTGGCTGGATGAAACAATGCAACACAATTCATTTAATGAAGTGGGATGCAGAGGTGTTTCCAAGGCGCAAGGGCCAGGTTGTAAACTGGCCAAGACCTACTAACACGTCCTAGTCATGCATCCTGGGCAACTGGTCCCTTAGGGGTCCTGGCTAACGTAGTAGGATCGCTGATTATTCTGAAGTCGGAGAGTGTCTGCCTGCACGGCGAGGAACCACCAGTCTGCACACCAATAAGCCAGACATGGGACAACGGATACTCACGCAAACCTCAGTCCGGTATGACATCACATTGATGTTGGACAATAGGATGTCTTCATCCGACATACAGGACTTCACGCTGGAGTTCACAGCCAGCGAACACAAGCAAGCAGCATTTAATGAAGTAATGATGAAATTTGTGTTGTTGGCCGACATATATCTGACTTCAGTAAACCATGGTTTGTAGACTAGGATTGTCTTCCCTCTTCAATTCCTTTCTCAGGCAGTCAGTAATGAAATAAAAAAAAGGGGGAGTCTCTGCTGCCGAGCTCATGCTGAAAAATGAATGAACTAGAAATCTACATAAAAGAAAACACACAGATACGAGTGAACACTCCAACCAAAGCTTCATCCCACACACAAAAAATTCTTGAAATATCAGTAACAGATCAGTAATCTAATTTTCACAGACATAGACAAGAAATCTGCACGTTGTAAAGAATACATAAGCCGGAGAAATCTTCATTGTGGAGACAGCACTTGATTGACACACTAGATGAATTTAACTCCTTGTTACAATAGGTGACTTTGTGATGCTTTGTTCCCAAGTAGCAATGGCTGATGCAGATGCCCTTAACCTCTATTCTAACCCTTTTTATAGATTCTTTGCAACCTGGAATGCTTATCTAAAGATAAAAGGTGAAAGGTTAAACTTCACTGCACTGGGTCTTACCCCATATGATTCAGTCTCTCTCTGCAGACTGGCATGACACCTGCTGAGAGATTCGCACAAACTCTGTAACTCCAACAATAACCCTAGGGGTTTCCGGTGAAATTGTACTAGCTGTCTGAACGATGCAGTCTGAAAACAAACTCACTAACTACCTTCAGAGTGTGAGGTAGACAGCCTTATTGTCTTTGTCTTGCCATGGAGCCCCCCCCCCCTACTTATTTGTGATCCTGAAATTTCAATTTTCTAGCTAAGTATTCTGGTCTTTTTGTCCACTGAAATTGACTTTAGTCAAAACATTTCCTTGCATCTGTAATAAGAGCCTGTTTTAGAACTTGGAGATGTAGTAGAGCCTTGGCAAGCAGTCAAGCTTTGAGTCACTTACTACATTCATCTCTTTTGCTGCATCTTCAGCCCCAGATGAGACAGAATGATTTTCATTACTTGTTACATTAGGTTATAGATTCAGTTTAAACCCATTTTATGAGGCTGGATCAACTGTTGTTTGTCCATCAAGAATGATGATGACCATTCATTTCATCCAGTGGGGTTGAAGGTATGGAGCCGTGGGTTCTAAGATGGCTGATAAGGCCTATTTTGGCTCGAAATGTTCTTTGACAATGTGGGCAAAGAATGCTTGACGTCTCTGGAGGAGGATTTCCTGCAGTGGTTTTTCTGTCCTGCCTTTTCTTCACAGCTCTTGCAGTCCTGGTTGCCTCACATATGACTGCACTTTTGCTTAATGATGCACGCCACGAATTTCGGTCTCTGGCTGCAGCCTCCCAGGTGTCATGATGAATTCCAAAAGCATTCAGTGAAATTTTCAGAGTGTCTTTAAAGCGTTTCCTCTGGCCACCTTGGGAGCGTTTACCACAACGCAGTTCGCTGTAAAAAATTTGTTTAGGGAGCCTGTGATCTGGCATGCGAGTCAAGTGACCAGCCCAACGAATCTGATTCTTCATCAGTATAGTGTGGATACTGGGCATGGATGCTCTTTCTAGGACTTCAGTGTCTTGAATCTTGAATTGCCATTTAATCTTCAGTAGCTTCCTTAGTCAGACTGTGTGGAAGTGGTTTAATTTCCTAGCATGTCGCTGATAAACAGTCCAGGTTTCACAAGCATATAGCAGTGTGGATAATACAACTGCTTTGTAGACTTTTAGCTTTGTTTGCAGGCTTATTCCAGTTCTGTCCCATACATTCTTGTACAGTCTGCCAAAGGCCGCACTGGCCTTGGAGATTCTTGCATTCACTTCGTCATCAATTGTGGCAGCTTGTGACACAGTGCTGCCAAGATAGGTGAATTTGTCCACAACACTTAGTCTATGATCATTCACTTTGATATTCGGCACAGTGTGATTATTCCCTGGAGCTGGCTGGTACATAACTACAGTCTTCTCCAAATTGATATTGAGCCCAAAGTTGGCACAGGCATGTGAGAAAGCTGAAACATTATGTTGCATGTCCGCCTCTGAGTTGGCGTATAGAGCGCAATCATCAGCAAACAGGAGCTCTCTGACGGTGTCGCTGTTAATTTTGGTTTTAGCTTTCAGCCTTCTGAGATTGAATAACTTTCCATCCATACGGTAGTTGATGTCTATTCCAATGTCGTCGTTCTCGAAGGCATTCATCAACATGGCTGAAAACATGAGGCTGAACAGTGTTGGTGCCAGGACACATCCTTGCTTCACTCCATTGGTGACAGGAAAGGGTTCAGACAGTTCACCATTTTCCTGTACTCTTGCCTGCATACCATCATGAAATAGCCGCACTATTTGGACAAACTTTCGTGGACAGCCATATTTTGCCATAATCTTCCACAGTCCTTCTCTGCTGACTGTATCAAAAGCCTTGGTAAGGTCAATGAAAGTGGAGAACATTTCGCAGTTCTGTTCCTGACATTTCTCTTGCAGCTGCCTTGCAGCGAAAATCATGTCAACAGTTCCACGTTCTTTTCTGAAGCCACACTGACTCTCAGGAAGAAGACCTTGATCGAGATGGACCGTGAGGCGATTGAGAAGAATTCTGGCGAGTATCTTCCCTGCAATTGAAAGCAAGGAGATGCCTCGGTGGTTGTCACAGGATTGGCGGTTTCCTTTATGTTTGTAAAGGTGGACTATTGACGCGTCCTTGAAATCTTGTGGCATGGTCTCGTTCACCCATATGTTTGTAAAGACTTGGTGAAGCTGCTCTGTTAGGACCGGCCCACCTACCTTGTATATCTCTGCTGGGATGGAGTCAGGACCAGGTGCCTTGCCGCTGGAGAGTTGCTGGATGGCTTTGTTTACTTCCACTATGGTTGGCAGGTCATCAAGTGTCTCATTGGTGGGAACTTGAGGAAGGCAGTTGATGGTTTCATCATCGAAGAAGGAAGTTGCATTTAAGATTTTGCTGAAATGCTCTGCCCAGCGTTGAAGGATTTCTTTCTTATCGGTGACCAATGTTCCCCCATCTGCACCGAGGAGGGGAACTATGCCTGGTGATGTAGGACCATAGACCGTTTTCAGTGAGTCGTAGAAGTTTTTCATATCATGTCTGTCAGCAAAGCCCTGAATTTCATCAGCTTTGCTGCTCAGCCAGGAGTCCCGCATGTGCCGAAGTTTCTGCTGCACTACTCTCTGAATGTTCTTGAAAGCATCTTTTTTTTATGTTGACTTTGGGTAATTCAAATGTGCCTTGAGGAGAAGATGTTTCTCGGCCAGCAATTGGTTAATGTCTTCAGAATTTTCATCAAACCAGTCTTTATGCTTCCGGGGGGCTGGACCCAGGATTTCCATAGCAGTGTTGTAAATTATGTCCTTTAGGGCTCTCCATTTTGTTTCTGTATCCTGTTTAGCTGCAGCATTGGGCTTGAGGCCGTCTTCCAGCATATTTTCAAATGACTGCTGCATTTTCTTGCTGTTTAGGCGGGTGACATTTAGCTTTTTTTGCATTTTCGCCCCTTGACGACGCCGTGGTGGCCTGATGTGAATGTTTATTTTTGAGACAATGAGACAATGGTCTGTCCAACATTCGGCACCACACATGGATTTTGTCACTCGAACGTCTTGTCTGTCACTCCTCCTGATGATGACATAGTCAATGAGGTGCCAGTGTTTCGAGCGAGGGTGCATCCACGATGTCCTATTTCTCATGGGGAGACAGAAAATTGTGTTCGTAATCAGGAGATCATGTTCTGCACATGTCTGAAGGAGGCGGTTACAATTTCCAACTCCATGCTTTCCAATAATGCCACTCCAAAAGGTGGTGTCCATGCCTACTCTGGCATTGAAATCCCCAAGGAGTATAAGTTTGTCTCCTTTGGGAACAGATGTTAATACATTGTGCAGGTCCTCATAGAACTTGTTCTTGACATCATCTTCGTTGGTCATAGTTGGTGCGTAGACACTCACAATGGTTGCATGCATGTACAGCTGTACTGGTCTCACAAAATAATCCTGCCACTACTAGGGGTTGAACCAGGATCACTGTCTTGGCAGATAAGAACACTAACCACTATGTCACACTATATATATGTATAGGCACTACAAAGCCAACAAAATCACACAGACATCAAGACACTAAAAAGCCAACAAAATACAGACGCCAAGACATTAAAAAGCCAACAAAAATACGCAGACAGCAAGACACTAAAAAGCGAACAAAAACACAAAAAGACACTAAAATCCAACAAAAACAGCACCAACCTCTCCTGAAATGGTCAAGCAGTTCCTGGACTTTACTGTTCTGACCCGCAGTCCGGTAAATTCCCTTCTCCTGCACACCATTCATGTGAATGTGAGTTATGCACCTTTCAACAATCACAGGCACGTTTTCATTGGTCAAGGCCTGATCATTCAGAGTTTTCCCACTGCTCTGTTAGAAACATGAACATGAAATCTACTAATTAAAGTTAGTTGCATACCCTTTACAGGACGTTGCAGTCAACACCAACATTTTTTGCTGTTGTGATCTCTTGGCAACTTTACATTCAGCAGTTTGCCATTGATTACTGAACGACTGGCACTCATACCATTTCGTAAAAAACCAATGCAAGGCAGTCTGCTGCCAAACTGCCTGCAGCTGTGTTTCGAACGTGGACATGCGAGATTACGAACTGTGCCTGTAACCTCTTCGCCACGGAGACAGCAATCTACCAATTTATGTTTTGCATATCCTTTACAGGACATTGCAGTCAACACCAGCACTTTTCAGCTGCTGTTGATGTCTTGGCAAGTTTTACGTTCAGTAGTTTGCAATTGCTTTCTGAACGACCGGCTCACATACCTTCGTAAGTAACCAATGCGACATGATCCACTGCAGAATCTCACGCAGCTGTGTTTCGTACGAGAGTATACAGGATTACAAACAATGTCCTTAACGCCAACACCAGGGAGACTGGCAATCTACTAATATTTTTTTTTTTAAATGTTGCATATCCCTTGCAGGACGCTGCAATCAACACCAGCATTTTTCAGCTGCTGTTGATGTACTAGGCAAGGTTTTATGTTCAGTAGTTTGCCATTGCTTTCTGAATGACAATTTACTAATTAGAAATAATAATTACAGTGGCATTCAAAAACATTTTAGCTACTCCCAGACTACAAGTTAACCTTTTGAGGAGATGATGTAATGAAATGAATACACGATTGACTTAAAACAGCTGTAAACCGAACATTCTTTTGCTGCTGAACCAATGATCAGATATAAAACCACCTTGATACCCACTCCATCTGTGAAAGAACCATTATCTCTGTACACCAAATCAAACTGCATTTATCAATTCTAGCGTGAGTGCCAAGCAACTTACACAGAATGGAAAGACAATTAGCACATCGAGTAACCACACATATACCAGTGAGGGTGGAAATGAGAGGGAATCAATCTTAAGGAATCCTTGTGCAGTCAACAGGTTATAAAATGACAACAAAAACATCACAGAACATTTGCTTGTTAGCAATCATAGAGTTAATAAACAAAATGCATTTCATATACTGTGCAATTGACAAGCAATAATCAATTGCTCAAATACATCAAAGAATTATCAATTAAGGAATTCCAGCTACTGCTATGCAAAAATAAGGGCTTCCTGTTAAATCTTAGACTTCCGTGGGAATAACACTCTACACTCTAACAATACCAATGACTATGCACTGAGTATTTCAGCCAAAGTATTATTCTTTTATTCACTTCACATGATATACAACTCTTGGTGACTCAGCCATGTGCACATGTGCTTTGGCATCGCAGACAGCAGAACACATACTCCAGGACTGCACAAACTACAACATATCCAGGCGAACCTTCTGGCCTAGAGAGACAACAGTGGAAGATAAACTCTACGGATCGCTGAATGAACTAAAAACACTGTTCATACAAGAGACAACAATGCAGTTATAGACATATTTCAGGCGAACGAAAGAAGAAGAAGAAGATTATGCAACTCTTCAGTATGCACCTGACGAGATGCAGCGGAATATGCAAGCAAGAAATCGTACAATAATTCATTTAATATGTCTTTGTTTAGATTCACTAACAGAATAAATTTTTTTTTAACTTTGAAGAATGTCACTCTATTCACGGCCTGTTGACCAGATTCTCAATGCTTTGTCAGTTATCTTGCTTCATGTATTTTCCCACCCAAAGTGTCTGCAATGTCCTGTGTCCAGCTTTGTACTGGTCAACCGCTGCCTCTTCCTGGACCCATGCCCCACAACTCTGTTCTTACCAAACCACATCTGACATTCAACCTGGCCAGTGCATTTTAGTTTCTGAGACGCCATACTGTCTATGAGCCAGTTTTCTTCAATGTTCAGATCTTGTAGAATGCCAAAATGTTTCTTCTATTTGGTCCACAATATTTTCCATAACATTAGTGCTTTGCTCTCACCCTTCATATCAAACTAAGAGAAACTCATCCCAGTACATAAACTCTGTGGGGTGCACCAGCAAGAAATCAAATGTGTGTATACCAGAATTCAGACACTCCAATTATGCTGTTGAGAGTAAATATTCTAACTACAGAATTCAGACACTCCAATTATACTGTTGAGAGTAAATATTCTAACTACAGAATTCAGTCACTCCAATTATACTGTTGAGAGTAAATATTCTAACTACAGAATTCAGACACTCCAATTATGCTGTTGGGAGTAAATATTCTAACTATTAAATGTTGCAAAAGCAGCAGCTATACAGCATGCATACCTTTACCCAAACAACGAGTAATAATGACAATTATGGTGATAATAATGTTTACATTGTTGTTAAAGTAAAGCTAAAATGATGCTAAAATTCATTACCGTGCTGGCTTCTAAAAATGCTGCATACATTTTCTCTGTGTCCCTGGCAAGTGTGGCTTGTAGGTAAACTGATCTGAATGAGACACAGATAACAGTGGCTTCAGAATTCAGCACTAAACAAACACACACTGCATTTATAAGTCTGTCATAACAAACTTATGATGTAGGAAATCTGTCATTGTAAAACTTTCTGATTGAGCAGTCTCTCATAACTTACTCTGTGACCTAGCAGTCTGTCATGATCTGTGACCTGAGAATATTCTTTAACCCACTTTGTGATTTAGAAATCTGGTATAATCTACTTTGGGATGTAGCAGTCTTTCATTAAAGAATTTTCTAATCTACAAGTATGTCCAATATAACTTTTGATCTAAAAGTCTGGCATAAGGTTCTTTGTGGTCTTTGAATCTGTTACAACCTACTGTTTGAACCAAAACTCTGTCAGACCACACACTCTGTGAAATAGAAATATGTCTTAACCAATTTAAAATCTAGGAATTTTTTATAGCACACTTTGTGATCTCAGAGTCTGTCATAAAAAATATGTGAACCAGGAATCTGTCATAACATACTCTGTGATCTAGGAATATGTCATAACACACTCTGTGATCTAGGAATATGTCATAACCACACTTTGTGATCTAGGAATCTGTCATAACAAATTATGTGAACAAGGAATCTGTCATAACACACTATGTAAACTAGGAATCTGTCATAAAACACTGTGATTTAGGAATCTGTCATAACACACTCTGTGATCTAGGAGTACGTCATAACTCACTTTGTGATCTAGGAATATGTCATAAAACACTTTGTGAACTAGGAATCTGTCAGAACAAAATATATGAACTAGGAATTTTTAATAACACACTCTGTGATCTAGGAATATGTCATAACACACTTTGTGATCTAGGAATCTATCATAACAAAATATGTGAACTAGGAATCTGTCATACTATTCTGTGATCTAGTAATATGCCATAACACACTTTGAAATCATACAAACTCTGTAATCTAGGAATCTGTCATAAAACAAACTGTGATCTAGGAATCTGTTAAACAAACTCTGTAATCTAGGAATATGTCATAACACACTCTGTGATTTAGGAATCTGTCAGAACACACTTTGTGATGTAGGAAGTATGGACCTGGTACACATACCCGATGAGCCTTGAGTGTGTAAAAGGGTCCTTTACTTAAAAAAAATAAATTATTCTGTACTAACCAGCGCATTCTGTCATGAGAGACTATGTGATATAAAAAATCTGTCATAATACTTTATGCTTGCTTGCTTGTGTTTGCTGGCTGTGATCTCCAGCGTGAAGTCCTGTATGTCAGATGAAGACATCCTGTTGTCCAACATCAGTGTGATGTCATACAGGACCTGAGGTTTGCGTGAGTATCCGTTGCCCCATGTCTGACTTATTGGTGTGCAGACTGGTGGTTCCTCGCCATGCAGGCAGACACTCTCCGACTTCGGAGGAATCAACGATCCTACTGACTTCAGCCAGGACCCCGAAGGGACCTGTTGCCCAGGACGCTCGGCGAGGATGCGTCAATAGGTCTTGGCCAGTATAGAACCCAGCCCTGGTGCCTTGGAAACACCTCTGCGTCCCTAATTCTTTATTATCTAGCCCCTTAATTTAAAATGTCATTCTGCTGAACCAATTAATTATTGGTTATAATAGGCATTCTTAAAAATAATTGTACACATTACATTTGTTAGCAATCTTGAACCAATGGGCAAGTACTACAAGAAACAAATAAAACTGTAAACTTATTATAGAAATTAGATGTAGTCAGTGAAGATTTTGCTCATAGTCAGTGAAGATACTGCTCCTTGAAAAACTAAGAAGTATAAATCTGTCATTAGCCACTTTGCAAATGTATCATAAAGAGACTTTATGATTTAGTAAATTCCATAATACATTACGTGATCAAAAAATCTGTCATTAGCTACTTTGTGAATGTATCATAACAAGACTTTATGATCTGGTAAATGCCATAATACACTACGCGATTTAGGAATCTGTCATTAGCCACTTTGCGAATGTATCATAATAAGGCTTTATGATTTAGTAAATTCCATAATACACTACATGATCTAGAAATCTGTCATTAGCCACCATGCAAATGTATCATAACAAGACTATATGATCTAGTAAATGCCATAACAACCAGTGTGATCTTACTTTCCAGTGGAGCTGATGACGAAACACTGACCACGCTGTAGGTAGCCACTACTGGAATCCTGCATTTCTGTGTGAAGATGAAACATTGAATACAATAATTGCAGCACAGACTGTAGAGACAAGAGTGCCAAATGTGTAAGTGGAAAAACTACCAGGTATCACGGAGACATGGTAATGCCATTGCTAACTGAAATATTCTTCTGTGATCAGATTTGTATGCTTTGCAATTTAAACAAGGAGATTAAATGCCTCTTTGACTTATAGAGATTGTTGTAGACGCTTCAGTTTCTATTTTATTTTCATCTCCTGGCATCAGGTTTCAGCTTTTAAAACCTAAAAATAGGAAATATCTGCATATGTTCAGGAGTCTGGAGGTCATTTTTACAAGTGCAGTAGTCAGTTTGGGCAGCTTTCATTCTGTAGAGATTGGCTTACAGTCTACCGTGTCCTGAACAGTCTAAAATCGGTGGCTTGATGAGTTTTGCCTAATGTGAGAATGGGATCCTGTGTGGTGGTATGATGTCATCATCATCATCAAGTGTCGTGTCGGCTGGCGTAGGCGTTCATGGCTCTCCATAGATCTCGGTCTTTGGTTTTCTGGATCAACTCTGCTGCTGATATTCCTCCATGCCACCGTCTCAATCCATCCAGCATCACTTCTCTTGGTCTACCTCTGCCTCTCTTCCCCTCGATCTTTCCAGTTGTTACGATGTTCTCCAATGCCTCTCTTTTCATCACATGACCGAGGAAAGCTGTTTGTCTCTGTCTTATTGTTGTATATAATGTTCTAGTTTCATTAGCCTGTTTCAGGCAGTCGTCGTTAGTTACTCTGGCAGTCCAAGGAATTCGCAACATTCGTCTCAGGAACCACATCTCTGTTGCTTCTAATTTCTTCTTAATTTGTTCATTTACATTCCAAGATTCACTGCCATACAGCAAAACTGGTTCTACATAGCATTTCAGCACTCTCTTTCTTACATTCAGTGACAGTGACTTATTGCATAAGATACTCTTCATTTTATGAAATGCGGCTTTTGCCTGCCCTATTCTGCTCCTAATCTCTGTTGTACATCTTCCATCTGATGTTATAAATGCCCCTAGGTATCTAAAATTATCAACTTGGTTAAGGATTTTCCCTTCTATTTCTATGTCACATTTTGGTGTCACTATTTTCTTTGATATTACCATTGTTACTGTTTTCTTGATATTCAAGTTGAGTCCTTTCCTTGCACTCTCTGTTACTACAACGTCTAATAATTGTTGTAGGTCTGTTGAATTATCCGCCACCAATACTGTGTCATCTGCATAGCGTATATTATTTATATTATAACCTCCAACTAGTATTCCTGGCATCTCTTTGATCTCTCTCATTATTACTTCGCTATACAGGGAGAAAAGATCTGGTGACAAGACACACCCCTGTCGTACTCCTAGCTTTATCTGTTCGTAACTACCCTCTTTATTTCCCATTTTAATTGCTGCTACTTGGTTCCAGTAAATATTCTTTATTATTCTTAAATCTTTTCCATCAGTGTTGATATCTTCCAACATTTTAATCAGTTCATCATGTTTTACTTTATCAAATGCCTTAGTATAATCTATGAAGCACAAATATATGTCCCTCTGTTTCTCTATTGACCTTTCTATTAGTGTCCGCAATGTATAAATAGCATTGTTTGTGCCCTTTCCTTCCACAAATCCATACTGTTCTTCACTAATTTCCATTTTTATTTTCTTTTTGGTTCTTCTCATTATGATTCTGAGTAGAAGCTTAGTGATATGGTTTATAAGGTTAATTGTACGAAAATCTTCACAGGTATGATGTGTTCTGTCTAAAGTTAGAATGGGATCTTGTGTAGTGCTTGCTGTGTTCTATATACTGTTAGAATAGGATCTTGTGGGTAACTGTTACCTGTTACAAAAGTTAAATAAAACTTGGCAATAAAAACAGTGTGACAGCAGGAGTAGGATATGTTGATGATGAAGAAATTAATAACAAAATACAACATAATGCTAAGAGGAACATACATAAATAATGGTGGAGGAATTATTTTTATACGAAAATGAAAGTATACCAAAAGTGGCAGAAATTAAAAAAAAATACAACAGATCTCTTCCAGCCCACAACTCCATCTTTGGGTCACTGGGGTAGTATGACGGATCCCTTCATAGTCAAAGTCTCTCATTGCTACGTTTGGTCAGAAAATTATGAAAGCCTGGCACTGGTGTAGCCAGCACTTCAATGTTATTAGTCCAGATTTTTGTGTGTCTGACTCTTCACTGCTTACTTGCTTACTTCCTACTATACCAATAGGGATAAATTTTGGAAAAGAATCATTTGAAGAAAATGCTGAAAATTATCAGGTATCCAACTTATGAGGCTGGATAAATCCTGAAGCTGCTTGGAGAGAAAATGGGAGAAATAACCAAATCGCTGTTGGGGACTAAACCTGGACCACTGTCTTCACAAACAAGCACATGAACCACTTCTTCTTTCACCATTTCTATCCTCAGTTGGGACATGGGTCCTCAAAACTCACCCGGATTCCTCCTATCCTTAGCTATCTCATACAGCCCCTTTCATGTCCTCCCCATATTATATATTTGTTTCTAATTCTCTTCATGTGTTTTTAGGTTTCCTTCTATTTCTTTTACCTATGGATTCCACACAAAAGACTTTCTAGTTATACAATTCTCAGGTGTTCTCAATGTGTGTCCTATCCAGCGCCAGCGTAACTTTCTTCACTTCTTAGTTCACTGGTATTTGTCTAGTTCTCTCCTTGAGCTCCATATTGGTGATTCTGTTATACCATTGAGTTCCTTCTGTTTTGTGCAGACACCAGTTAGTGAATGTTTGTAGTTGATTTTAATCATTTTTGTTGTTCTCCGTGTTTCTAATCCACACACTAGTACAGATTTAACATTAGAATTGAATATTCTCAGTTTTGTACTATGTGTAATTTCTTTTGACTTCAACAAATTCATCTCATTTTGCTCCGCTTATACCTTGTGGTGTCAAGGTGAATAATAAACAGTAGGAGAGTGTCCGTTTATGGTCTTCATATATCAAGATTCTCATGGACTCTGTTATTCCCTCAGTCCATCATTTACGTGGTCGGTCTCTTCTTCTGGTTCCATTTGGTTTGTACATCATTGCTTGTTGTAGTGTACTTTTAGTTGGTAGACTATAGTTATATGGCCAAACCAAAAAAGATCCTAGTGATATAAAAGCTCCTGCATTCTTTTCTGATATCTTTATCAGCTACTCTCTCTTTTCCACATTGCTGCACAAATAGGTGTATGATTTTATATCTTGATTAGAGGAGACCACTGCAATACACATTGTATTCATTATGGATTCAAGGAGTATACTTAGTAAGGTGGAGAAAGGAATGTTTTGTGTGGAATGGCTATCATCGCTTCAGAGGTTACAGATTGTGAGAATTGTATGGATATTTTGCCTCAGCCATGCAGGCGTGTGGGGGAATGAACAGGCTGATAGGCTGGCAGGGAATGCAACTCTTAGTGGTAGATTATCTATGGACAAGGGAAAGGTGGTCGCGCGCCTGTGGGACCAGATGGAGAAGGCGGAGAACAGATTGAGAACCCGTATGTGGAAAGAATGAGATTGCAGGGGATTGGCAGGAGTTCTGGAATAATCTCAAAACTGAGAGGGACGACCAGGAGAACTTTCAATAAGATAGCAGTAAGAACGATTAGTAGTATGACTCTTCGCTGGCTGTTGAATGAGGGGATGGAGCGCGTATGGGAATGTCCTGAGTGCAGTGATGTCAGTTCTTAGCTCAACTCAACATATCTTGAAGTGAGGTTTCACAAAGGTAGATCAGGTTATCATGAACCACGATACTACAGCAATTCCCCTTCACTATGTATCTATCAATAATGTTAAAGCCATGGTGCTATTTTTTTAAATCAAACAATGAGATTTACGTAGCACTGCTTTTATTAGTATTTCACTAAATATAAAAGAGGCATGAATGGAAGTAACAAACTCATTCTGCAATATACACATCTCAACCTACTGATGTTGCCTGCCTTCCTGAGATCAATGAAGTTAAACTTGAGATCTCTATTCATGTAGTTAATGACTCGCCAACTGAACACAATGAAAGTCTGACGCCACTCCTGTTGTAGAAATGCAAAAAGAAGAATGAAAACAAAAACAATCACTTTTTAAAAGGCATGAGTACCAAAGTATAAAAAGTGTATCTAAACTCTGCATATTGCAGATAAATACAAAGGTATTTCAGTAAGTCACAAAATTATATAATACAGTTGCAAAATAGTTGTTGGTAGTTTATGAAAGTGTCAACTGAGAGAGTGATCATGCTTCATGGGCAACACAATCCACATGCTTTTGTAAAGAATGTGCCACTTACTTACTTACATTGTGTGGCATATCCATCTAGCTTGATGTCTAAATGTGACAGATAATTGCCACATGCATATGTGCATAAAATGTTTCAAGCACACATTGTGTTGAAAATATCAGCCGTACTCAAAGATTACACAAACATAACTATAATAAAACAAGTATATCTTCTAATATTGTTTTCCAGTTGAAAACAATTCCCTTGTGAAACCATTTGTTATTTCACCTTTAAAACCTGTTACTTCCCTTCCTTTAAGGTGCACAGCTTGTTAGGGGGGTGGGGGGGCTAGATAGTTTGAATCTAGATTCTGAAGTAATAATATAATACTTACATCAACGACGGACTCCTTTATGTATGCATAACCTGCAAGCTTGATATCAATTGTCCCCACGTGGTCCATGACTGCGATTGGTGCCATTAACTGGGTAAAAGTTAAACACAATGGCATTAGCAAATCATAACAATGAGGGGCTGTTAGAAAAATGGGATTTTGGACCACAAGAAATATGAGAAGGACAGAAGAGAGATGACTAACAACATGACAACGACACACACACCCTCCCCCCCCCCCCTCAAACAATAAACAGCGGGAGAGTGCCCATATACCAAGATCTCCATGGACTCTATTATTATGTTTACAGGGTTGGCCTCTTTCACTAGTTCCATTTGGTCTGTAAATCAATTCTTGTTGTGGTACACTGTCAGTTGGTAGCTAGTTGACAGTATTTATACATCAAAAATATAGATACGTAATTGAGACAACACGGATATAATACATATAATGACAATACACAAAGACACCTTTTTCCAGGGTCTGGGGTTGACCCAGTCTCATCAAATGGGTCCTGGATAATTTTTCAGAACGTCCTGGAAATTGTCGGTGACAGAAAGGTGCCAAGGAAGGGAATTGGCCGCCCACCTCATTAAGCCATCTTTTTCTTCTGCCTATAATCTCTCAATAGAGGACAGGCTCTGAGTCAGCTCACAACAAGTCCTTTTAGACTTGTTCCTCATCAGTTGGATCTTGCAAATAAAGTTTTCTGCAGGAGGTAGCCATTCTCATGCCAACCCTCCATAGTTGCCTCTTATGACATGCTTGGTAGGCTACAGTGTTGCTATTCTCTGCTGCCCTTAAGGGGCATCAGTAACACCTGGGCATAGTCTGTGGATTTTGCTGACCTCCTGTCTCACACCACCAACCTTCATGACTGAGACAGCAGTGGATGGTGACGATGTTTGAAGGTAGTATTTCTTACACATCACCATTATTTCAGAAAATATGCCAACTTGTTTCTGAAGTTATAATTCATTGCAAAATATAAAATGTCACAATCATTATATTTCTTACACATCAACATTATTTCAGAAAATATGCCAACTTGCTTATGAAGTTATAATTCAATGAAAATATAAAATGTCACATTCTTCTCTAGAATTTCAAGACAACTTGTGGCACAAGCTAAAAGAACAAATTACCTTGGCAACTGTGCGGACCCATTCACTACAATCATTGCTGCTCTCAGATGAGAATGTGAAGACACGATTGTCTTCTACTTTAGTGCTTAACTCAAAAGAGTAATTAAGCCTGAAAGCAATAAAATAATATGTTAACATAAACATGTTACTGAATCATCTTCTTCTTTTGCCTTCTAAGTCCCTCTAGAGCAGTGGTTCTCAACCGGTGGGGAATTCCCCCCCAGGGGGGAATTTTAGGGTTTCCAGGGAGGGGAATTAAGATTATTTCAAGATCGCATTAATACAAGAACCAGTTACTTGATATTGTTTTTCCCTCTAAATTTTACGGTTCTGTACTTCTCGCCTATTGAAATTCGTTTTATAACATAAGTATACCCACAAATCACGTTTTATGTAGATGTTTAGACTTGTTCTAGTATGCGTTATTAAATTTAGCTTCCATTTTTATGTATACTGTGTAAGGGTTGGGGGGGGGGGGGAAATTTATAGGGAGGAAATTTGAAAGGGGGGGGGGGGGAAATGACGTTCTGAACATTTGGTAAAGGGGGGCATGGGCCAAAAAAGGTTGAGAACCACTGCTCTAGAGCATATATCCTCAACCAACTAATATGAAGTCCTTCTATCCATTAGTGTCTACAAGAGAGAAAAGAAAGTAAAGGACTGTTATATGCCATGAGGAGTTTTAATTTGTTTCTTGAAGGTCTGTCTCATTCATGTTCTGTCTGCCATGGTATTCTTTGTTTTCTCCTTAGAAACTACATTTCCACTCAGTCAACTCCAGCATCTTTTTGGTTGTTTGTGATCCCTGGGCATGTTAACGTTCAGTAGTTTACCAATGCTTTCTGAACGACCGGCACTCATACCATTGTATGGAAACCAATGCAAGGCAGTCTGCTTCCAAATCGCAAGCAGATGTGTTCTGAATGCGGTATGAGGAATTACGAATTACATTCATAACCCCTTCGCAACAGAGTATACATTTCGACTAGCAGTGGATATTTTGCAGCTTGTCTGCTTAATGTCCTTGTTTCTCATATATACAACAGTACAGGTTCTATCTAGCATTTCCATACTTGTTCTCACTGCATACTGACAGTTTTTTTTAAATTGGTGAATATGTTTTTCATTGTGTAAAAGGCTACAGTTGCCATGGCTGTTCTTGTTCTAATCTCTACAAGGCATCTTCAATATAATTTTATCTGATTATTACTATATCTATTGACTATATCATCTTGTCCCATCAATATTGCACCATTCTTCGATTTTAAACATCCAAAGGTAGTTCGTGTTTTCCTACCTGCTATTGTATTTATTAATTGATACATAGAATGTGAGTCTTTTCCGTTGTTTGTCCCAACTTCCATGCACTGTTGATTCAGCCATTCTTCTTTAGCCACTTTGCATTTATTTACTATTTCTTTATGTATTCTATTATATTCTCTTTATCTTGCTTTTTCTTTCTTCTTTCATCCATCATACACACAATTTCATCTGTTATCCATTTCATTTTTCCAATTCTATATTTAGGCGGAATGATTTCAATTGAAGTCTGTTGGATTGATTCCGGCAACATGTCCCATTGTTCATCAATCGTCTGTATTGTATCCATGGCATTATATCTGTTATTTACAGTAGCATTGTACCTTTCTCTAATTCCTTTGTCTGTTCTAAGTAATGCTAGATCTAACTGGATGTTCTTTGGGGTTTTCTTTATGTTTTTAAGACTTAACCTCATCTTTCCTAGTTTAGTTTAGTCATTAGTCAATGGATCAACATCACGGCACACGGGTGTAACCCATAAGTGCTCCGTTCTTCTTCTGACTCAAACCTGAGTCTGGAGAAACTCAGCTCAATGCACGAACTCCGTAGCACCAGCGAGGATCCTGAAATACTTGGGTAGATTTTTAACTCAAAATTTTGCCCGGGCAGCGCCTTTAGGCTACTCTTTTTCGATTTCCAACTGCCAAGTGATTTTTTTCGTGTGCAACAATACACACGGGCGTCCGATCTCACTACCCAGAGACCAGGGGAAAATTTTATTACTAGAAGTCCACGTGAAGAAAATCCCGGTCCTCACCGGGGCTTAAACCCGGGACCTCCAGCACTCGAGGCGGACACCATACCTCGAGACCACGCAGCCCCGCATCTTTCCTATAACTAGCACATGGTCACTCTGGACATCTGCTCCAGGTCTAGGTTTTGCTCCTACTAAACTGCTTCTGAATCTCTTTGGCATCAGTATGTAATAAATTTGATCGTAAATATTATCTCTGGGGCTTTTCCATGTATATAATCATCGATTATTAGCAGCAAGGCCCTATTCATGTCAGTATCACAGCCTGGGGTTCTGAGATAAGTAGCAAATAATTTTCTTTTCACATTTTAATTTTCTCTTTATTGTTCTAATTTTTGTCATCTTTTTATTCTTCTCATCCCGTTCTTATGCCGTAATGTAGTCACTGCAGGGTTTTCTCTATGATTATATGTTGTGTTTTGTGTATGTATTTGTGTGCTGATGAAGGCTAGTAGCCACAACGTCCTTGTATTGTTTCGTAATTCTGTTCTGTAAAGCTGCATTACTTTGTGTTATTTTATACTGTTTACATTTCCACAGCTTTACCACAGTTCCTCTAATTATATTCATAATTTTACTGCATTTAGTGCACTGGACGATTTTTGTGAGTGAATTAGCTTTCCCTATGACCAGCACCCCTCACCATCAGACGAACCCACCCAACTTCTGAGATACTTGTAATTTACATCCCCAGATCAAGGATGTGAAGTCAACATTATAGTCCAACTGACCGGTGTAGGGGTTAAACCCACTACCTCGGCATCAGCACACCAGAAGTTGACAAAATAAGACATAAAAATAGTGAAACAAGAAATATAAGGGGCGTTCATTTGAAATCCGTTCGTGCCGCACCACGAGTAATTGCTTACGTTGAACATGATCATGTCATAGTCATGTGATAAGTACTGACCAATGAATAAAAGAGCACAAGCTTATCGTCCCATGATGCATAGGTTCTGTTTCTGACCACTGAGAAAATGGCCGGGTTGATCCAAAATCCGTCCAAAGAAGCTCAAAGAGTGGTGATTCAGTTTCTTTCATTTGAAGGATGTCGACCAGTGGACATTCATCAAAGAATGCAGGCAGCGTACGGTAACAAATGTGTGTCGAAGACAACAGTGACAGACTGGGCACGAATGTTTCGGAGAGGACGTTAGTTCATGACAGATCTTCGACGGCCAGGTCAAGCGCATATTGTTGCAACAGAAAAAACCATCACCAAAATTGATGCAGCAGTACAGATAAACCGTTGTCGAAGCATACGTTCACTAGCGAAAGAATTTGATGTGTCAATTGGGACAATTCAAAAGATCATTCGTAAGAAACTGCAATATCGGAAGTTGTGTCCACAGTGGGTACCATGGATGTTGACCGACCACCAAAAAGAGGAACACACGGGATGGTGTTTGAACCACTTGCTGCATTACAGAGTGGAGGATGATGCATTTCTCTTCCGCATAGTGGGAGGCGATGAATCATGGTGTCACCACTTTGAGCCAAGCAGCAAAAGAGAGAGCATGCAATGGAAGCATGCTGGATCACCAAAAAATTCAAGTTACAGGTTTCCACTGGTAAGGTTATGCTGAGCGCATTTTTTGACCATGAAGGGCTATTGTTGGCCGACTTTAAAGAACCTGGTGTCAACATCAACTCTACCCACTACTTGCAAACACTAGACAAGCTGCAAAAAGCCATCAAGAATAAACGACCCGGCATGCTTTCTCGTGGTGTAATTTTGTTGCACGATAATGCTCGTCCGCATGTCGCAAAGATTGTGCAGGAAGCATTAGCAAGGAAGAAGTGGGAAATTCTGCAACATCCAGCCTATAGTCCTTATTTGTCACCATGTGATTTTCATTTGTTTAGACCTCTAAAAAAAGCTCTCAAGGGGCAACCATTTCTCATAGATTCATACGTAATGGACGCGGTAAACACCTGGTTCACTGAGCAACCACAATCCTTTTTTGCGGACAGCATTCGGTGCCTACTTAAGCAATGGGATGCTTGCCTGAATGCCTATGGCAACTTCTTCTGACCAACCCATGGTGCATAATTCATTCAAAATGAATACTTTGTTTAATTATACCACACCTGTTAATGTTTCTTTCATGCTTTTGTAATAAAGCCATTGGAATGGTTTTAAATGAACGTCCCTAATAGAACATAAATAATCGAAAAGAAGAGGCAACTGAACAAGAAGCAGAGTTGAATAAAAAAGGGACATATGTGAAGTATAACAGACATTGATAAACACATACCTATCAGCGTCCGCAATCTGTATCATATACATGTCCTTTCTGTCAATTGAGCCTTTAGAAGTGTTACTCTGAAATACATGACAGTATCAATTAAGTAGCTCATGGACACAGCATTGGAGGATGGTACTGAAATAAGGGTTTTACTTTATTGACCTGTTATGGGAATCTGAATAACTTGATGGATGGAAAAACACACACAGATAAAGGGAATCATTTCAACCAAAGTCTTGATCAATGGAACAACAAAAACAAAATAATAATTGAATATAGAAAACAAATGACTGACTGGCATCTTGCCGTCTTGATAGACGATAGTTTATTAAATGGAGTTATACCTCTCCATAACACAAAGCCTGGGCTGAATTTAGAGATCATGTGTTGCCCATGCAGCATGATCCCTCTCTCAGCCTGTCTAGTTTACTCCAGAGCAAAGGTAATACCGATATTGTCTGGAAAAAGACAAGCTGCTGAAACTGCCAGATCAGCAAAGCAATACTCTAACTGTCTGCCTGTCGGAGCTTCCATCCTAGACCAGTTGCAGAGCAAGGCTTAGGGCCTGGTCTGCCCTGCCATGATATTTAGTCTTTACGATGCATTTCCTCGCACCAGGGTAAGGCTTGTACCCTCCCAATTGCACTCCTCCGCCCAAAGCCGTTGGCATAATGTGGGGGTGTCGGGTTTGGTGAGCGCCGCCCAACATAAAGCAGGTAGTACTGTCTACTATCATACAGTAGCTCAGTAATATATGAAACAAAGGAATACTTATCTGGATGGAGTCCATTTAGAAAACTGGGAACTATTCACTGTAGGGAAGCAGCTCCCAGTTTCCTTGATTGGACTCCATTTCACTTGTGTTTGTTTTTTATATTTGTTTATTGTTTCACTGTTGTTGTTCCATTGATAAAGACTTTAGCTGAAACATTCATCTGTATCTGTATGCTCTTTTCAATCCATCAAGCTTCTCAGTCATATTTTGTGCTCTCATTCAGATTCTCATTTTGGAGGATATGTGTTAGGTCTTTACTTTCAATGAAATGTCGTGAGTGATATGGTCAGTACTACAACAGCTATTATCATTGCCACAGATTTAGGGTACCCACAATTTTATCCAGCTGGCTTCACTATTCATCATCATCATGTGCCTTGCCTACTGGCATAGACATTCATGTCTCTAAACAAATATCAACTGATAGTTTATGAATCAATTCTTTTGATAACATTTCTCCAGCTATCGTCTCAGACCATCACGCATCATTTCTCTTGCTTCATTCTCTCAGTCCGCCTCCTTAACGGCTGATCTTTCCAATCATCAATGTTCTCCAATACCTCTCTTCTCGTTATATGACCAAATAACAGTCAATCTTTCTGACAATTTTGTATAATTTTCTCTTTCATTAGCCAATACCAGGCACTCATTGTTTGTTTTCCCTGGCCACCACAGGTATTTGTATAATTCGTTTCAGAAACCAGATCTTCAGGGCACCAAGCTCTTCCTAGTTTATCCATTCACATTCCAAGATTCACAGCCCCCCCCCCCCCCCCCCACCAAAAAAAAAAAACTGGTTTGATATAACATTTCAATACTCTTTCTGACATTCAGTACAAGTGATTTATTACATAAGATAATTTCCATCATCTCAAATGTTGATGCTGTGAGTGAGCGCACTGGACTGATTTTTATGTGGGGGTTAACTTTCCCTTTTACCAGTATCTGGTACCTGGCAAACCAATTTATGACTTTAGAGACACTTTATATTCCCATTTCAAGGATGAGAAGTCAATATTTAAGTCCCACTGACCCTGTAGAACAAATCCACTATCCCGCAGCAAGAAGAGGTAAGTTTAAGTGCAATAAACCACCTGACTGACTGGCACCTTGCCGTCTTGACAGACGATAGTTTGTTACATTGTGCTTCAAAAAAGGCACAACTATACCTCCCCATAGCACAAAGCCTGGGCTGCAATAAACCTCCTAATATTATTTAAATGTTTAAAAAATAATAACTTGTAACATAAAAGAACAGAACAAACCTTTTCATTTAAGTAGTATGTTAAAGCTCCGTGTTCAAGAATACACCATCTTCTTTTAAAAGCTGAAATGGAGACAATTAGACAACTAAGCAAAACCGTTATCTCACTTGTATTATTATAATCATGCAACATGGAAATTTACATTTCACCACATTCTTTCAACCAGTGGATATATGCTGGTGGAAACGTTAAGGGTGAGATCAGGGCACCTATGGATTGCAATGATGATGGTCTTCACTAATCACTTTCAGTTCCCAGAAGATTTCACAGCAGAAGACCAGGGGAGACAGCCATATAGGGGGAAAAACCCTATGAATGAATTACTTTTAAAGACGCAACATATAGGCACCTTATAAAAAATATATATACCATGTAGCATGTTAAAATCTTCTTCTTCTTCTGCCTTTTATCTCTCAGGGAGCATAGACACTCTACCAACTCATTCAAGCCCTTTATAGACTACAAAATGGTATCAAAAAGGAGGTTGGCTGCTGCTGCCAAGCTGTTACTGGATTCTGAATAAAATCATTTTGTCTCTGAAAGATCGGGATAAGTATTCCTTTGTGTTCTTATTGTTTTCTTGTTATTATTCTGTTGATAAAGACTTTCGGTGAACCATTCGCTTACATTTGTATGTGTTTTTCCATTCTTCAAGCTTCTTAGTAATATTTGTTGTTATTCGGACTTCATTGAGGACTTGTTATTGATTGGTTGCAATCTGCAGCTGAAGTTGTCTATGGGTTGAGGTAGCCAGTCTCATGCCAACCCTCCTCAGTTGTCTTTTACAACATGCCTGGTAGGTTACAGTCTTACTATTCTTTGCTTCCTTTATGTTTTCTAATAATACACAGACAGCAAGTTAAAATATCTGGCCAGATTTCTTTAGTATGCACAGACTAAGCATAGAAGCTCTGTGTTAAGATGTGAAAGAAGTGCCTGGGGGATGGTGGAAGGTGTTTGGTGCAGGAGAGTCTGGTATATGATACCACAACATTTAGTCTAAGAATGGAGGTGAAGGTAGCCACAGTGGCATTCCCCTAGCTAGAGTACAAACAGCACATACACGTGGAATGTCGTGACTGTAACAGACTCACAAAATCACAAAATATGAAGAGGAAGGTGAAGACAGGCATGCTACAGACAGAATGGCCGGCTTCAGTTCAACAATAAAAACTGGAGAGTATCTGTTAGATTTTACCCCAGGACATGCTGGTGTGGTGGAAAATGAGCAGGGGAATAGATTGGCTGGGTCTGCACCGCTCAGTGGGGTACTGGTGCATAATCAGGCACATATTTTGGGGTCCTGTACAGTCATATGTGTCGTGCAGAAGAACAGATAGATCATTCTGGAGAGAATGGTGCTACAGGTTTAGTTTAGTTTAGTCAATGGATCAACATCACAGGGAATGACAAGAGGATCTTGGGGGGGGGGGGGGGGGGGGGGGGGGGGGGGGGGGGGGGGTTTGTAAGAAACACTGTTCAAGACCACTAGTTGAGTTGAGTTGAGTCAAGAACCGACATCACTGCACTCAGGACATTCCCATACGTGCTCCGTCCCCTCGTTCAACAGCCAGCGAAGAGTCATACTACTAATCGTTCCCACCGCTATCTGATTAAAAGTTCTCCTGGTCTTCCCTCTCAGTTTTGAGATTCTTCCAGAACCCCTGCCGATCCCCCGCAATCTCATTCTTTCCACATATGGGTTCTCAATCTGTTTCTCCGCCTTCTCCACCTGGTCCCACAAGCGCTATCAGTAGAGTATCTCCCCAAAACCTCAACATCCATGGCAGTGGGGGACTCTCTGATGTTATACCACAGACACCCATCACCCTTACTCGCTTGCCAAATATGCTAAAGTCTGAGGGGTCAGTTCACGATGGCAACACTGTGGCTGTTATAATGATCAACACTGCAAAACGTGTAAGTCAAGTGAAGGACCCTTTTACACGCTGTGAGACACACTGGATATATGGTGCTAGATCCACATTGTTATAGACCAATCAGCACTGGATGGGTGATGTGGACAATGTCATGCCAGCCATCTTTACTTCTCAGGACATTTTCTGCTACCCTTTCTGGATCGACTTGAAAGAAAGGATCAATTAAAAAATCTGCGTCGATGGAGATGTGAACACAAGACTGCTGGGACGGCAGACAAGCATGCTAGCCACTGCTCTGTAAAGGGTCCCCTGAGAAATCTACAGGTATCTCACAGCCAAAGCAGATGAATCATTATGTTTAATACAGCCTTACATATTGCCTTACTTTTCCCAATGGGCCCTGACTTGTTCAAAAATCCCTGCAGTCTGATGTCCTCTTTCAGTCGGTTCTGTGGAAAACAAGAAATTTATGGATGACTGAAGTTGTAAGAGGAATAATACATTCACATCATCTCTCGTCTTCTTTCAACCGCCCTTTAACTCCCAATGAAGTATAGGTCTCTCAACCAATCAGCACCAAGCCATTTGTAGACTTGTTCATGATTGGCTGAACTTTGCAGCTACAGTTTCTCAAGGGATGAGGTAGCCAGTCTCAAGCCAAACCTCCTAAATTGCCCCTTATGACATGCATGGTAGGTTACAGTATTACTCTTTGGCAGGTCCTGGACCTTGATAATAAATAAGATAAATCCACATCATCATTAGGCCAGTATGATCCTGGAGGTCAGGGGAGCTTTGAGTTACAATAGTCTGATTTGGTTTTCAACAGATTCAAAATAATGTATTCCCATAACGAATTTAAACATAGAAGCCACAAACCTCACAGAATATGGGCATAATGGAAACAAAGAAAAAGTGTTTTGTATACTGTATTCGACGAACAATAAATGATTCCTCAAATATAGTGAGACGTAGCAATTAGGTGGTTCCAACCAGCTTTGTGCAAACAGAAATACTTCATGTTAAATCAGAAATTACAGTGTGGATAACAGATGTTCCACATTTGAACAATACTTGTGACTATGTGTTTTAATTGTTTCAGCTTAAGTATTATTCATTTATATGATATATTATAATTCTACAGTATGCACATGACAAAATGCAGTAAAATATGCCAGGCAATAAATCGTGCATCATGTTGTTTGTGACTTCTGTGCTTAAATTTCCAAAGACTACTTTCATGGCTCAAGGATAGTCCATGGGTTGTTCCAGTCATCTCCTACAGATTACACAAGCAGATTGTGACCACCGTGCATGAACTCCACAGCTCTGGCAAAGACCATGAGAAAAAATCAAGTAAATAAAAACCTGATCTCTCTTGGGGAAACCTCACTTCAAGAGATGGAATCACACACCTAATTAGTTCGCAATCTAGAAAAGATTGAGGAGCAGATTGATATATTAAAATACATACACTTATACATATTACTTAGGAAAGGCTTGAATGGAAGACATACTTTTCTAACATTTCTACCATGTCAATGTTACCTCCAAAGATGGAGTTTAGGATAGATGAAGGTGCTTGACTGTGGACAATATAATGCTTCACAAAGATGCACATTTTTTTCTAATCCAGTATTTCCAGGTAGGCAGGCGTGCCAGCCAAGTTGATAACGAACTGCGCTGGTAATGTCACAAGCACGGTCAGACGCAGGTTCGATATCTGGGCTCATTACTTGCCAAAGTGAGGGAAATACTGGCCACCACTTCCTCCATGCTCTCAAGCCTACAACATGTGACAGCGCTGTCACATCACAGATGCATAGCAGGAAACTATTTTGGGACAAAATGTTATTAATATTAATTATTTCCATGTTGTAATTGATTCAAAGCTAATATCATCATCATCCTCAGTCAACACAAAAACAATGATGGCACCAAGAAACCATAACCTTGCAAGAAACAAAGATGTTAGTGGCAAACAACTAAAGGTGTCAACATCAAATACGAATAAAAGCAGTCCCCTGACAGACCTGTCAATGGAGTGTGAAGTGTTAGCCCTTCATATATTTTAGATCATGGAGTAATGTGATGAGGTAGTTAATTCAATTTTTTACTCTCTTTCCGTCTGAAATAATTTCAAGACAATTTCCAGAAAATTCTGAAAAATGCCTGGTAACTATTTTATGAGGTCAAGTCGACACCACAGTCTTAATGGTCAGAAATCCTTCAGCTGCCGGTGACGAACCCAGACCTCTATCTTGGTAGGCTTTTTTGTTTTCTTTCGCATATCTTTTACAGGACATCGCTGTCAACATCAGCATCTTTCAGCTGATTGTTGATTTCTTGGCAAGATTATGCTAAGTAGTTTGCCATTGCTTACTGAGCGACCAGCTCACATACCCTGTAAGTTACAGATGCAGAGAGAACCACTACCAATTCTCACACATGTCATATTACTCATGAGAGTATACGGGATTACTGAGAAAGTCGTGTAACTCCTAGACCAGGGAGACCGGCCTTGGTAGGCTAGTGTACAAAAATTATTAATTAAGGCAAAGGTAGCCTCAAAGCAAATACCACTGTTGGGGTGTGAAGTGCTGTGCCTTGAGATATTCTAGGCCATGACACATGAGATGGGATGGCCCATTCCTTTCCTCATCACTTTCCATGTCCAGATAATTCCGAAAATGGTATGGTGGCCATTTTTACAATGCTGGGCAAACTCCAAAGCCAGATTGGTGCGGAAAATAATCCTGTCTGCTGTGGATTTAACCTGGACCAATGGCTTGGCAGGCAAAACACTCTAACCACTTATTAATAAAACATCAGTAAAATATTAAACTTATACCTCATCTCTGACATCTTGCTCCAGGGTTTTAGCTGAAATTTAAACAGACAATGGGAGATTAACTATCAAGTGAAAGTAGCATCACATCAACCAAAACAATATTGCAACAACTCTATATGAAAGTTAAAAAATGTTGACAGGAAGTGAACAATATTTTAAACCATTATAAAATAATAAAATAATTATTAACACCATTTACAAGAAACTGAAGAAATATATTGAAATTAATATGGCATAACCTGAAGGAAATGTAAAGTCTGTAAACTGATGTAATATTGACATGCACCATCTGTCATACATTTATCAAGATTACAAAATATTAAAAAGTCATAGTTATGGATATGCAAAAAGTCTAAAATACTCTACATAGTGTTACATTACTGTTTAGTGACTTTTATTTAGATTATAACATATAGTGAAATATATGGGTCTTTTCAGTCACAATCGTATTAAACAAACAGAAATGGGTCTTTACTAACAATGCACAAGTAACAATTATGAATTAAGTTCATACCAAGAAATGGTCAAAACGGAACAAAACCTGGCACAGATAATTAATAAAAAAAATAATTAAAAGATCATTTTCTGTGCCTTGAGGCATGTTGAGTATATGTACTAGCCCATATTCTTACAAAATAAACCAACACTTGGTGGGCGTTGTGATAAATATTACTCCAGTCACCTTTATTTCTCAGAAGTTTTTGCGATACCCATTTTAGGCTGAGCCGACACTAGAGCCTACGTCGATGAAAACAAAATTCCCACAGTGTACCAGAATATGGCAGAAACTTAATCAAAATGTCCGTAAGATCTAAGTTGTTGGAAAAGACTGGAATTTCATAATGTAAGCAAGTGTTATGCTCAGTATGTTAATATAATAATGTCTCATGAATTAACAATGAAAAGGCTGGAATTTCATAATTTAACAAGTGTTATGCTCAGTATGTTAATATAATAATGTCTCATGAATTAACAATGGGAACCAGAAAAGGCTGGAATTTTGTAATGTAAGCAAGTGTTATGCTCAGTATGTTAATATAATAATGTCTCATGAATGAACAATTTGTATAAACCATATTACACAACTGTAGCATTATATTATGTCTTACAGCACTACAGGAGTTTTACTTACGATCACCTCCATTTTGATACAAAAGTTCCTGTTTAAAGAAAGAAAGATTAAAGAAAATCAGTAATTACACTCACAAACATTCTGATCATCTTGCATTATTTATTTATTTATTGTAAAATTTTGGAGAAAGCGTGAGTATGTTGTGACAAGGGGAAAGCTGGTGGGGAAGAGAGGCAGGGGGAGACTAAGAGAGAAGGTAAACAGTTTGACATCCTGGCATGCAAGAACATCAGTATCAGAAATGATTGGCGGTATACGACACATAAGGCTGTGGAAGACAAGATGACCAATATCACATGGAATAAACATTAAGAAAAATATTAATATATTCAGAAAAGTATATTCTTGGCTTTTTGGTTTTTGGTGGCTTAGAGGTTATGACTCTGGTTTGTGCAGACTTTGTTCGATTCACACTGAGAGGGAAGACCAGGAGAACTTTCAATCAGATAGTGGTGGGAATGATTAGTAGTGTGATTCTTCGCTGGCTGTTGAATGATGGGATGGAGTGCATATAGGAATGTCCTTAGTGCAGTGATGTCGGTTTTTAGCTCAACTCAACTCTGATCCATTCACAGAGTGGATTGTTTTGAATGTTTACAACAATAAGAAAAGTGTAGGATCCCATTATCCTTAAGGTAGTGGATTGGATGTCTAATCTTCTCAGACACAAGTGAAAATGCTGGAGAACCCAGGCGTATATTGCATATGTTAAATAATTCTGGACTGCTGGAAATCAAAAAGAGAAGGTCAAACAGGCTGCTGTCCATGAAAAAATGTCAAAATTCACAACTCCGAAAGACTTAATTTTAACTTTCAATCCAGTCCATGTTGTCTGCATCTTGAAATGAGCTTGCATCTATTGGAGAGGTTGGTGAGGTTGATTATTCTCTAAAACCAATACCAAAACACCATCTTCATAGGGTCTATCTATACATATATATAAAAGAGAATGTTTGTTTGTGTGTGTGTCCTTTATGCATTCCCAAACAGTCCATCCAATTGAGATGAAAGTTTGTACAAATGTTCTTCTCACTCCCCTCCCACGGAGCCAACTGACATAGTTAGTTAGTTTAAAATCAACAATTTTTCCTCAAGCACACAAGAAAAAGGCCGAGCTTCAGAAACAGACAAATAAATGTCCCACCATCTTGCTCCAAGGGAACTCACTCTCTGATTAAACCAGAAATTAGTTATGAACAGTTGTTGTTCTCAACTGAAATAGTTTAAAATCAATTTTTAATTTTTGGGAACTGGGACAGATCATCAGAAACAGACGAGCACTGGAACAGACGGGAACGGGAGCAGGGGCTGAACACAACGGGAAATGTATTTGAATGTATAATGACTACTTATATGAATTAAATGAGACGCTCCCCACCAGGGGCTGGGCGAAGCGGGGCCGGGTCGTCTTCAGAAACAGACGAGCACGGGAACAGATGGGAACGGGAGCAGGGACTGAACGCAATGGGAAATGTATTTGAATGTATAATGACTACTTATATGAATTAAATGAGATCCTATTCGCCAAGGGCTGGGCGAAGCCAGGCCGGGTCGTCTAGTTTTCTCTAAAATCAATACCAAAACGCCATCTTCATAGGGACTATATTCTCTAAAACCAATACCAAAACGCCATCTTCATAGGGACTATTTTCTCTAAAACCAATACTAAAATGCCATCTTCATAGGGACTATTTTGCAGAGCTTTCCTACCCCTCTCCAAACTCAGAAATCAGCAGCAGGGTGATAGACCAGTACTAGAATCTGACTTTTATAAAGAGAATTAAACCAGAATGATATTCAGCACAGCACATATAAACTGTCTGGAATTAAACATGGGTTGCCCTGGGAAGGTTAACCCGGTCAACAAATGCCAGCAGAAGTCGGATGTGTCGGCCTAACGGCGCAAGAATGCAGCTCTGCTGTAAACAGGCACAACGCAATCACGTCTGGAAAAAAAAACTCCGGATGAACGCAGAAGAAGAAACCTGGGTTATCAATGCTTCCTACACAGGTGTTAGGTCTTTAATGACATACACAACTCAATGCCCAGAGGAAGCAACAGCAGGACATGTATGGAGTTCTGCAACAAGTTCTAGCATGTGCCTCATTCATTTTGTTGTTGGCTGTCTATTCTGTTATACTGTTCATTCATCTTTGTCAACATGTGTTTTCACCTATTGTTCACTGTATCTGAACTACACTTCTTTCTGTGGAACACTGTTAGTAGTCATTATACCAAGAACAGTCATTTCTCTTATTCACTTTTGTTGATGTCCAACAGTGGTTTTACAGTAATTACTCATATTTTAGAATAGTCATATAGTAGAATAGAAGAACTAAAATAGTATGGCAGAATTACTAATACAAAGCATAGAGAGAGAACTAGACAGATTCCTGTGAAAAAGTGAGGAAAAGACAGGTCAGGAAAAAAGAGGTGGCGGAAAGATGCTGGCGATGCATAAGTCACACACTGAGAAAATCTTAAAATATTATAACCAGAAATCCCTTGACTGGAACCCAAGGGTACATGAAACAGAGGGAGATATAAAACACATGGGGAAGAGAATTAGAGACAGAACTGAGTCTAGGAGATAACACAAGAGAGGAGGGTGCTTGGCATGAGTCAGTTGAAGACCTATGTTCCAATGGGGGATACATGGCAGACGAAGAATGAATGAACAAACTTTATTTTCAAGCACCATTAGTAATGGAACTCTTCATTGGCTGTTGAAGATGAGGACTGAGCATTTATGTGAATGCCCGGAGTGCAATGATGTCGGCTCTTAACTGAACTCAACTCAACTCTATTTTCAAAAGGTTAAGAATTGTTCTTCTGTAAGCCTGTCTGACATTTTTGCCCTTCTTGTATCTCTCATTTCATACATTTATTCATTCATACATCACTTTAATCTTTAGAAGGAGAAGACTTATATTAGAATTCACATTCTTTGTACAGATCATGAGAAGGAGACATCTGGAGTACGTTGTGACAGCAGGAAAGTTGAAAGTGGAAAGGAGACGGGAAGATTTAGACAGAAGATCTTGTAAGACAGGTGGATGTAGACATTCAGGACGATCAATGCCATACGACACAGACAAATAGAAGAAAGGTCATACAAACATATAATTCTGTATTTGCTTACCATAATCAGTCTCTGCCCATTCTCTTTAGCAATATCATATGCTGAAAGAAAATTTACAGATGCAAGTTACACGACAGGACTAACAATTATGGCACATAACAACAAAGATTGTGGTGTCAATGAGGATGATTACATGTTTTTGAGTACACATCTATATGGGTGTTACTGCAACCACTATAGACTAACTGAAAAAACTGTGGTTAGTGTATTGGATTTGTAACTTGGTGGTTTAAGGGTTCAAATCCTAGTAGTAGCAGAAGTGCCTATAAAAGGCTAATGAAAGTAGAAGGCAATATAGGGAGACAAAGAAGGAGATAAACATCTAATTTGGTTATGTAACATGAAGAGAGGCATTAGAAAACACTGTGGCAATAGGTGCGAGTGAGAGAAGAGGCAGGCGAGTATCGAAAGAAATGATGCTGGAGGAATATCATCAACAGAATTGATCCAGAACAACAAGGGCCGAGTATAACAGTGTAACTGTTATAGTGATTATGCGGTCGGGGTTCAAAAATAAAGCATGGCCAGGTCTGGAATTAGATACAATAAATAATTCCTGTGCAATGTAAAATTTAGTAAGCAGTGCACGGTTAAGCACCGTCGCTTGATGATGCGATGGCAATGTAGTAGGTTGACAACAAGATACCTACGACACAGAAGCCAACCATCAGTCTTGAAAGCAAGTCGTGCTTCTAATATTGCGACTGGTACCATCAGGAATGAGGAATGAGTTATTAAGCAAAGGAGGTTGATAAAATGAGCTTGATCTAAATAACAGATAAATTAAGGAAAGATATGGAAGAAAACCGGTGTAACTTCTGTAACGAACATTTTTATATTGCAACAAAGAGTTATGCTGGACACTTGTAACTTTTGTATCTACGACATGTCGACCCCTAACCGTCCTATGTGAGTCATGAATAAAGGAACTATGAAAACCGAACTTCTGGAGCAGCCTTGCTTTGTATCTACGTTATTGCTACGTTCCTGAGAAGTTGAAAATTTGTATTCACATCTTTTTATGTTGATGTCGTGGATCCACCAGTCGTGACCACCCGATCCTTGACGATGGGATTTGCTTTGAAGTACCACTACACGGCGGCCATGGGTCCCTCTGAGGCGGTTGGCCACGATGGGTGGTGACACTGCTACACGAGATCTGTGGAGATCATGAACGTCTACACCAACTGGCAGGGCACGTAATGAGCAGAACTGGACTTTGTCCTTACTATTACAGCTGCAAGAGTAGTATAATGAATAGAGGCTTGCCTACTGGCATGGTGATCATAGGTTTGAATCTCCACCTGGCAGTGGCAGGAGAACTGACAATGGATTGTGAATCTTGGAAGAAAGAAAGAAAGAAAGAAAGACAGAAAGAAAGAAAGAAAGAAAGACAGACAGAAAGAAAGAAAGAAAGAAAGAAAGACAGACAGAAAGAAAGGAAAGAGTGAGCATGTGATAAAAAATTAATATTCTGACTGAACCTGGTACATGACGATGATGGCTGGCTGGTGGGAAATACTCTAAGGCTAAATTTGAAATCTTAGGCCCAATGCACTGATGCCCAGGAACACTAAGCCCTGAAAATAGTTTGCACTTATCAGAAATTAGGCTGCTGTAGAGACTGTCCTCCCAACCCACAACCAAAGTACCATCTCCGAGGGACCTCTCTTCAAGCTCTGAACCCAGTAGAGTAGACAAGACCCAAATAGGAACTTCACATTTGTGGAGAGACATATTAGAATGAGAATGCAACCTGGTCATGATTTAGCTTAGTACATACTGACTTGCTGATTCGGCAGAGGCTGGAAATGTCTCCTTCACAGGTACTGGGTATTTCATTGGCAATAGACCCCCAACCCAACACAGAGGGAAGTACCAATTGTGTATATTTACCCTCTTTAAAAGTCATGCACTTATTATTTTTTCATAATGGTCTTCTGTGTCTTTTTGAGCACCTATTGATAAACCTTCTGGGAATGAAAGGGTTAATAAACTGGTTGATGAAAGGGTTAATGAAAGAGTTAATAAAAGATTTGATAAAAGAGCTGATGAAAGGGTTAGTGAAAGAGTTGCTAAAAGAGTTAGTGAATAAATTGGTGTAAGAGTTAATGAAAGAGTTGAAAGAGCTGATGAAAGAGTTGATAAAAGACTTAATGAAAGAGTTGATGAAAGAGTTGTTAAAAGAGTCAATGAAAGACTTGATAAAAGACTTAATGAAAGAGTTGATGAAAAAGTTGATAGAAGAGTTAGTGAAAAATTTGATAATAGAGTTAATGAAAGAGTTGATGAAAGAGTCAATAAAAGAGCTTATAAAATGGTTAGTGAAAGAGTTGATAAAAGAGTTAATGAATAAATTGGTGTAAGAGTTAATGAAAGAGTTGACGACAGAGCAGATGAAAGAGTTAATGAAAAAGTTAATGAAAGAGTTGATAAAAGAGCTTATGAAAGGGTTGGTGAAAGAGTTGATAAAAGAGTTAATCAATAAATTGGTGTAAAAGTTAATGAAAGAGTTGTTAAAAGAGTCAGTGAAAGACTTGATAAAAAAGTTGATAAAAAAGTTAGTGAAAAACTTGATAATAGAGTTAATGAAAGAGTTGATGAAAGAGTCAATAAAAGAGCTTATGAAAGAGTTAGTGAAAGAGTTGATAAAAGAGTTAATGAATAAATTGGTGTAAGAGTTAATGAAAGAGTTGACGAAAGAGCTGATGAAAGAGTTAATGAAAGATTTGATGAAAAAGTTAATGAAAGAGTTGATAAAAGAGCTTATGAAAGGGTTGGTGAAAGAGTTGATAAAAGAGTTAATCAATAAACTGGTGTAAAAGTTAATGAAAGAGTTGATGAAAGAGTTGTTAAAAGAGTCAGTGAAAGACTTGATAAAAGACTTAATGAAAGAGTTGATGGAAAAGTTTATAAAAGAGTTAGTGAAAAACTTGATAATAGAGTTAATGAAAGAGTTGATGAAAGAGTCAATAAAAGAGCTTATGAAAGGGTTAGTGAAAGAGTTAATGAATAAATTGGTGTAAGAGATAATGAAGGAGTTGATGACAGAGCTGATTAAAGAGCTGATGAAAGAGTTAGTGAAAGAGTTGATAAAAGACTTAATGAAAGAGTTGATAAAAGAGCTTATGAAAGGGTTGGTGAAAGAGTTGATAAAAGAGTTAATCAATATATTGGTGTAAGAGTTTAAGTGTTGATAAAAGAGCTGATGAAAGAGTTAGTGAAAGACTTGATAAAAGAGTTAAAGTTGATGAAAGAGTTAATAAAAGAGCTGATGAAAGAGTTTAGAGTCTTACCTGTGTGTCCGTGTTCATCTCTTTTAAACAATACCTGGTGGAAGACAAAGAAGCCATAAGTATTGTCTCAGTATGTACAAGAAAGAATCCCAACAGCACCTGCTATACTACCACATCTACCATGTGATCATGTTGGCATCTGTGGCTTAGGGGTTCTTTTGTTGTTGTGGCTTGTTTGCTTGCTTTGAACTCAAGTTAGTCCACAGTGGACTGATTTGTGCGTGTGGGACAGCTTTCCTTATTATCAGGCAAGCCCACTACATTCTCAAGGAGGGAGGGGGAGAGAGAGAGAGAGAGAGAGAGAGAGAGAAAGAGAGAGAGAGAGAGAGAGAGAGAGAGAGAGAGAGAGAGAGAGAGAGAGAGAGAGAGAGAGAGAGAGAGAGAGAGAGAGAGGAAAAAAAAATGCATGTGACCTTTGGTGATGACAAAATCTTACCTTTCTTGGCTAAAGGTGAAGAAAGTTTCCATTGAATTGAAGTATGCTTTGATCCAAGATTGCACCAATGCTCAAACGATTCATCCTCAGCAACAAACGTGTTCAGCATGTCTTCTCTTTCATATATGTACTGAGACAGAATGACCAGCTGATTCAAGAATCAACATCACAACATTCTGAGCAAATCCCTAGATGCTCCATCTTCAGTGCACATGTTGCAAGGTGTTGATGCTAATCATTCCACAGACACACTGGTTGTAAACATGCAGACTTTGTCCTCTCATGTGTCCCTCCATACCAGACCCACACTTAAGTCTGAATTTCAGCATCCTTAAATATGTTGTTTCATCAGTCATTGTCTCTTTAACTATTAGTCGCTCATTGATAGTCCAGTATGTCTTCCTTGTCCATGATGAATGTTCCGACCGCTGGCACTTTTAAAGCCAACCAATTACTCGCTCAATACCTCACATTCCAACATGTCCTGGACAATATACCCATGTAAGTTCCTACAAGAGAGTTGTCTATGCTTGGTATCCACTCAGATGTTTCAATGACCGGCTTATTCAGCTAATTTTGTGTTCCTTAGCTATCTTGGCACTCACCGGGAGATCACATGATCTGTTCCCCCTTATCAAAAGCCACCATGTGTTTTCATCCTAATATTTCCAGAAATAATTTCATTAAAATATCTGTCTAGCTTTTCCTTACATGTTAATTATCATCCAGACTCTCCACTCACTTATTTATGTTGAGTTGCAATCTATATGCATCGCATGATGGTGTACTCTAAACCATGATAATATCCCAATGTTGTTACTACACTAACTATAGTTTGGGAATCCCTGGTGTACATACTCCCATGTAGAAGACGACAGACAAAGTAAAAAAGTAGTTATCTACTTTCATTCATTCATTCAGTAGCATGTCCTTTGCAGAACCTCGCTCCCATAACCTACTGGAAAACTTTTTGATCATAAGCAAGATGTCCTGCGTCCGATACACCCATCTGGAAATCATCTGCAACATCCTGCACCCATTTTCTCTTTGGCCTTCCACTTCCTCTCTTCCCAGGCATATACCCATCCATTATTGTTCTCTCCAAACTTTCATTTTTCAAGTGATCAAAATATTTCAATTTTCTTTGTTTTATCGTCTTTAATAGCCAACCTTCTTCAATATTCAGCTCTGTACATACCCATATGTAGAAGGCAACAGACAAAGTAAGAAAGTAGTTATCTACTCTACACTCATGGTGCAATACTTACATCAACTCCCGAGAACAGAATTTTTATCAATTCCAACACGTTGTCATTGCTTGCAGCAGTCAATAGTGCCTGTATATAAAATACAACACAATGATTAAAATAATTAGACAAATAGAAATCTAAGCAAAGAAGACACAAACAACATATTGCAAAATGTATTGCCTAACATATTTCACTTATTAATCCTCCATATATATTCCGGGACAAAAAGAAAACTCTAACCTGCACAGTTTGCAGTGACTGCACTAGCCAGGTGGCCTGAATTCCTTGGGTTCAAGACCTCTTCTCTACATAGTGAGTTATTATAGGCAGTAACATAGTTATTTTTTTCAGTTCAGATTTTTCTAACAGCAACATTCTTCTTCTTCTTCTGCGTTCATCCGGATTTTTTTCCCCCCGGATGTGACTGCGTTGTGCCTGTTTACAGCAGAACTGCGTTCTTACGCCGTTAGGCCGACACATCCGACTTCTGCTGGCATTTGTTGACCGGGTTAACCTTCCCGGGGACAGCAACATTCTGACTTTCGATAAATGATTTTTATTTATTTTCACCCTTCATGCAATTACACATTACTTCTCATTTCCTACATAACATTTTGCAGTCTTGTTATAATTTTCTAATTCATACTGTATAAATAAAGAAAATAAGAAATAAAGAATTCAGGACTAAAGTGCAAGTTATAGCAGTACTAGATTTAATCAGAAAACAGCAAGTTAAATGGTTTGGCCATATAACTAGGCTACCAACTAACAGTATATCACATCAAGCAATGCTATACCAAATGGATTCAGAAGAAGAGGCTGGCCATGTAAATGATGGACAGAAGGAATAATAGAATCCATGGAAATCACAATATATGAAGCTTATAAACACAACTCTCCCGCTGTTTATGCTTCACCTCGACAACGCAAGGTACAAGAGGAACAAGATGAGATGAGACAAGACTCTATAAACAAACTGAAAAGTAGATGTAAAGATCGCACCATCATGGCAAAAAACAGAGAATGCCTGCTATTCACCACAGAGGACTTTCTCTGTGATGATGATAATGATAACTGATCGGAAAGTGTTATTTTGTTCTGGTTTTTGTAGATTATATATGTGTACACTGACAAACATTATTGATTTATTCTTTCATTGTGTATTGATTTAATAGTTTGCTGGACTGGAGATGTAGTGGGGTTGAGGATTGGTGAGAGAGGGTATAAGAGAGTGAGGACAGGAAGAAGGATAAGAGAAAGGGAAAGTCTTAACCATGTTCATTCTCCTCACCATTGCCATAAAATTTTGAATTATTTCAGTGAAAGACAATGGAATCAATGGAAGATAAAAGGAAACCATCCCTACAGCAATCAGTGGCTTTAATGGTGATGTATTGATACGATATAACAACAAATGTAAAAAATAATACAGAATTATTTCACTTGCAATACTTTCTACATTCTAAATAAAAAATATGAGAATGAATTAAACTCCAAGAATGTATTATCTCCTCCATGTTTCATTATGTTCTCTTTAGTTTGAAAAACTGTAGAGAGTTACTGCCCTTGGAATTTAAAATTTACCAGCTATTTCTTTGTAAAAGAATACCCTGAGAAGAGAATGTTTCTAACCTCTCCAAGTGCCGATCCACAGTTAGCCAAAGGATGGAGGTTGCAGAACTCTTTGTGCTTGTATTTTCTTACAATATACTCTTTCCTTTTGTCCATGGTGTCTGTAGGCAGGATCTTTGCACCTTCAGGAACGTCAAACTCCCAGAATTGGTTGGCATTGGCATTTCCTATAGTGATCATGATCTGAAGAGGAAGAGAGAAGTAATATATCAGTTGACTACAATTCTTGTTCTTCTTCTTTCACTCTTTATCACCCATTGGGGTTTAGGCCGTCAACCAACTATTTTGCCCTGTCCTTTCCAGACAAATATTTTTCTAGTTGCACTTTTCTCAGGTTTTCTCAATGTATGACATATCCAGCAGCAGCAACCTCTGCAAGAGCTGCCTTATGTATGTATATCTATTAACTGACAATACCTGGCTGGCTAACAATCCTTTAACTCTAATGTTTCATCATCATCTTCTCATGCCTTTTATTTCCCAATGAAGCACGGATTCTCAACTCATTTAAAGTCCTCCTTCATTGACCTGTTCTTGGTTGGTTGGATTTTCCAGGTAACATTTTCTACAGGATGAGAAAGTCAGCTCCCTATCAACCCTCCTAAACCACATCAAATAACATGCATAAGGGTTACAAGGCTACCATTCTTTGCATTCCTTATGGGCTCTTGTAACACAGGAGTAAATTCTTATATTTAGGCGAGTAAAGGGCTTTGTACACACCCCATAGCATATTGGGGATATAGGGCTAGCCTCATATTTGTATAGACCAATCAACACTCAACGGGTGATGTGGTTAATATTATGCCGGTGCTTTTACCTCCCAGAATATTTCCAGGTACCCATTTTAGGCTGGATTGACCTGGAGACCAGGTCAATTTGTTAAAAATCTGTTCCAATGGTGGCCTGAAAGCATTACAACCAACCTGGCAAACTAGCCAGCTAGCCTCTGTGCTACCGCTGCTGCATCATGGGAAAGAAAATATATAGCTGACAAATAATTTTAAAATCAATATGCAGATTTTATAATGTTTACTTTCTTCACAGTTAACAGCAAGCAAACAGTTTTATTTGTGTGTCAAGTGAAACATGTTTTGCTATGAATATAACATTATAAATATGATTCTTAATAAATTAATAGCCAAGCAATCTAAATAAGAAAATGAACTGTTACAGAACTTAACTTTCACAATTTTATTTCAGGATAAAACAGTTTACTTTTTATTTCTGAAAAGAATTGCCAGCACAGTTTTAATGAATACAAATACTTTACTACAGAGAGAGAGAGAGAGAGAGAGAGAGAGAGAGAGAGAGAGAGAGAGAGAGAGAGAGAGAGAGAGAGAGAGAGAGAAAGAGAGAGAGAGAGAGAGAGAGAGGGGAGGGAGGGAAGGGAGGAGGGAGAAAGGGAGGGAGGGGAGAGAGAGAGAGAGGGAGAGAGAGGGAGAGAGAGAGAGAGAGAGAGAGAGAGAGAGAGAGAGAGAGAGAGAGAGAGAGAGAGAGAGAGAGAGAGAGAGAGAGATTTTAAAATTACATATAACATATTGGTATCAATCTCCAGAAAGAAATATTCCTCTCACCTCAATAAGACTGGGTGTCCAAACCCGCGTGTCCATCCTCAGTGATCGAATTTTGGAGATCCTATAATCAAACATACGATGCACACCCGCACACATCTTGCACACAACGATTCCCAGGTTGATCGACGCCCAGTGAGGATCTGTAACAGGGTGACATTAAAAATTCACCCTTCATGGAAACTAATTCTATAACTATGCTATTTTACTATATGCAAAAAAATTTGGAAAACGTTAACGAACAAACTATTTATGATATTACAGAAAATAGAATACCACGACAACTAATCGGTGGTACAAGAGGCAGAGGCAGACTAAGACAACTTATGCTTGAAGGTCTAAGCAGTTTATAGGAATATCATCAGTAGAAATGATTCAGAATGTCAAGGACAGAGATGTGTGAAGAGATGTTAACACCAACACAACTTTTCAGGTCACGTAATGATGATGAACAAATCAGATGTGCCAGCTGAAAAGCACAAATATTACAGTTTTGCTGTGAAAGGACAAAATGCAATCAATTTTCTTGTTACCAGGAAGGAGTAAAAATATTTTTTTAACAAGGCAGCAAAACTCATAAGGCAAAGATTTTGAATAGATTAGCTGAAACAGCATTCACAAAGTAGTGAAAATCTTGAAAATAAATTTTAAAAGTTAGTAGCATATCCTTTACAATACATCGCATGGAAATTTCAGCATTTTTGGCTGTTTGTGATTTCTTGGCAAGTCTACGTTCAGTAGTTAGCCATTGTTTTCTGAACACTGGGACACATACCATTGTATAAAAACTAACGTAAGGCGATCTGCTGCCAAATCGCCCACAGCTATTTTCGAACATGGTATGCAGGATTAAGAATGGCGTCCATAACCACTTCGGCACAGAGCAAAAATAAACAAAGCAGGGTTAAAATGATATTTTCAATCGTAAACATTTGCTTACTGTCTGCGTTGCAGTCTGCACAATTGTGGTTACTCAAGTTCTCGTAGACTTTGTTCAACACTGTGTCATCAGCCAAACCTTCAGCAATGGCATCTTCCATGGCCATCCTCCACTGCTGCATCTCCTGCTCACTCTCAAATGTCAAGCTAAAATGAAATAAACAAACTGAGATCTAAATGTAACATAACTACTGGTAGTTTTGTAATTAGAGGCTCACAATCTATTTGGATGCACAGCACATGTAATAATTAGGAATGTTCTTCTTTTTCTAAAGTTCAAATAGACCCCAAAAAATGACTAGGAAGCTCAGCAGAGAGAAATATACACAGATACAAGCGAATGCTTCAACCAAAGTCTTCATCGATGATAAAGAAAACTAAAGCAACAAAAAATACTTAACTGGGAATCTGAAGAAGGTAATCTGATCAACATAAAATATAGAAAAAAGCCTGATCTTAGTTTTTGTGTTGCTCAGTCATGCAATTTCTTTCTTCAGATTCTTTATTGCATTTTAGTGTTCAGACAGTCTTACACGCTGAAACGTAGTATATTTTGACATTGTGAAAATCAATGCAAAGCAGCTTACTCTCAAACTGCCCATGGCTGACTTCAAACCTGTAAATGGGATTATGAAACTGCATTCCTTAGTCCTAAGCCAAAGATGACGATCACATAAAAATAAAAAAAAAAAGTTAACTGCATATCCTTTACAGGACATCGCAGTCAACCACAGCCTTTTTTGACTGTTTGTCATCTCTTGGCACGTTTATGTTCAGTAGTTTGCCACTGCTTTATGAACGACCAGCACCTATACCATTTTATTTAAAAAAACATCCAGCGCAAAGCGGTCTGTTAAAAAATCACCTGCAGCTGTGTTTCGAAAGCAGTGTGCGGGATCATAAACTGTGTCCATAACCCTAGCACCAAGAAAAAAAAAGCTTACTCAAACTGGCCATAATGAATCCACAGCTGCAACTTCTTGTTGTCCTTGACCTTGACGGCACAGAGTTTCATGTCGATTTCGTGTGTTGGGGATCCCATCTGATAATCCTAGAGAGATGCATCAAAACATAGCAATAAGCACTGAAACATGGCAATAAGCACTGAAACATAGCAATAAGCACTGAAACATAGCAATAAGCACTGAAACATAGCAATAAGCACTGAAACATAGCAATAAAAACTGAAACATAGCAATAAACACTGACACAAGAACTCACCTGAAACCTGACAGTGAGCTAGACAAAGGTTTTCAAGTTTATTTCTCCTCATAGTGAGGCCCATGAGGAGCGGCTGATTGAGTGGGTAGAATGCCAGATTCTCCTTCGGGAGATCTGGGTTTGAATCCTCAGTAAAGTGTGGAGTTTTTTTTTCTGTCAGGGGCAAAAAGAAAACACTAACCTATTTGCAGCGACTTGCACTAGCCAGGCGGCCTTAATTCCTCAGGCTCAAGACCCCTCTGCCATACATCGCAAGGTACTATATTGGCAGTAAATGGCAGGATATTTTACAGTGACAGTGAGGCCAAAAGATCTTGACATTCTACGTCTAATTTCTCTAGCCAAGTTACGATTTTCATTCGATTTTTTTTTAACATCTTTCTTATTTGTTTTTCTCTCTGCCCATGGCATTCTCTACATTTTCTTCAGAAACCTTACTTCCAATGCCTGTAGATATTTCTCAGCTTGTCTGTTTATTGTCCATATTCAGATATTTACAACATATATGCTCTACGTAGCCCTTCAATACATGTTTTCTGACTACAACAGTATATGTTTTATAGTACACTTTAACCCTTATTTCTTACTACTATTTACCACTTTTTTGGGTATGTTTGCATGATGCAAAAGGCAACTTTTGCCATGACATTTCTTGCTATATCTACAAGGTAGCTTCTGCCAGATGTTATGCTTGCTCCTACTGATGTCAAATGCCAAAATTTCTGTTGGGTTGGTTAAGCCACTTCTGTGTCAGCTTGCAACAACATGTTATATTTATTTATTTGGTTGTTTCGGAATTTGAGGTTTGAAGATAGAACACAACCCACTACTGGCAATGCTGATCTTATTCCGGTACAAACCTTGGGCAAAAAAAACCCAAGGTCCAAGGGTCATACTGGAATATGATCAACATTGCCAGTAGTAGGTTGTGCTCAATCTTCAAACCTGTCATATTTTGTACATATTACTTGTTTCCCATATTGTCTTCTTCTTATAGTCCATGTTGTGTGGCATTGGTCATTATATCTGCACACAGCCCTTTGTCTTGTGTACTGCCAATCACTTCTGATGCTGATGTTCTCCATGCCAAACTGTCCAGTGTCTTCTCTTTGTCTCTGCCTGCCTCTTTTCCCTTCCAACTTTCCTAGTCGACAAAGTCCAGCTTTCAACTTCTCTTTATGCGCCCAAAGAATTAGGATTGTCTTCTTTTGATGCAAGTAAACAGTTCTCTTTGGAGTTAACTTCTTTCAAAATATGTTGATTTTGCTTTTGATCTTTCCATAGCGTACCCATAATTTATTTATAAAACCACAACTCTGCAGCTTCACATAATTCCAAACTAATTGCCGATTGTCCATGAATTCGCTTCTGTACATCAGGATTGGCTCTCTGTCCATCCTCAGTGTCCCTGTAACTGGTGTTACCTTTATTACCTGTTCTTCTCCTTTGGTTCCTAAGATAAAGTTTAGATAAATGTAATGTGGATCTGAACTTACCTCAAACGACTGATAGTAGCACAGAGTTTTGCCTGTGATTGTCACATAGTACTTCTTCAAGTTGCCAAACTTTATGAAACCCTGTGGATACAATTGAAAGTATGAAACATGTGCAAATATGTATGAAAGATGCAAAACTATACATAAGTTAAATAAAACTATAAATGAAAGTTGCAAAACTATACATGAAATATAAACTATAAATGAAAGATACAAAACTATACATAAATGACACACACCTATATATGAAAACTATACATAAATGACAAACATTTTTACATGAAAGACACAAACCTATACATGAAAGGCATAAAACTGTTCATGAAAGATACAAAACTATGTATTGGAAATAGAAAAGTATACTTAAAAGACACAGACCTATACATGAAAGATACAAACCTGTACATGAAAGATACAAACCTGTACATGAAAGATACAAACCTATACATGAAAGATACATAATATACACGAAAGATACAAAATTATACATGAAAAATACAAACATATACATGAAAAATACAAACCTCTGCATAAAAAACTACACATGAAAATAAAAAACTATACATGAAAGAAACAAAACTATATATGTTAACTATGTGTAGGAAACAGACTGGGTAACTGAGTGATTAGGATATAAGTCTCTCACATCTGAAGACATTAGCTCTACTCCCTAAAATGGCAAATGATTTGCACGTATTGATGTGAAATAACAATTTCAGTTGGTCAACTGCTTGGCTTCACTAAAGAAATAAATAGAGTCTTTTGAACTTAAATTTTACAGAAGAGTTCTTAAAATATTGTGGACCAAGAAGAAGTAAAATGCAGACAACCTTCAAAATCTAAACAATGAAGCAAAATAGCTCATAAACAGCATCAAGTCTCTATAAAAGAACAATTGTAGCATGTGTGATTTGGTAGACACATGGCTGGACCCTCGCCGGTATTACAGAGTTCATGCACTGTACTGAGATGCTCCTTGTGTGATCTAAAGGAGGAGACTGCAGCACTTATGGATATATCGCGTGCAGTGAAAGTGATCCTTAACCAAAACAGGCACACAAAAAAAAAAAAAAAGAAATAAATCAAACAATAATCACACAGAAAGAAATCAAACACTTAACAGAAGCAGAATAATAAAACTTTACAAAATGGACCAAAGAACTAATAAAACAGGTCACCAAAAATAAACACGTACCCCAAAAAAATCATACATCAAACAGAAACAGACAAATAAAACTTACAACATGGGCAATTAAAATGAAACTTACAAAAAGAAATCAAATATTAAACAGAAACAGACAAATAAAACTTATAACATGGGCAATTAAAATGAAACTTACAAAAAGAAATCAAATATTAAACAGAAAAAGACAAATAAAACTTACAAAAAAGAAATCAAAAATAAAACAAAAACAGACAAATAAAACTTATAAAAAGGACAAAAGAATTTACAAAAAGAAATCAAAGATTAAACAGAAACAGACAAATAATACTTATAAACTACGCAAATAAAACCTAAAAAGCAAACAAATAAAATGTATAAATTTTTTTTTTACACTCGCTCGCTTTGAACTCAAGCGTAGTCCATACTATGTTTATAGTAATGATGGACTGAATTTTGCGTGTGGGTTAGCTTTCCCTATTAACAGTGTCCCTCGCCATCAGGCAAACCCACTCCAACTTCAGAAGTACTTGTAATTAACGTCCCCAAGTCAAGGATGACAGGTCAACATTTTAGTCCAGCTGTCCAGTGTAGAGAATAAACCGCTAACCTCGGATCAGCACAACGGATGTTTAAGAACACCGTTCTTATCCATTTAGCCATGTGGACCTGCACTTACAAAATGATCCAAAACGTTAAACAGAAACAGACACATCATCCTGACATAAATGTAACCTTTAAACAAATTTTAATATGATAAAACCTCAAGAGAAAGGACCTACCTCCTTATCTGGTTTCTCCGGAGGTAGTTCTTCACCACTACCCACAGATTTCTGAATAAAGAATTAAATAAATAAAGTTACAAGGGGACTGCACTACCAAAAAAAAACAAAAAGACAGCAGAGTAAGCAGAGTTATTTAATATTTGATGAATTATATGCAGCAGTGCCATATAGTGAGTGCAAACCAAGATGACGTCATATGAATTAGAGAGAAATCCTATACACTTAAAATCACACAAAAATCTAGGAGACGAGTTGGAAACGAGATACATCACACTAACGTAGATTAACAACAGACTTTCGGGGACGTCGGAATGAGAGGCAGTGCACATTTTTGGATGTCACTAAATTGAACTGGGCGATGGTTAGTAGGCATTAAACCAGTGGCGGAATATTACTGACGGATAAGAAAGAGGGTTAGCAACATGGTACAGAATATCGCCACGAAGAAATGAACCAACGGCGAGAGGAAATAGCGGTATTTTCCAGAGCGGCAAGAAACGTAACCAATGGATAGAGAGAAGGATTTTAGAGGATGTATAGCCTAATATGTAAACAGTTTATAATAACAAGGTTTGTGATCTTTCTTAATTATTATCAGAGGCGAATAAGACTTACTGCGGACCTGGTGGAACAGGCCCGGTAAGTGGCTCAATGATAATTGTTAAGACACGTTAACCCTTGTATGCTGTAGAATATATTAAACGGCAGTTTTGCTTGCTTAACGTCAAAGAATCCAATCTCGTCAATTTAATTCATATAGCTGTTGATTTATTGGAGCAAACCGGCAATACCTTTTTTGTTGTTGAAAGTTATCAGTTCATAATTATGGAGTAACCCTGTCAGCAGCAGTGTGGCAAGCAGCACCGAGTTACAAAAGGATCCTTCTGACAAGCTTAGAGGCATAATGGATATATGGTGCTAATATATATCCCATATTTCTGTAGACCATCATCACTCTAGGGAAGATGTGGTCAATATGATGTGAGTCATCTTTACCTCCCAAGACATTTTATGGTATCAATTTTAGGCTGGGTTAACCTGGCAACACAGGTAAATTTTAAAAATCCACCTCAATGTAGATGTAAACCTATGACCACTGGGCTGGCAGGCAAGCACGTTTGCCACTGCTCTACCGTGACTCTCAGCTTTGAGCTACTCTATGTTATGCCAATCAGCACAGTATATGTTGAACATTGACTGCAACAAAACATTGACTTTTATTAATGCAGTCTTTACTTAGCAGCTCCCTATACACATGTTCACTGGTTATTCATACACTCTTACTTAGAAAACTGGTAATATTTTGGTCATGAAAAGTAATTAACAGAAAAATTCCCCACAATAGAACAATATTTAGCATGTATAATTTTTTACAATGATGTGCAAGTCTAGGGAATACCTTCACATATGTTTCCCTAGAATAAGTGTACAGACAGTCACAAGTTAGATTTGAAGCTCATATAATGCCATTTTCATATAACTTCTGACTGGTTTTCAAACTGAATAATGTAAAAAATATCAAGGTGATGCTACAGTGAGGGTGACCACTACAGTCACATCTGTGGCTTAGAGGTAGCAAACACAATTTCACAATCCTGACATATGGGGTTCAAAGTCAGCAGTATGCAATTTGGAGCAGATTGCCTTACATTGATTTTCACAATGGTATAGCATCAGATGTTCAGAAAGCGATGGTGAACTACTGAACATACAATTGCCAAGGAAATCACAAACCAAAGAAAATTCTGGGGTTATTGTAACGTCCTGTAATGGACATGCAACTAACTAAATCTTATATTGAGGCACTCATCATTATCTCATATTGTAACTATCATTCACAAACAATGCCCTGAAACAAACACTAACACAGATATATCCAGATGCATTCACTGAAAAATGTCTGCCAGTTTGTTATCTTCTGTAAGATATTAAGTTCTTAAGACAATTTCTTTTACAGTAAACATTCTGGAATTATACCTACCTTGTATTCAGTAATTGCAGCCATAATGACACTAGCCCATTTTATGCAGTCATCTGTAATGAAATAGAATGCATGAAACAATACTGAAAATATTTATAACAAACATATTGGGAAAAATCAGTAATCTTTTGGAATATGTAGTATGTATAGTGAGACGATAACCTTGAATCTGTCAATGCCCAGCAGTGACAGGATTATTTTTTATGACAGTACAGATTTGGCGGTCAACCTATCACCATTATCATCTTGTGCCCTGCAAAACAGCATGGGCATTTATACTTCTTCACAGACATAAGCCCTTGGTATTTTTTTTTGCACTCGCTCGCTTTGAACTCAAGCATAGTCCATACACACTATTTATAGTAGTGATGCACTGAATTTCACGTGTGGGTTAGCTTTCCATATTAACAGTGTCCCTCGCCAACAGGCGAACCCACTCTGACTTCAGAGGTACTTGTAATTTATGTCCCCAAGTCAAGGACGACAGGTCAACAGTTTAGTCCAGTTGACCAGTGATGGGGTTGAACCTCGGCATCAGCATAATGGATGTTTAAAAACACGCGTTCTTACCCATTCGGCCATGTGGACCTGTGCCCTTGGTATTATGGATCAATTCTATTAACATTCCTCCATTCCATCCACTTAAACCATCAAACTTCATTTCTCTCAATCTGCCTCTGCTACTACTGATCTATCCAGCTGCATTATGAGACCAGAAAACAGTTTGTCTCTTTCTTAAGGTTGTGAATAGTGTAAATTTAAATAAGCCTCTTCAAGGCAATTGTTATTAGCTACTCTGGCCATCCAAAGTATTCACAATAATCATCTCAGAAACCTGGCAATAATCATCTCAGAAACCTGGCAATAATAATCTCAGAGACCTAGCAATAATCATCTCAGAAACCTGACAATAATCATAAAAGAAATCTGGCAATAATAATTTCAGAAACCTGGCAATAATAATCTCAGAAACCTGATAATAATCATCTCAGAAACCTATCTCCACCTCCAAGCTCTTCATAACCTGCCTGTTCCCCTTGCCAGATTCACTGGCGCCGATCAGCCTAAAAAATTTGGAACTGGAAAATTGAATGAATTTTCTGAGAGGGAAGTGTGACAAAGAACGGAACTTGTCGCCCAACTTTAAAAAGCGGAGGCATAGAATATTTCTTCTTCTTCGTTCATCCGGAGTTTTTTTTCCGGATGTGATTGCGTTGTGCCTGTTTACAGCAGAGCTGCGTTCTTGCGCCGTTAGGCCGACACATCCGACTTCTGCGGGCATTTGTTGACCGGGTTAACCTTCCCGGGGGTTTCTTAGGACGTTTGACTCTCACTGTTGTGGTGTTATCCCCCATCCCAGCTGGTCCATATAGAACAGCCAAAGATCCTGGTCAGCCCTCAAGGGAAGGCAGGGGCAGACCATGGGCATTCCCCGCCATCCAAGGAGGCTTCCATAATTGCAGAGCCGATACATAGCGCTCTGGTACTGGGCTCACCCAAGGAATCGTCACGTCCTGCACATGGCTGCTTAGCCTCACTTCCGTATATTGGGCCTTCCGTTCACCATAGGCTGTTCTTCCGGAAACCAGAAGTATGCAGTCTGCAGATGACATCCACACAGTGAGCTTTCGATTCGGACTTTCCATGTACATAGAATATTTAAAAAATCATTTCATTTTCATTGGTGTTTGGGGAGGAAGATGAGAAGAAGGGACAGAAAAAGAAGAAGATGGAGTAGGAGGAGAGGAAGAATGAGTAGGAGTAAAAGTAAAAGAGGCGGAGAAGAAGGAGAAAGTGAAAGAGAAGGAGAAGGGGGTGGAGAAGGAGGAGAAAAAGAAGAAAGAAAAGGAGAAGAGTAAGAATGAAGAGGAGAAAAAGGAGGAAGAAGAGAAAAAGTAGGAGGAAAAGAAAATGAGAAGAAGAAGAAGAAGAAGAAGAAGAAGAAGAAGAAGAAGAAGAAGAAGAAGAAGAAGAAGAAGAAGAAGAAGAAGAAAGAGAAGGAGATGACAAGAAGAAGATACATTTAAACAAGCGTTTAAAAACCCTGCTTCAGCCTACCACCCCCTTACCTCGTAGACCACATCTCTAGCACCCCCCACACACACATTTCTAGCCACCTCCCCCCCCATCTACAGCACACCCCACACATCTCTAGTACCCCCACACATCTCTAGCACTTCCATACCTACATGTGAGTGGCACCTTGCAGTCTTGACAGACCAAAGTATGTGGATTGGAATTTGGCCAAAATTCCAACTCACAATGCCTGGGCAGAGCTTCAGAGAACATGTGATGCCCAAACGACATGTTCCCTCTCTCTTCCTTGCCGTGTTTCTTCCAGAGGAAAGGGTAACTAGTACATCTGGAACAAGGTAGGCTGCAGATGCTGGCGGCTCAGCTTCAAACCTCCGAGACGTCGCCTCCCACGAGCAGGAAGCGAGTGGTGGCCAGACCCTAGACCTTTGGGACTTTGACATAAAGGCGTTCAGCCAAACCTCGCAAGTAAGGGTTGTATACGCGCCCGGACCAATAGGCACGTATACCTGTCAATCGCAAGTGTCTGGACCTGTGTAAGCGTGTACTACCGTCAGACTCCCGCCTGACTCGTGCGGATCCCGCGACCAACGGGAAAAGGCTCGCTGGAGATATTGCTCATCTATTGCGAACAAATCTCCCACGCTCCCTTCTTGGTATTCAGCCTATTACAAATTCAAAAACCGCAATGCATGCAATACATTACCTAATGTCTCTGAGGAAAAAAGAAACACCCTGTCCTTCAAGGAAGTGATAACCTTGAACTTGAAGCTATTTTTGTCAGTATCCTGAAGATAAATAAAATACAGATAAAACATATTTAACAGATTTTACAAAAAAGGGTAAAGATAATCCTATAGCGACAAGACACTAAAGGATCAAACTGCTAGGGATTTTTGTGACAAAGACATCATTATGCGGCACATGAATGCAGTCACAATCATGAAGTTAGAGAGCCAAGTTAGAGAGCTGCCCTTCTCCTGAAATGTACACACCAAGCTGAGCCCCTTCTGCACAGGAGTTCAGTTATGACCTCAGTGCATTAATCTGAGATTCAGGCGGGAAATGAAAATAAACAACAAACCCAAACAGAACTGGGATGATGATGATGAAACTCTTGAGCTCACAGTTCAGAGTTCAAGCTGACACTGACACACAAACAAGAGCAGAGTCACAAACATCACCACTTCCTTGACAATAGTGAGTACATCAGCTCAGGCTCATCTTTCAAATCACTGTATGAGGATATACACTACCGTTACTGTGATAATCATCTGCCGGTCTGGTGGTCAAGTATTTCAGTCCCCATCACCACTATACCAGCTCACAGTTACTTACAATATGGTCAGTATTATACCAGCCCATATTTACTTATAAAATGATCAATATTATGCCAGCCTACATTTACTTATAAAATGATCAGTATTACGCCAGCCTACATTAAGTTACAATATGGTCAGTATTATGCCAGCCCACATTTACTTATAGTATGGTCAGTATTATCCCAGCCCACATTTACTTATAAAATGGTCAGTATTATGCCAGCCCACATTTAGTTATAAAATGGTCAATATTATGCCAGCCCACATTTACTTATAAAATGGTCAATATTATGCCAGTCTACATTTACTTATAAAATGGTCAGTATTATGCCAGCCCACATTTACTTATAAAATGGTCAGTATTATGCCAGCCCACATTTAGTTATAAAATGGTCAGTATTATGCCAGCCTACATTTAGTTATAAAATGGTCAATATTATGCCAGCCTATATTTAGTTACAATATGGTCAGTATTATGCCAGCCCACATTTAGTTATAAAATGGTCAATATTATGCCAGCCTACATTTAGTTACAATATGGTCAGTATTATGCCAGCCCACATTTAGTTATAAAATGGTCAGTGTTATGCCAGCCTACATTTAGTTACAATATGGTCAGTATTATGGCAGCCCACATTCACAAATTTATGCTTGCCTGCCAGCCTGGTGTCATGTTGCTTGAACCACCATTGAGATGCATTTTTCCTAAAGTGTCCTGGGTCCCAGGCCTACCTAGCATAAACATTGGTGCCAGGAAGTGACATGGTGAGGAAAGGCAGATGCTTTGATACTGCCCACAATACCCATCAAGTGCTTATTGGTCTATAAAAATATCACGCTCTTTTCAGGGCCCATGCCCCACTGGTCCAAGCCTGACATCCAGCTCACGGTTGTGGCTACTAGTAGCTGTCGGCATGTGACAGCGGCCACCCCCTGGGCAACAGCTGTGACAGGCTGGCTAAACCAGGCGTGGGTAGTCGATTTGGTGTCAAACAATTGGTGAACTAAGGTATGCCTACCCAGCATGTGAAGACTCGGCAGACTGCGCGGCAGAAATAGTTGATTCAACGGCCAAGACAGCGTTTACCTGCAAAGCATTGTGGAACATAATGAGCACGGCAAGGCATGTAGAGTGCCCTGGTCATCCACTGCACCTGTATTCGTCTAGAGTCATCTTGACTTGTCTTGCCACTGACTCGGATGGACTCAGGCGAGAGAATGAGGTCGACGAATTGCGAAAATCTTCCTCACTTTAATCCACAGTCCACCGTGAAGCAATATGCAGCGAATGGGTGTCGTCTGCTGAAGCAATTCTTTGCACTCCAAACATAATGGTGTTATTAATGGAAGCAAGAATTTATTTTCAAATTTGTTCTACGTACAAAGTGTAGTGAGACTTTACAAACACCCTGTATATAGCTTGAAGGTATGTTTGACAGATGACAACTGTCCACGCATATGTGCATACAAAGTTTCATGCGCACGTCTATATCAGCAAGTGTGTGTCATGAACAATGATACACAACTAGCTGATGATGAAGAAGTTGAGCATGAGGTGCAAACATGGCTATGGCAGCAGCCCAAAGACTGTTATGGTGCAAGTATTAGGGGACTGATAAAATGATGGGATAAATACTTCAATGTTTGCAGAGATTATGTTGAAAGATAAGGAGAGATGTAAGTACAGGTTTTCAAGTTTTACTTTACATACAATTTGTTTATTTACTTACTTTACCCTTGTATAATATGATATGCTATACAATATCATATGATGTAATGTGATATGATATGGCACAATATCACATTTACATCACGTCAATACAAAACCTAGGTAGTGGTATAAGAACATAAAGACAAAGAAAAAAACTTCTCACCTTGATATGATGTAGTGTGATATGATACAACATGATATCACGTATATATCACATCATTACAAAATATAGTGACATAAGAAAATAATGACAGAAAAAAACGTCTCACCTTGATATCTGTCTCTGTTCTGATCATACACCTAACAGGTATAATGCGCTTGGACACCTGTGACTGTGGATAGATCAACCATATCCATTAACCTTTATATATTTAAAAAAAAAAAAAAAATCCCAATTCCTAATTCAATTCAATAGTTTCTATCGCAATAAAGGCATAATATCAATTTCTGAACTGATAGTTTGGTCAGAATTAATCCCACCATCATGTTGCAGGTCCTTTGCATGACATCAGTCTCATCATGGACCATTAGAAAGGCTCTCACTGCTTCACTAGTTCGCTGGCCCCATGCATTTTCCCGGCCAGTGTACCCTTAATTTGTATCCACCATTATGTTGGTTCATCTTTGCTTCTTTCTCCAGGAACCAGTCCAATACTCCTCTTTCTAAACAACTGGGACTTTTAATGCCAAAATAATTCAGTTTCCGAGGCATCAAGTTGTTTATCAGGTAGTTTTCTTTGATTTTCAAATCTGATAAGATGTCAGTATTTTTCTTCTTTATGATTCATGGTATTCTAAGAATCAGTATGTGACAACATTCTACCAGCACTAATTAATGATCCCAACTATTAAATTAGGGAACATTTATTTTAAGCTTGCATCAATTCAGAGATCGCAGGTTCTGATCATTCGCTGGATCTTTTCTCCAGGACACTCTGGTGTGGTTGGAAATTAACAGGCAGACAGATTGGCTAGTGCTGCATCATTGAGAGGTGAGTTGATGCATGATAAGGCAGATATGGTGAAGGCCACCTGGGAGAATGTGATTAATGCAGAAGAACAGATAGACTATCATAGTCTAGAGACATTGCAGCAATGGAGGGTGGTCAGAGGATATGGTTGACAGTCGTCACTCAGAGGTAAAGCAAGATGGACATATAATCAGATTGCAACAGGCACCATTAGTAATGGAACTCTACGCTGGCTGTTGAAGATGAGAACTGAGTGCTTCTGGGAATGCCTAGAGTGCAGTGGTGTTGGTTCTTGACTCTACTCAACGTTTATTTTAACATGTGCAAATAAACATTATTTCTATTATTTTAATGTAAGTAGATAATTTTAAACAGCAATAACCGCCTATGGCAGAACACCAACAACCAAATAAAAGTAAATAGTGGAAACATGCATCTTCCCTGTGGCAACTTACAGTTGTGAATCTTAAACCATCTGATAATAGCTAAAGAAGACAACTGAGGCTTCTGAACTTCAACGTTGCAGAATCTGTAATCTATAGACTTCTTTCGTTTGCTTGAATTTATCTATAGCTGCAGGGTTGTCTCTTGTATGAATATAACTGTCTGTAGGCTTTTTCATGGTTGGTTGAATTTTGCAGCTAAAGTTTTCTAAGGGATGAGGCTGTCAGTCTCATCACTCCAACCATCCTTAGTTGCCTCTTATGACATGCTTGGAAGATTAGTGTTACAATTTTTTGCTTTCTTTATGAGTCAGTCCCAGTAACACATGGGTGGTTCCCAAGATTTCGAGAAGTATAGTATGAATGCTTAAACACAAAGATAAAGAAAATAATGGCACTTGAAGGAGGGAACAAGAACAAAATTAAATACAGCATAAGAAGGTTAATGATAAGGTACCACACTTGAAACCTGAATAAATGTTCAGAGCATGCTGGTGACAACTGTTTATGACAGCCCTGTGACTGAGTTTAGTAAAGAACCGACATCACAGCACCTAGAACATTCACATATATGCTCCGTCCTCATCTGCAACAGCCAGCAAAGAGTCCCAATGCTAATGGTACCAGTAGCTGACCGATTATATGTCCATCTGGTGTTTCCTCATTTGAGTGTCAGCCAGATCTGTCACTCCCTGCAGCACCATTCTCTCCAAGCCATGATGATCTGCCTGTTCTTCTGCACTTTATACATGATTCCAGAGGGTCCTGACCACATCTGCCTTATCATGGACCAACACCCCACCAAGGGGTGCAGATCCAGTCAATCTGTCCGCCTGCTCATTTCCCATCACACCAGCATGTCCTGGAGGTAAAACTCTAACAGATGCTCTCCATTTTTGATTGTTGAATGGAAGCCTGCTACTCTGCCCGAAGCATGCCTGTCTTCATCTTTCTCATTCTACTGTGTTAGTCGCTGTGATTGTTCCATTATATATGTAACAATGATGTGGGACTATACAGTCACAATGAAATCAGTAATAGAATAACGCTTTCAGAAATGTCACTATACATACTGTTGTCATTGTGAGCGCATAGATCAACATCATCTTTACATATTCTTCTTCTTCCCTTTATCACCTCTTGGAGCACAGACTCTCAAATAACTCACTCCAGGCAATCCTATCTTTTGCTAACTCATGAAACTCTGTCCATGAGCTCCTCGTATTATCCACCTCTATGCATAATTCTCTCCTCAAAGCCTTTTCCAGACTCCCTCTAATTTGCTTGCCCTGTGGGCTCCAGACAAAGGACGTCCTAGTTATACTATTCTCGGGTTTTCTAAAAGTGTGTCCAGTCCAGCACTAGTGTCTTTCCCACACTCTTGGTTCACTGGGTTCTCTCTAGTTCTCCTTCTTATCTCTGCTTGAAATCATTTTGCCTTACAAACTTAGTCCTTCTATTCTGCTTGATCACCAGTTAATTTTAAGTTTGTAGTTCATTTGTATTTCTTCTAGTTACTCTCAATGTGTGTGATTCATATAACATGACTGATTGATTGATTGATTTAGGAATTGACATCACAGCATTCGGGGCATTCCCATAAGCGCTCCATCCCCATCCTCAGCAGCCAGCGAAGAGTTCCAACACCAATAGTACCAGTAGCAATCTGATTATATGTCCGTCTTGCCTTTCCTCTGAGCGTCAACCAGATCCCCTCGTCACTCCTCGCTGTCTCATTCTTGCCAGACCATGGTGATCCATTTGCTCCTTCAAGGTGCACACATGCTCCCACAAGGCCGCAACCACGTCTGCCTTGTCATGCATCAATACTCCACCAAGTTTTTCAGAGCCAGCCAATCTGTCCGCCTGTTCATTCCCCAGCACACTGGCATGCCCCGGAGAAAAGATCCAGGCGATGCTTGCCACCCGTGACCTCCGAAGCGAAGCAAGCCACTCTGCCCGAAGCTTACCTGTCCTCACCTTCCTCAGCATGCTTTCTGAGTAAGTTATAATCACGATGTGTGTGTGTATCGTAATCTCCATCCAGCGGAAAGCTGCACTGACTGCCTAATATAACAGTGTTGATTTATATTAAACTATACTGGCACCTTGTCGTCTTGAAAGATGATAGTCTGTTACATTGTGCTTCAAAACTTGGCATAACTACAACCCATAGCAGTAAAACAGGACATAGAATTATACCTCTTCATAGCACAGAGCCTGGGCTGAAATGTGGAGATCATGTGTTGCCCAGGCAGTATAATCCCTCTCTTGGCCTAACTAGTTTACTCCAGAGGAAAGGTAACATCAATAAATCCGGAACAAGATCAGATGTACAAGCTACCGGAATAATAAAGCACAGCTCTAACTATTCGCCTGTTGGAGCTTTGATCCTAGACCAGTTTCCGACCAAGGCTTAGGGCCTGGTCTGCTCTGTCCTGACATATAGTCTTTAGGTTGCATTTCCCCACAGTAAGATAAGGCTTGTACCCTCCCAACTGCACTCCTCCGCCCGAAGCCGGTATTGATTTAACATTAAATATTTAAAGATTAGTGCTAGTTTTAGTTTCTTTTGACTTTTCATTCTTTACATATCCTGGTGGCAAAATGTGGTATATGAAAGAAAACTGCTGAATTTAAAAAATAAAAAACAAACAAAAACATTGGACAATAAACAGATAAGTCTAAAACAACTTACAGTGTTAGAGGTGTAGTAGCTCAGGCTGCTGCCATTGAACACAACCCATCTCTTCTTCCAGCCTTTATTTGCTTTGTACCTGGGTAAGCGAGGACCACAATGTAAAAATTATGCTAAATGGTGTGTTGGCACAGAATTTTCTTCTTCTTCTTCCGTATTCGGCCCGAAAAAGGCAATTTCTTGCACTGTGCTACTTTACTGCCAGAACTGTGCCTTTCAGTGAACACATCTGATTTCAGCACTGGCATTTGGGTTTGCCTTCCTTCTTTGACGAATACTGTAAAAATTACTCTTCCTCACTTTAATCCAACTCATTGTGCATGTCATTCTTCATCCAACTTCATATATCACCTTCAAGCTCTGTGGCGATGTGCGAGCGGCAGGCGTGGGTACGCTGGCAGCCGAAGTCGCAGACCTGCACACAGGCGGCTCAGGCCATATGGTCATCTTCTACTGACCGGAGCAGCAGTGGGATTCGGCAGCCCCCTGAGCGACTGAGCAGCCCTCTATTGGAAAGCACTGCTCACCTCCATAGCATGAGGAAGGGGCTAGAAAAGGTGCTCTAAAAACTGTCTGCTCCATTATTACCTAACCAGCTAGCCACGGTCGGTGGGTACCCTAAGCTGCGGTCGACATACAAACATGCTTTAAAGACACTCTGAAAATCACTAAAAGCTTTTGGAATTCATCATGACACCTGGGAGACTGCTGCCAAAGGCCGAAATTCCTGGCGTACATCATTACACAAGGGTGCAGTCACTTGTGAAGCAACGAGGATTGCAAGAGCTGTGAAAAAAAAAGGCTGGACAGAAAAACCACTGCAGGAGATCCCCCTCCTGGAACGTCAAGCATTATTTGCCCACATTGTCAAAGAACATTTCGAGCCAAAATAGGCCTTATCAGCCATCTTAGAACTCATGGCTCCTTACGTTCAACACCACTGGATAAAATGAATGGTCATCATCATTCTTGACGGGCAAACAACAACACTATAATTATTATGTTGTGGATAGGTTAAATAATTTTGGCATTTTTTTTTCATGGCAGAGGCTGGGTATGCAATCAACAAACTAACTCATTAACTACCATAAGCTGCTGAGAGTAACCATCACTAAGTCATTAGTTACATTAAGCTGCTAAGAGCAACCATTTTTAACATATTAACACACACAAGCTGCTGAGAGTAGCAACACATAACTCATTAATTACATTAAGCTGCTAAAAGCAACCATTGCTAACGTATTAACTACCACAAACTGCTGAGAGTAACAACACCTAACTTATTAACTACCACAAGCTGCTGAGAGAAACAACCACTACTCATTAACTACCACATGCTGCTGGGAGAAACAACACGTAACTCATTAACTAACACAAGCTGAGAGAAACAATCACTACTCATTAACTACCACAAGCTGCTATGAGGCTATATTCAGAGAAAAGGCTAACAGGCTAAAGAGGGGCAAATCATGGATGGGTCGGGCGGAAGATGTCGTCAGACAGGTCTGCAGTCTTACCAGTATCAACCCCGGCAAGGAATGGGTACCGGTGCCTCCAGCCTTTAAGTGCACTTTCTCCTGCATTATCACACTCGACAGACGGTGCAGAGAGCAGAACCCTGCCGCTGTCAATGCAGAGGTTAACGCGCTCATCTATGAACACTCAGATAGCCCCGAAGTGTTCATCTATACAGATGGATCTGTTGTAAAGCAGCAGAGAAGTGCATGGGCATTTACAGCCCGTTCAGCGGGCCAAACCGTTCAAGAATCCAGTGGTGTCCACTCTATGGCCACGAGCAGCATGACGATGGAGGTGATAGCAGTTACACAGGCTTTCATATGGCTGGAATCACAGCATTATACCAACGTGTATAGCATGATTCAAAAGGTCGAAGCTGGATCTGTACGTAGACAGTGGACTGAATCGCTACGGAAGTCTGTTGTCCGTAAAGTCACCTTCATCTTCGTCCCGGGACATGCGGGAGTCGAGGGAAATGAACGAGCTGACAAACTGGCTGGCTCTGCACCCCCTGTAGATGGCCAGCCCATGGATCGTGTCGATGTTATTAACGTCCTTAAAGATTTGGCGAGAACAGAGGATTTTGACGTCAGTGATTCCACATCGCTGTCCAGGATGAAAGACTTGGGAGTAAGAATCGGCACAGCCAGACGCGAGAGGTACATCGGGAAAACAAAGTGCCTCGTCAACCAACACAGAACTGGCACTATTAGCCACCGGACGCTGATGCATATGCTGGAGAGAGGATCTGAGCACCTATGGACATGTCCGGAGTGCAACAAAGATACCCCAACTGATAACTGATAACTGATAAGCTGCTGAGAGCACTAAACCTCATGCAGCTGAACACATAATAAAAAAATAAACAGTGACTTCAATAAACAGCAGGCACTGTGTTATTGCAGCGGCTAGCACAAACTAACTGTTTCAGGGTGAGGTATTACAAAAATGTACAGTAACAAATAGGGAAGACTGAGATCTTGAATGGGAAGAAAAACTAACTCTGTGGTAAAGAAAAACTAACTCTGGAGAAAAATGTGGGATCTTGAAAGGAAACAACATATTTAATTCAGACAAAAGATATCAATGTCTGAGATTAGAAACCATGAAGAAGGAGACACAGGAGGATGAAGCCAAGGAGGAGTAAGAGGCAGAGGGAGAAATTAGGCAGCGATTATGTAATGTCTTTTTTTGTTTTGTTTTTGGGCTTGTCAAGAATGACTTTCCCTGCACACAGATATCTCCAGAAGTGCTCCAGTTTCTTTCCATAGATCATATATGGAGAATCTCAGCACAGTGCACAAAAATGTACTTGTAATGTTATAATGTTTCCCATGGTAATCTTCTAACTGTGAAACCATGACACTGTATGGCACATTCTTATATAGCTGGTTAAATTAAACACATTTTTCATAGATCGGGAGCCGCAGTAGCAGTGTGGCTAGATGCCTGGCTGCTGGCCAGGTGGGCATGGGTTCAAATCTGGATCGAGACAGACTTTTAAACCGTACCTATGCTCCCAGGTCAACGCAGACTAAAAAGGGTACAAGAAAATGTCTTGGGAAGCAAAGTTGGCTGGTGTGACACTGACCACATCACCCACCAAGTGCTCATTGGTCTATACAAATTACGGGTTTAGCACCATATGCCTAATGAGGCTTAAGACACGTAAAAGGGTTCTTGACATTACTTTTGTGTTTACTTCACAGATAACCAAAGACAAGTAGATGTGAGTACAAAGTGGACAGTGCCAATCAAGAATAATCAATTCCGCAGTGGCTAGCATTCATGCCTGCTGTCTTGATACAGCAGACTAAATATATTACACATCCTGAAGCCTAGGATAGATGTATACAAATCAAGCTTCGCGTACTCTGCAGCTCAGCTGTGGAACAATCTTCCACGAGAAATCAAAGACATCACCAATCCCTATACATATAATCGCAAATTATTTGAACACTATCTCAGTACAGATTACCTTCCCCTTTAATAATAATTATAATAATAATAATAAAACCCTAGTACCCTTTTGGTAGACCAGTATATTCCCCATAGCTAATAACTGCCACTTGATTCATTAATTTTAGTGAGTCAAGTAGTAGTGATTTTTGCATTTTTCACATGCTTTTATAATGCATATCTTTTATATTGTTGTTGTTCTCAGTTAGCCTCGAATGGTGTGTGGATGAAATAATGTACGAAAGAGACTGATAGAAGGGCAGAATGTTAGATGGGCCTGCGTGCCCAATTCTTAACCCATTGAAAATAAAGTTTGTTTGTTCGTTCATTCGTTCTTGAGGTCCTGTATCAAATCCTCATCGACACAGATTTGTAAAACTGACCAGGCTCTCCAGTTTAAAATGGGTACCAGTATTTGTAAAACTGACCAGATTTGTAAAACTGACCCGGCTCTCCAGTTTAAAATGGGTACCAGTATTTGTAAAACTGACCAGGCTCTCCAGTTTAAAATGGGTACCAGTATTTGTAAAACTGACCAGATTTGTAAAACTGACCAGGCTCTCCAGTTTAAAATGGGTACCAGTATTTGTAAAACTGACCAGATTTGTAAAACTGATCAAGCTCTCCAGTTTAAAATGGATACCAGTATTTGTAAAACTGACCAGATTTGTAAAACTGACCAAGCTCTCCAATTTAAAATGGGTACCAGTATTGGTAAAACTGACCAGATTTGTAAAACTGACCAGGCTCTCCAGTTTAAAATGGGTACCAGTATTGGTAAAACTGACCAGGCCCTCCAGTTTAAAATGGGTACCAGTATTTGTAAAACTGACCAGGCCCTCCAGTTTAAAATGGGTACCAGTATTTGTAAAACTGACCAGGCCCTCCAGTTTAAAATGGGTACCAGTATTTGTAAAACTGACCAGATTTGTAAAACTGACCAGGCCCTCCAGTTTAAAATGGGTACCAGTATTTATAAAAATGACCAGATGTGTAAAACTGACCAGATTTGTAAAACTGACCAGGCTCTCCAGTTTAAAATGGGTACCAGTAAATGGTGCTGGGAAGTAACGGCGCCCGGCGTGATACTGACCATATCACCCACTGGGTGTCGACTGGTATGTACAAATATGGGTTTAGCACCATATACCCATCATGTCTCAAGTGCGTACAAGGATCCTTGACTTTCTTAAACAAGAATAATTGCATGAGATAACTTCAGATGTGAGAATGAGCATGGATAAGGCTCATGATTACAACAGTGAAAGAAAACAGGACTAGCAATCTTGCAGAAATGTAGAAACTTCTTCTGCTTCTTATTTTGGTTCACTTGAAATTTGTCTATAACTGAAATGTTGGTTCTTGTATGAATTTAACTGCCTTTTTTAGTTCACTCAGTGGTCCATAGTGTTTATCTCCCACTACTGTTTCTCTAGGCTAGAAGGTTTGCCTTGATATTTTGTATTCGGAGCAGTCTTGGAGTGTGTGATCTGTGTCTGCGGTGCTAATCCAAATGTGCGTATGGCTGATTCGCCAGTCTTGAATTTTGTATAGATGTTGTGATATCTTTTGTTCTGTTCTGAGACACAGAATAATAATTTGTTCTGGTCTGTCTATAAAGTGGTAAATGTTTTTGGCTGGTGTTGGTGGATTTCTGATCGAGTTGATCATGCTTGATCTTTCGGTGGTATGTTACATTGTATATATGGCACATCAAATTTTTCTTCTACTGCTCCTTCCTTAGCTACTCGGTCAGCTCTCTCGCTTCCAGGTACTCCAGAGTGAAATGGTATCCACTGTACGGTGACATTATGCTGGCTGCCAAATTCAGAAAGTAGTGTCCAGAGCACTGGTAATTTCTCAAAGTAGAAACTATATCAATAGTTCTCAAATTTGGCACTACCACTTTTCTGTAAAGGCAGTGTAAAGATCAGAGGAGGTACTGAAGTAGTGTATTTTCATGTTAATTTAACTTAATACCAAAAAATGTCTGTGTGTGTTTGTATGTTAATTTGACACATCACCAGGACAGAGGTGTGTATATATATATATATATGTTAATTTGACTTAATACCAAGAAAGAGGTGTATAATTGTATGTTAATTTGACTCAATACCAAGATAGAGGTGAGTATTTGTACGTTAATTTGACTTAATAGCAAGAAAGAAGTGTATATTTGTATGTTAATTTGACTTAATACCAATAAAAAGGTCTATATTTGTTTATGTGTATGTTAGGAGGTACAGGGCATGTGGTCCAAGAGGCCCAAAAAGGTTCTGAAACCACTGGACAATTTACGAGTATAATCAATCATGATTTAAACACACAATCATGACTGAAACAAACAAATGGCAAAATTAATCCCATAGCAGATACTGCCTCTGGGGCATGAAGTGTTGGGCCTTCACACATGCCTTCTAGGCATGACATATGAGGTAAAGTGGTCAACTCCCTTCCTCATCACATTTCTTTCCTAGAAAATTATGTGATGCCAATTTTTATGAGGCTGGTCGAGCGGAAAACATACTAATTGGAAAATATAATCCTGCTTCTGCTAGGAATTGAACCCGGACCTCTGTCTTGGCAGGCAAGCACACTATCCACTACACCACTGTGACAAACAAACACATGCAGAGACAATGTAACAATAACTGTCTTCTTACCCTCCTTGCTTGTACAAGTAGCCATCACGTGAAGATTTATTTTGCTGAAAAAAAAGAAAGCTGGAATGTTATCTAATTGGCTAGGTAATTAGTTTTATGTTGCATCATCACTGTCATTAATCATCATTAACATGAAAGTGTGTGAAGGCGGTCATGTTCCTCCAACAGGACATATGTTCTATGTTTGATTTCATTTGGTTTACCAGGCCAGTGACCTCTTTGACCTGCTATTTCCGATTTCAATCTGCTGACGGATTTTTAACATGTGAAATGTGCACAATGCTCCTCTGATTTTTTTGCCCTTATCAGAGCAGGCTAGGAATCTCATCCATTGTACCTCTGAAGTCGGAGTGGGTTCACCTGATGGTGAGGGACACTGTTAATAGGGAAAGCTAATCCACACACAAAATTCAGTCCAGCACAACTGAAAGTGGTATGTATGGATTACGCTTGAATTCAAAGGGTGTGTGTATGGATTACGCTTGAATTCAAAGCGAGCGAGTGCAAAAAAAAAAAAAAACATTCTCATCCACTACCCCAGGAGGAAGTATAACATCCTTCTCTTACTATACTGTGAAAATGCAAACAGTCAACACTGTGAGATAACCAGGTTTACTTGAAACAGTGGCAAAGAGGTCAGCATGGCCGAATGGATAAAAACGCATGCTCTTAAACTACTGGTGTGCTGATGCCGAGGTAGTGGGTCCAATCCCTACATCGGACAGTTGAGACTAAAATGTTGACTTCTTGTCCTTGACCTGGGGATCTAAATTACAAGTCCTAAGAAATTGGAGTGGGTTTGCCTGATGGCGAGGGACACTGGTGACAGAGAAAGCTAATCCACATGCAAACATCAGTTCAGTGCATTAGAAGTAGTAGCACCTGTATGGATTACGCCTGAGCGAACGAAAAAAAAAAATATCAGAGGCATATACTATAACCTCTAATTTATTCCACACCTATGGTCAGTATTACACCAGCCCACATTTTACTAATAATAGTCAGTATTACACCAGCCCACATTTTACTTATAATAGTCAGTATTACACCAACCCACCTTTTATTTATAATATAGTCAGTATTACACCAGCCCACCTTTTATTTATAATATAGTCAGTATTACACCAGCCCACATTTTACTTATAATACAGTCAGTATTACACCAGCCCACATTTTACTTATTATACAGTCAGTATTACACCAGCCCACATTTTACTTATAATATAGTCAATATTACACCAGCCCACATTTTACTTATAATACAGGCAGTATTTTCAAAACACAACTGCAGATGATTTGGCAGCAAACTGTCTTGCGCTGGTTTTATACGAAGTGGTATGGGTGCTGGTCGTTCAGAAAGGAAAGGCAAACTACTGAACGTAAACTTGCCAAAAGACCACAACACCAAAACATACTGGTGTTGACTGTGACAACCTGTAAAGGATATGCAACTATAGTCAGTATTACACCAGCCCACATTTACTTCTGATATAAGTCATCATCATCATCATCTTCAGGGAAGGAATAATTTGCGTTCCAGCACCCGGTGGGTGGCACTTGATAGTGTCATTCAAGGGACAGAAACATGGGGAAGGCAGAGAAATAAATAACTGGATGGGTAAAACATGACCGCCCACACTTATCAGCATGGGGTGGAGGGAGACAGACAGACAGACACACACACACGCGCGCACACACACAAACACACACAAGCGCTAGAGGGCTTCACATGAAAACCTTAAATGTTTGTGTGTGTGTGAATATAATATAGAAAAGCAATGAACACATGTATCATTTTTCGATGTAGTCACCACTGCACTCAATGCAAGTCATCCAGTGGTGATAAAGTGCTTGGATTCCTGTAGAAAAAAAACAAAAAACTATCTTGGTCGCATGTGTAACCACTCATGCACCACCTGCTGTATCTCTTCATTGGACCAAAAAGTTTTGAAAGTTCCTATTCCACTCATGGCTGACAGACATGCATCGCCATACTGGACCTTCATTCGCTGATGAATTTCTATAGGTTTCACCACTTCACTGATAAAAAAAAACAAAAACGTATAATAGAATGCTGTTCCTCTTTGGTGCATGTCCAACATGGGGAGGCCATCTTTAAGCTGTCCTTATGACGTGTTCGTCTGCACCGTGATATCACGTGCTGAGCACTCTTGACCCAACAATCATGGCAGGTTTATAAGACAATGGCATGGTTAATGTAATTTCTATCACACTTTTAAGATTTTCATGTGAAGCCTCCTCGTGTAGACACATGAACATCTACACCTCTGTACAAAGCTCGTGTTGATAATGATAAGGATTCTAACAGGTTAACGAACGAACGAGACTAATGTAGCTGTGTAATGACATGGTTGAGTGCCTCCAGGACATAACATTAGTTGTTCAGATTTCAGACAGATGCCTCCCACCGTTTATGTGTCACCTCGTGTCAGCTCGACACAACACCGTCAGGTACAAGATGAGATGAGTGGCATTGATGGTGAATGTTGAAATATATCGACTTATGGCGTGACTTAGGTTTGTGGTGCAGTTTAGTCGGGAGATTTAGAAGGGAGAGGTCACGATTATGTTGGCAGGAGGCCAGCGAGTATTTATTTCACTGCTCTAATGAGGTTAGAAGGGAGAGGTCACGATTATGTTGTCAGGAGGCCAGCGAGTATTTATTTCACTGCTCTAATGAAGAAAAGAGTGTGAAGAGAAGGGTGGTGAACGCAGAAATATCACGGCGACTTATGGCGTGACTTACCCATGACCAAGACACCCCCTCCTTCCCCCCCCCCAATCCTATACCTGTGTGTGTTGTTTCTATGGATGACAACAATTCTACGACAGAGGTTGACAACACAACAGTTAAGCGAGGGAGACCAACTGGAAAGGAAAGTCGAACAACAGCGAGAGTAAGGATTTTTTTTTAAAAATTCGCATATTGCCATTGCTTTCTGAGAGCGGCCGGCTCAGTTATCCCGCAAGTCACCAGCGGGGGTAGAATCGCTCCCAGCTCTCGCCCGCTACGAGACTGCGTGATAAACGGGATTACGGAAAGTGTGTAACCCCTCGGCCGGAGAGACCGGCAAGAGAAAGGATACCTACTGGAAAGTAAGAACGTGGAAACATCAGAGCGAATCAGAGACGATTTCGCCCAGTAGAATAGTTTAAATCCTAAGAATAGAAAATCCTAACGTGCAGAGTTCGCGGCGACTGCACTAGCCAGGCGGCCTTAATTCCTCAGGCTCAAAGACCCCTCTGCCATACACCGCAAGGTACTATATTGGCAGTAAATGACAGTTTTGACAGTTTGACAGAATAGTTTAAAATGGGTTTAATTGATCAGTATGTCCGTACGGGAGTTTGTTTATCTCCACTAGATCGCCTCGCCGTGTATATTATTTCTGAAGAGGTCGTGTGTTTTTACTAGAAGGCGATTGGACATTGTATAGTTGAATTCTTATTGGTATTTGGAGTTATTCAAATATTAATATGTACGACATGCAATCTTTGGATCACATTCAATCATGCAATGTTTGGATCAAATTCAAATAAAGTTTAAAACTGAAATTCCATTTTGGTGAAAACTGTGGTTCTTTTCAATTCATATAAGCTGAAGGTTGGAAGGCCTAAGTTTTACTCCACATTACGACCAAAACAGCTCAAAGTCAATCTGGATTGGGACGGTTTGCCTGCCGCGGACTTTCCCTAAATCAGTTTTCAACCGCATATTGATTCGGCCGACACTTTATTGTTGAGGGATTGCCGTCATGTTGCGGGTGACTGTTTGGTACCGTGACACAAGAGGTGCGAAATGTGACGCCTGTTACAGCGCGACTTAAGGCTTGTGGTGCAGTTTAGTCGGGAGATTTCGAACGGAGAGGTCACGATTATGTTGGCAGGAGGCCAGCAATTATTTATTTCACCACTCTAATGAAGAGAAAAGTATGAAGAGAAGGGTGGTGAACGCAGAAATATCACGTCGACTTATGGCGTGACTTACCCATGATCAAGACACCCCCCCCCCCCCCAATTCTATACCGCAAGGTACTTCTTGCAGCAGACAACAGCGACAATGAAGCTTCCGGGAGCCGCAGTAACATAATGGCTCGCCTGCCGCCCGCTGGTCACGGGTTTCGATACACAAAGGAGGAGATTCGAATTATAAAACAAACTGTTGACCTGGGCTCACATGACTACCCTGCTTAAAATAGGTATTAGGAAATCTCTTGGGAAGTAAAGGCGGCCGGTGTCACACTAACAACATCACCCAGCGAGTGCCCATTGGTCTGTAAAAATACAGGGTGTATTTTTAATGACTATGCAGTGTTTGAAAATATTGCCGGTCCAAGTTTTGTATTGACCCTCTGTAAAGTTCATGCACCATAATAGGTATATACAAAACTTGGACCGGCAATATTTACAAACACTGCACAGTCATTAAAAATACGCCATGCATGAGTCTAGCACTACACGCGTAAGGCTCGTAAAAACTGTCCTGACCATTACTAGCCGGCTGTGGCGAATGAGTTACGGGTGCAATTCGTAATCCCGAATACTGCGCTCGAAACGCAACGGCGAAAAATTAGGCAGCAGACCGCTTTGCGTTTGTTTTTCATAAAATGACACGAGTCCCGGTCTTTTAGAAAGCAATGGCAAACTACTGAACGTAAACATGCCAATAAATCACACACAGGCGGGCAGTAATGACAAAGAACATGCCACATGAGGACGATGATCGCATGAAGTGTCTGTCTGCATGGTAGCCATACTTTGGAAAGTCAAGAAGGTAGAGCATTGCCTTGTATGCTGTATCTCTATACACCCAAGCATAATATGCATCGCTTCGTTCTGCTTCCTCTCCATCTGCTTATGGCTGAGACAGGATCGCCATTGCATACTCAAAAACAGAAAGGACCAGAACCTCGTATAGAAAACATAGATGGCGCTGCTCACAATTTGCCGCCGCCATCCCCCTCCTCGCAGCCAAACTCCGTCTGACCTAGTTTATCACCTGGTCAATGAGCCCAGTATAAGCAAGGCTTTGATCAAATCGTATCCCGTTATTTCATTGCCTGCGTTCTTTCCAGTCTCTGAGCACGGATTGACAGTTGGTGTTGGAGTTGTAAAGATGGTCATTCAAAGAGAACCATGTCACTGCTGCCTTCATTGGGTTGACCATTTTCGTTCGTCTGTGTCTACGTCTGGGTTTCCACTCGTCGAGCTTCCTAGTCATACTGTGTGTTTTTAATAGGACTTTACCGGCGTCTATAGCTAAGTAGACTGTGACGCGTTGTTTCACAAACGGGAAATTTAGAAGCACATTACTTTACGTTGGTCTCGATGGTATTAAGTGTCGGCGGTTCAGGAAACAATGGCGAACTACTGAACGTAAAATTGCCTTTAACTTACAAACAGCCAATAAATACTGGGGCGGACTGCAACATCATGTAAAAGACACGCAACAAACTTATCCGGACTCCATTGTCACCTAGACAACGCCCCTTTCCGAAACCATTCTAATTTTAAGGTGAACATGTCAACAAGGGCAAGACACACTAGCGGAGTTGATAGCGAACTACGTTTGTAATGCCACAAGCACAGTCGCACGCGGGTTCCACATCTGGGCTTGTCGCTTGTCAAAGTGAAGGAAAGACTGACAACCTATTCCTCCTTGCTCTCAGGCCTACGAAATTCGATGACGCAATCACACCAAAGACCAATCGCAGGAATCTTTTTTCGGGATAGTTTCTTTAAAAAAAATTATGTTCAAAAGGGACAACACAGTCCAGCCCGACTCTCCCAGCGCGTCACGTGGTTTTAATGATGCAATGAGTTGACGATCCTCATTCCAACATCATACATTAAACCACACGTACTGTTTGACATGAATGGTCATCATCATTCTTGATGGACAAACAACAACACACGTATTACTCAGAAATATCAATTGGGGACCCCTTAGAGGCCACTAAGATAGTTCATTAAAAAAATGTATTGTTTGGTGCTGATAAAAGTAAAGATTAGAGGACGCACTAGATAACATAAGTACTTCCTTCCAACATCACAATAGAACAGATCGGGCAAGTCGTGTCGGATACAAACAGGAAGTGTGTATTCCTGTTACGCCATGGCCGAGGCCTGCCTCGAGAGGGTTGTAAAACAAAGAGACAGTTATGTAACATTTCACACCAGTACGACGGGATGCTGACTTCCCGCTCGCCATGTTTGATCAGCTGCAGATAGCGCGACTAAACACCAGTCAGTGGCCACAGAACTCACACGTGCCATGCTGATAAGCGTGGGCGGTCATGTTTCGCCATCTCACATGATCACAAGAGTCGTGGATCAGCTCCATGTTCTTGTCTCTACCATGCTACAAGGCCAAGCCATCCAGATAATTATTTCCCCGTCTTCCCGTTGTTCTTTTCCTCTCAATCTTGCCAGTTGTTACCAAGTTCTCTAGTTTACTTCTTCTCATAATGTGTCCAAAAAATGTTGACTGTCTACGTCTAGTTTCTCTAATCAGTTTAAGGTTCTCATTTGCCCCCTGTAGGACTTAGTCATTGGGTTTTCTGTCTGTCCATAGGATTCTTTGCATTTCCCCCAGAAACCACATTTCCACTGCCATTAGATTTTTTTCAGCTTGTCTGCTCATTGTTAACATTTCACATCCATACAAAAGCACAGGTTCTATGTAGCACTTCAACACTCTTTTTCTCGTTGCAAGTGACATCTTTTTTTATTGGTCAATATGCAAAATGCTACTTCACCACGGCGATTCTTGTTCTAATCTCTTCAAGGCACCTCCAATCAGATGTTATGATTGTTCCAGGATAATTGTACCGATTCACTTGTTTAAGAATATTCTAATTTATCCGCATATTTCATCGTGGTATTTATTTCTTCCTAGTGACGACCATAATCTGTGCCTTCTTACAATTTAATTCTAACCATAGTTGTTCACTGTGTACAATAACGGCATCTACTAAATGTTGCTGATCCTGCTCATTGTCTGCAATCAACACTGTATCATCCGTATATCTAATGTTATTGATGTTATGTCCCCCAAATGATGATTCCTCTCATATCTTCTACATGTCTAAAAATATTTTCACTGTATAAGGGGGAAAAAAAAACTGGAGTTATTACACATCCCTGTCTCACACCTCTCTTAACAGGTTGATACTGACCTACGAGTGCTTCATTATCAATCTTTATGGTAGCTTGTTGTTTCCAATATATGTTTTTCTAAAAAAAAGTCTAAGGTCTTTCCTATAAATATGTAGATATGCAAGCACCTTCATCATGTTGACATGTCTTACTTTACCGAAAGCTTTTGTGCAGTCAATGAAGCAAAGATGTAGGTCTTTGTTTACTTCTATAGAACTGGTAAAATCGAAGGGAACAGACCAAGAGGAAGACCTAGAAGCAAATACCTGGATGGCTTGGTCTCGTGGCATGGTCGAGACAGAAACACTGAGCTGATCCACGACTCTGGTGATCGAGTGAGATGGCAGAACATGACCGCCCACGCTTACCGGCATGGCACATGATGGATGGATGGATAGAACGTTCAGTTAATGTTCTTAGCAGGTACACAGCATTTACTGTATCTTTGCCTTCTATGAATCCACATTGTTCTTCCCTTTTTTCGGGTTGTATTTTCTCCCTAACTCTTTGCATGATGATTCTTAGCAAAATCTTTGTGATGTGGCTCATTATGCTAACTGTTCAATGCTGATTATATCTAAATGTTCCTGATTTTAACGTGACTGCAATAAGTATAGAATTTTAAAATTCAGGAGGTATATCTTAAGTATCATATATTGTATAGTGTTCAGCAGTCTGGTGACCTGGTCTATCCCATAATCTTCTAAAGCATTGATCATTTCTGTTGTGATGTTGTCTGGACCCGGGGTCTTGCCAGTAACGGCTGCCCATGTGTGAAAAGTTGTGTCCACTTGACAAGTGCCATAATTTAACTACAGCAGTGATTGCTGTCTGTTGATTGTGCGTAAACTGGTATGATGTTGAGATAAAAAGGTCTGCCACGTAACTTTAGAAGTAATATTTTGTCTGACAGAGTCCAATATCCTTTGATAGGTTTTTATCTCTCTATATCCATTACACGTGCTACCCATCGCTGTTTTTTTTCCCTCTCCACTAGAATGCATTATGCTATATTCCTCAGATGTTATCATACCCATTTCTTTAAATCTGGTCTCACATATATCTAACATGTTAATATCCAGTCTTCTCATTTCTTCCTTGATATTATCCAATCGATCATTCCCACTGATACAACTAGCTGCTCCACATTAATGGATCGGTAAGGTACGAAACAAATACACGGTCTTTCCTTCCCAAATTATGTAATGATCTAGCACAGTGGTTCTCAACCCTTTTTGGCCCATGCACCCCTTCACCATATGTTCAGAATGTCATTCCCGACACCTTTCGTATTTACTCCCACGCCCCTGCACAGTATACGTAAAAATAGAAGCTAAATGTAATAATACATACTAGAACAAGTCTAGACGTCTACATAAAACGTGATTTTGAGGGTCTACTTACGTTATAAAACGAATTTCAGAAGGGCGAGAAGTACAGAACTGTAAAGTATTGAAGGAGAAACAATATCAAGTAATCAGTTCTAGTATTAACGCGATCTTAAAATAATCATAACCCCCCCCCCCCCCCCCGCCCCGCAAAAAACCCCTAAAATTCCCCACCGGTTGAGAACCACTGATCTAGAAGGTCTGATAAAGATGGAGAGCTGGCACCATATATCGAGTGTGCCACATGGTGAGAAAAAGCGTCCTTTACGAATTGGTGCTCACCCGCCACCGCTCCAAATACTTACATAGGTTGCTCTCTCTCTCTCTCTCTCTCTCTCTCACTCTCTCTCTTTAATATTTTATCCCTCGCCCACTCCTTTTATATCTCTTTATCTCACGCTCTTTCTCTCTCTCACACTCTTTTCTTTCCATTCATTCTTTCTCCCTCACACACATTCTCTCTTTTAAAAAATGTCGAAAAATTACTATACTATTAATATATAATTTATATAATTAATTACTATACTAAAATTAATGCTATACATACTATTCTCTCTTTTATCCTCAGCCAGTAATTATGTGTTTTAAAATAACGGTTATATTGATGCAATGCTAAAGTGCAGTTACATTGGACACAACAGAATCATCCGGATGCTATCAGTGATAAAGAAATAAAAAAAAAAAAGAGGCAAGTGAAATGTTTCGGCCATGTTAAAAGACAAAGTTAGTTGCATATCCTTTACAGGACGTAGCAGTAAACCCCAGCATATGTTTTTTTGGGCTGTTCATGATTTCTGGGCAAGTTTACGTTCAGTAGTTTGTCATTGCTTTCTGAACGACCGGCATCCATACTATTTCACAAAAACCAACACAAGGCGGTCTACTGCGAAATTTCCCGCAGCTGTGTGGAACGCGGGTATGCGGGATTACGAACTGCGCCCGTAACCCCACGGAGCCGCCTGAAAGACATAACCTTCTTTATAAAAACCATACTGGAGAGCAAGGTTGAAGGCGAGCGAGCAAGAGGTAGATAACGATACAAGTGGGAAGATAACATCAAGAGATGGACGAACACCAATCTGACAGAATGTACAACAGGGCGAGAGAAAGGCAGAATTGGAGATCCATTGCAGCTAACATTCATTGTGGAGATAGCACTAGATTGATTGATTGATTGATATAAGTGTAAACTTACTTACACGTTGCCAGCCTGTTAGCATTTTTTCTTCTACATATGCCAAACAATAATAAAGACCACACACAAAAAAAGTAAGAAATAGCAAATTCAAAACAACTCTATGAATTTTATTGCCCTACCTGCGGTCGCGATTTCATAACTGGCCACGAAATGCCAAACTGGCCGTCTCTGGCTGAATTGTAAAACATCCAAGTTTAAAAACATCGTTCGTTACTCCAAAATTACTACAATCTCGGGTTTGTTCACAAAACGTGTCAAAAGTTCAAGTTGAAGCATACAAATAAACTACACATCAACGGTGTGAGATCTGGCTTCTAACATTCGAACTGCGGGAAGCAATACCACACAATGTCCCGCGGTTTCTGGTAGTTGTTTGGCAAAGAATAAATGCAAAACAATGTATTTCCTTAGCGAATTTAAACACACACCACAAACAATAGCTTGCGCACGTGTGCAACATTGTTTGTGGGGTCTGTGCTTGAAAAGAATAAACGCAAGGGAGCGATGGCATAATAGTTAGTGTGGCTGCCCTGTTAAGACAGTGGCGCACGTTCAATATCCATCTGAGAGTTATATTTTTTTCTGACAGTACTTCTCTGGGGTCGACCCAACCTCATAAATGGGGCTGGATAATTTGCAGATTGTTATGGAAACTGTCTGGGGAGGAAGAGCGGCGAGGAAGGGGACTGGCTAGAATGTGTGAAGGTCTAGAATATGTGAAGGTCTAGAATATGTGAATGTCTAGAATAAGTGAAATTATTTTAAAAAATGTGAAAGTCTAGAATGTGCCAATGTCTAGAATATACGGAGACCCAATACTTCACACTATGGGGCTATCTTTACCTTTGACCTCCCGTGGTCTCCGGTAGTCTTATAGCAGAGAAGAAATATAAGAAGTTATAATTCACATCTCGACCAGCAGAACTACCGCGACAATACACAATAACTAACTAAACTATCTCGCGGTGATCTCCGCTAGTCGTTTAGCAGAGAACAGGTAAAGGAAATGTTTAGGCCACGTCCCGAAGAGCAGAACTATCGCTACAATACCCATAACTAACTACCTCCTTCTGTCTCCAGTAGTCGTCTAGCAGTGAACAATACAAGAAATGTTATAATTCACATCTCAACCAACAAAACTACCGCGACAAGAACACATAAATAAGTAAACTATTTCTTGTGGTCTTCGGTAGTCGTTGAGCAGAGTAAAAATACAATAAATATTATAATTCACAACTTTATTAGCAAAAATGTCGTAATAACACACACCAACAAGAAATAAAATGTTCACGTACGTACACTTTAATACGATAATGTACACTCCAATGTCCATTCTTCTTCCCTGTTGTCTGCTGACTGTGAAACTGCGATATCTGCGCTTTGACAAAGGCACACGAAAGCCATTTTGTCCCGCAGGCTACAAAACTGCATTATGTTACGTAGTCTTTCGGATAGAGTATGCTTAGTAAGGTGGAGACAGGAATGTTTCATGTGGAATGGCTGTCGTCGCTTCAGAGGTCACAGATCGTGAGAATGTATGGATATTTTGCCCTGGTCATGCGGGGGGTGCGGGGGAATGAACAGGCTGATAGGCTAGCAGTGAATGCTCCTCTTGGTGGTAGATTGCCTATGGACAAGGGGGAGGTGGTCGTGCGCTTGTGGGGACAGGTGGGGAAGGCGGAGGAATAGATTGAGAACCCATATGTGGAAAGAATGAGATTGCGGCATGGAGTTCTGGAAGAATCTCAAAACTGAGAAGGACGACCAGGATAACTTTTAATCAGATAGCGGTGGGAACGATTAGTAGTATGACTCTTTGCTGGCTGTTGAACGAGGGGACGGAGCACGTATGGATGTCCTGAGTGCAGTGATGTCGGTTCTTAACTCAACTCAACTCTTATCAAGCAAAAATATAACCTATTTAAAATAAATAAGTTATCTACCGGGCGTGTTGTAAAAGGTGGCTAAGGATGGTTGGTGTGGGGATGGCTACACCATCCTGTGGAAACCTTAGCTGTAAAATCCAAACAATCCAGGTTTTGTAACTCTTGCACTCTTTCTGCTAGTAACACTGTATCGTTAGCATACTTAGGATTGTTTACAATTCTTCCATTGAGGTTAATTCCAGGAAAAGCGACCTTTAAACATTCTTTTGCTTATAATTTGAAGAGGCTTCGGGACAACATGCACCCATAACGTACTTCTCTTTTTATCTCTATTGGTGATTAATAATTATTTTCGTATCAAATTACCGCCACTTGTTCCCAGTAAAGGTTACTACGAAGTTTCATTTCATTTCTGTCTAATCCTATATCTCGAAAGCATGTAATTAATAGTTTCTGTTGTACTCTGTTAAAAGCGTTCTTATAGTCTATAAATAGTACATAAATATATTTTTCTGACCGTCCGTCCGTACATTTTTCAATCGACATCCTCAAAGAGATTATGGTCTCTCTGGTGCGGCGGTTTTTGCGGAACCCAAATTGTTCTTCAGTTACTTCTTCGTCTATTTTATTGTGAATTCTTTCTTATATGAACTTGAGGAGTATTTTAATTATAAGGCTCATTAAGCTAATAGTTCTGTAATCGTCACAATCAACAGCTCTTGGCTTCTTGGGTAATGTTATGAAAATTGATGATTTCAAATCCTTTGGGAGGTACCCAATATTATATATATCACTACATAATTCAATGACAGGTTAAAACGTGTATCATTTCCATTGTTATCTTGCCAGGACCCTTTCCTTGTTTCATCTTTTTAGTAGCCTTCTCTACTTCAGCTTTTAATATTTTTGAAGTATTATACAGTGTTGGTTTTTATTGACCCCGCTGTTCCAGAATAAATCTTTCATGTATTCTGTCCACCTTTTTATTATGTCGGTATTATTAACTATAATTTCTCCAGCTTATCCTCTGATACAACTATTTCCTGTTACGTTATGTTTCTTTGTAAATATTGTAATATTGTTTTGCAATTCTTCCTGAGTTGTGTTTTATTTCTAGATCCCATATTTCTTTACATTTTATCCGAATTCACGCTTCTTTGACAGCTCTGCACACGTGACATATTTCTCTGTATATTAATGTATATTCTGGAGTGTTCTTTGCATTCATTCTTTGTGTAAAAAAAAAAAAAAACACCCGACTTTAATTAAATTTGAACTTTAGACAATCAGGCCAGTTTACGAGTTCCCCATACACCGAGCTACTCTGGCAGATTCGTAACTGGGCAAACACATAAAACAGATTCAATATACAAGTTGTAATCATATACTTCCAGAAATTGATCAGGTTTCCAGGAAACGGCACAAGCGAAAGTGTGCAGATCTAGCTTTCCGGCGCTAAACCACACCAGGAAGTGAAGACGTGAATGAAGGGTTCAGTTGCTGGGCGTTTAAACATACCAAGTTTAGTCATTCACTACGCCGCTATCTGATGTTTCTGTCGCTCAAAATATGTTAATATGAGAGAGAGAGAGAGAGAGAGAGAGAGAGAGAGAGAGAGAGAGAGAGAGAGAGAGAGAGAGAGTGAGAGAGAGAGAGGGAGAGAGAGAGAGAGGTGGGGGAAGCACGGTAGATAGAGAGGCAGAGAGTGAGAAAGAGGGAGAGAGGGGGAGAACACGGGAGATAGCGAGAGAGAAAGAGTCAGAGGGAGGGAGAGGGGGGAAAGAACACAGGAAGATAGAGAGAGGGGAAGAGAGGCAGGAAGAGTGAGGAGGGGGAGAGTGAGCTGGAGGAAGCGAGAGAGGGAGAGGGGTAAGAGGGAGGGAGACCAGAGGAGAGCTTATTTTTCTCATTAATCGGCACTTGGTGCGTTCGGTGCTGCCTACTATTAAACTCCCAGCCACTTTAGTGACACCCCTTTTTAATAACGCTGGGTCCAGAATCTGGAGAAGAGAAATGTGGATTTGTGGAAGTAAACGCACAAGCAACACCATTTGCATCATGAGAACATCACCAGAAAGAATGACTGAAATGAACAGATCTATATTTGTCCTCCACAGGCTTACACTTAGGCATTCACATACACTAAGAGAGGGTGCGAGAGGAGGAATAGAGAGAGAGAGAGAGAGAGAGAGAGAGAGAGAGAGAGAGAGAGAGAGAGAGAGAGAGAGGGGTGGGTGGGATGGCGGCTGATGTAATAACAACCACATCAACAACAGGCCGATTGGCCTATGAAAACACAGTCTATATAGCACCATAAGCCCAGTGCGCCTTTATGTGTGTAAAAGGGTCTTTTATTTTACTGATATGGTGGTGTCTCTCATTCTTTCTTTGCCTGACAGTCTGCAATCTTATTAATTTCCGCCTCCTCCGCTTCTTCTTCTACCTTAGGGAAAATAAGTTAGATAACGACCAGGGAAGACAAGTTAGTCAACAACTAGAGAAGACAAGCTAGTCAGACTACAACAGTGGTTCTCAACCGGTGAGGAATTCCCCAGGGTTTCCAGAAGGGAGTGGGGCGGGGAAGAATAAGATTATTTCAAGATCGCGTTAATAAATTATTTGATATTGTTTCCCTTTCTATACTTTACGGTTCTGTGCTTCGCGCCCTTCTGAAATTTGTTTTATAACGTAAATAGACTCGCAAATCAGGTTTTATGTAGACGTCTAGACTTGTTCTGGTATGTGTTATTAAATTTAGCTTCCATTTTTACGTATACTATGTAGGGACGGGGTGGAGGGATTTATAAGGAGGAAATATGGTGAAGGGGTGCATGGGCCAAAAAAGGTTAAGAACCACTGGACTACAAAGTGTAGTTGGGGGAAAGAGCAACGCAAGGGGAGCGAAGGCTGCCAATGTGTGAAAAGTTGTGTCCACTTGACACGTGCCGTAAATATAACCCTGGACGTTCACCTTGTGTTTTCGAATGCACGCGTTTGTATATGTGCCCCCCCCCCCCCCCCATAACTTTCAAACCTGCCTACACATTTGTAGAGACCGCTGTTGGCATTTCTCCATGCCACCGCCGTAATCCACCCAGCATCATTTCTCTTGGTCTGCCTCTGCCTCTCTTCGCCTTGATCTTTCCAGGAAGTTACTGCGAGGGACAGTGGTAACAGGGAAAGCTAATATACACGCACAATTCAGTCCAGTGTTATTAGAAGTAGCGTGCGTGGAGGATGCTTGGGTTCAAAGCAAGCAAGATAATAAACAAAAACATGTCCATGGAAGAACATTGCCAACCCAGGCCTCATCCCTGCCAGTCTGCATGTACTGTGCTGAATCATGACCTAGCTACATCATAACAGGCCTCTCCCCACATGTTCTTCTTCCTGTATTACGTGTTTTCTAATCTGCTATGGGAGAAAATATTCACAGTTGATGCTAAGGTTACTTACTTGTATTTTCTAATCTTTTGTGGGATTGATTGATTGATTTAGGAATCGACATCACATCATTCGGGGCATTCCCATAAGCGCTCCGTCCCCATCCTCAGAAGCCAGCGAAGAGTTCCAACCCCAAAAGTACTAGTAGCAATCTGATTATATGTGCGTCTCGCCTTTCCTCTAAGCGTCGAGCATCGGCCAGATCCCCTCGTCACTCCACGCTGTCGCATTCTTGCCAGACCATGATGATCCATTTGCTACTCCGAGGTGTACACGTGCTCCCACAAGGCCGCAACCACGTCTGCCTTATCATGCATCAATACTCCACCAAGTTTTGCAGAGCCAGCCAATCTGTCTGCCTGTTCATTCCCCAGCACATCAGCAAGCCCCGGAGAAAAGATCCAGACGATGCTTGCCACCCGTGACTTCCGAAGCGAAGCAAGCCACTCGGCACGAAGCTTGCCTTTCCTCACCCTACTCAGCATGCTTTCTGAGTCAGTTACAATCACGATGTGTGTGTGTATCATATTCTTTTGTGGGAGAAAATAACCATGGTTTAAGTCACTGTTACTTGTGTTTATGTGAATGTTAATTTTGTTTTCTAAACTTCTGTGGGAGAAAATAGTCACTGTTTATTATGTCATAGTTACTTGTGTTTTCTATCTTTCTTGGGGAAAAAATAATCACAGTTGATGTTTGTTTTTAATCGCCTATGAAAAAATATTGAGTACCACGTCTGCACACACATGCTTCATTAATTATTCACACATAAAACCAACATGGCAACAAGGAAGGTATCTCCAATGTGGAGCTTAGGGAGAGAACTGGACAGATTTCAGTGAATCAAGAGGTGAGAGAAATATGCTGACGCTGGATAGGATACACAGTAATCAAACCTGATAATAGTATATATAGAAAGTCTTTTCATTGGAACTCACAGGACAAACAAAATATAGGAAGACTTCAAACACAAGGAAATTAGAGACAGAGACAAATATGAGGAGGTGGCCAGACAATCAGCTGCAGGAAATTGCAAAAGATAATGCAGCCCTCCGTGAGTTGATTGCAGGCCAATGCTGCAATAGGGGTTAATGGGTAACAATAACAGTAACAAATGGTTGAGAATCTCAGGCCGAGTTTTAACTCTTTACATCTGATACAATGACATTCAGTTCATCTGTATCTCAAATATAATTTCCACCTATAAACCAAGGCAGTACCCAAGTACGAGGGGAAGTCAATAAGTAAGTCACAAATGGCTGTAGAAAAATAACTAAATACGATAACAACTTGAAACCATTTAATTTTTATACATACATTGTCCCTTTATTTCTCAACATAATTTCCACCAACGTTGATGCACTTATCCCATCGTTTTATCAGTCCTCCCAACCCGGCTGCATAGAACTGCGTGGTCTGTTTTCTAAACCACGTTTTCACTTCACATTCAACTTCGGCGTCATTCGCGAAATGTCTCCCGCCAAGGTGGGTTTTCAGTGGACCCAAAAAAAGGTGGAAATCGCTAGGGGCTAAGTAAGGTGGATTTTCCAGAACTTCCCATCTTAGTTGGTTAATTTTATCCTGAGTTAATCGAGCCGTATGTGGTCTGGCATTGTCATGAAGAAGCAACATTCCTCTAGTCAGCAGTCCTGGAAATTTCAATTGATCATGCATTATGCTGTATGCTGAACCATGTGAGCAAGCTACTGCAGATATTACAGTCTATCGTTACTCGCCTGTCACCTCTAATCATCTCCTCCAACCGCTGCCCGGATGATTCTGTTGCAATCTCAACAGGACGACCAGATCGGATTTCATCAACAATTTTAGAGTGTCCCTGAGAAAATTTGTCTACCCAGCTATGCACCGCTTCACGGGACAAACATTTGTCAGCATAAACAGGAAGCATTTCCTTATGAATATCCTTTTGCCCCGCCCCCCCCCCCCCCCAAAAAAAAAAAACGCACAGCAGCACGTTGCTCTTTGGTTATACACTCCGTAATTACAGTTGCCCTTTGTTTATGTGCTGCGCTGCGCATGAGACACCTAGCGCCATCTGATGAACGGGAATATAAAGTTCAATGTTGCTGTCACCTAATGACACCTGCAGAAAACACCAACTACATTTACCAGCCATCCCACAGAACTGTGTGACTTACTTATTGACTCGCCCTCGTACTATAAGATATCTCCACGGAAATTATTGCAGAGCTCTCTTTCCCCTCTCTAAGCCCAGTAACCAGCAGGAGGTGCAAGGCTGGTACTGTAACTTCACATCTACAGTAAGTCATATTAGGTTGAAACTAGGTCATGATTCAGCACAGCATTAGGTTTAGGCTAGTACAGTTTCCCCAGAGATTTTAGACACTGAGATGTCAACTGACTCCAACCCAACAACACCCAGAGAGACCCTTCCCTCATATAAAGATACACTTCCATCATACAAAGATACACTTCCCTCATACAAAGAGACACTTCCCTCATACAAAGAGACACTTTCCTCATACAAAGAGACACTTCCCTCATACAAAGAGACACTTTCCCTCATATAAAGAGACACTTCCCTCACATAAAGAGACACTTCCCTCATATAAAGAGACACTTCCCTCACATAAAGAGACACTTCCCTCACATAAAGAGACACTTCCCTCACATAAAGAGACACTTCCCTCACATAAAGAGACACTTTCCCTCATATAGAGACACTTCCCTCACATAAAGAGACACTTCCCTCATATAGAGACACTTCCCTCATATAAAGAGACACTTCCCTCATATAAAGAGACATTTCCTTCATATAAAGAAACACAGCTTCTTGTTTAATCAAATGTAAGTAAACAGGTAATGGACACTTTATATTTGGGTATATGGTGCTAAACCCTTACTTATAAAGACCAAATAGCACTCAGTGGGTCATGTGGTCAATATGATGTCGGCTGTGTTTACTTCTGAGAACATTTCCTGGTGTCCATTTTAGGCAGATGACAAACCATGACCGTCCACTATTAGCATGACATATGATGATGATGATAAAGGGAGCCGTGGTAGTGCAATGGCTAGCAAGCTACCTGCCTGCCCAGTGGTTTGAATACTCTTCAATGCAGGGATTTAAATAATGTACTTCGTCTAAATATATATCCTGTATAAAATGTGTAGCATAAAATGTTCTAAGAAATAAAGGTGGTTGGAGGGATACACACATACCACTTCACTTACTGAGACATCATCATCATGTGCCATGCTGTCATGGTGTGTCATGCCTTTCAGCGTGGGTGGTCATGTTTCGTCATCTCAGAGGATCACCAAAGTCGTGGATCAGCTGAGTGTTCATGTCTTGACCATGCC
>JACEFZ010001065.1:102500-245000 GCA_014155875.1 Cepaea nemoralis | reverse complement strand
CATTAGGCGGCTGGCCCTGTTCTCAACACTTTCACTGGTCTGTGGAGATGATTTCTGATTGAAGAGCGGGAGTGCATGGAGAGAGAGAATGACTGAAGTCGGCATCAATCCCACACTCATCACCGTAGTCTAAGATCAGCTGTAGTAAATACATTGCAGTTCACTCCATCAGTATATGCGTTGAGTCGTTGTTGTGGAGTTCAGATGGTTACCCTGTCCTGTATCAGAATGCCTCAATATATGCTGTCATGTACCCTGATGCCCAGAGCCACATAGATCTTGAGGTGAGCTCGCTACATTATAGAGCCTGAACTCGTATCATTGTGGAGAGGAAGCAACCTCACCTCTTGACATGCATTACCAATGCATTACCGCGTCCCCCACAGACAGACACACACATACATAAACACACGGATATACAAGACCAATGGCAGTAAGCTGCTGTGAGTCTGTGAATGCTAGGACCATCATATATTGTAGACCTGAATGTACGATGGAATAGTCTTTTCTTCACTTCGCAGATAATGAGCACAGGCATCAAACTCACGTCCGACCAGGCTCATGACATTATCAACCCAATCTCCTAACTATTTCGCATACAGGCTTACTAATACTCAGATAGAAACCACATTTATATCACAGATAGATAGACAGATACCATATCTTTATCACAGATAGATTAACAGATACGTCCGTGTGTTGCCAGGGCCCATAAGGGAAGCGAAGAATAGTAACACTGTTGCCTTCCACGCATGTCATAAGAGGCGACTAAGGAGGCTTGGGCTGAGACTTGGTCTATAGTCTATTGATACTTCCAGTCCCCAACATGGCGGATAGGCATTTAAACTGTTATGGCCTTTGTAGTGTTTACACTTGTGACTCCAGTTTGCATTCGCATTTTCCTCATGTTGGACTGGTAGTGCATGGTTCCGTCGTCCTGCTATTGAGTGAGTGTGCAGCGCGACAATGTGAGCGTGAGCTGTGAATTTTGTGTGGAATGCTTTCACATCTGTCAGCGGCTGTTTGTACCGTGAACTGCATGTTCGGAAAGATGGCGGCCGACTGTTGCTGAATTGACTGGTTTGCCTTTTTGGTCCACGAGTGCATTTTTTCAGGAGACTTCTGGGGGTCATTGCTGGAGCTATGGAGTTCGTGCTTTGTGCAGCGCTTTCGGTGGGTCACCCTGCGGAAAGAGACCGAGCCATATGGGATAAAACCCGGGTCAATGAAGTCTATCTGGTGACTGCCGATTCCATTGACGATGAACTGTATTTTTCGTGGAGGACTTTTGTGTTGGCATTCTGGCGGCAGCATTATGCACAGTGTACCTGTGCAGGCTGTTGGCTTGCCGATACTCCTGTCTATTCCATTGTTCACATAGGGCAGTGAAGAGCATTTTGTGTGATATTCACTGGCATAGGAACAGAGCATAATGGGGATGACCCGTTGCTGTGAAGTTAGAACCGCGATTAACTAACTAACAGATTAACACATAATACACAAACATAGAGAACCATTAGAGAACTCCTGTTTGCGAACGACCAAGCACTAATAGCAAAATCAGAAGCTGAATTACAAGACCACATGAATAGTCTAAATGAAATGTGCAGGGAACATAACATGAAAATTAGCACAAGCAAAACAGAGGTAATGACTATAACTAAAGAAGAACAATCAACAACAATTCACCTAAATGAACATCTCTTGAAACAAGTAAAGAGTTTCAAGTACCTAGGAAGTATAATATCATCAAATGGCAGATCAGAACATGAGATCGAAAATAGGTGCAATAAGGCAAATCAACTCAATGGACAAATGGCACCAATACTAAAAGAACAAACATGTATCAATAGCTACTAAGAAAGCACGTTACAACACAATCTTCCTACCAACTCTATGCTACCAATGCCAAACCTGGACAATGACAGAAAAAGAGAAAAGAAAAATCACAACAACAGAAATGAGGTTCCTGAGAAGAATACTCAACGTATCAAGAAGAGATAAAATCAGAAATGAAAAAAATCAGGACTAAAGTGGGGGTTAAAGCAGCACAGGATCTTATTAGAAAGCAGTAAGTCAAATGGTTTGGCCATGCAAGTAGGTTACCAGTCAACAGCATACCACAACAAGCAATGATGTACAGACCAGATGGAAACAGAGGAAGAGGCCGACGGAGGGAATAGCAGAGTTCATGGGAATATCGATATATGAAGCCCATAATCGGGCACTCTCACAATGTTTATACTTCACCTCGACACTGCAAGGTACAAGAGGAACATGATGAGATGAGACACAAACATATACCATCTCTTTATCATAGACTAACATATAGGTAAATACTATACCCATCTTTCCCTCACTTTCAGTGTCAGGTCTTAGTCAGATATGACTGAGCTACCGTATAACAGTAGACGGTACTACCTGGTTTCTGTTAGCGCTGAACGTTGGGCGGCGCTTACCAAACCCGACACCCCACATTGTGCCAACGGCTTCAGGCGGAAGAGCGCAATTGGGAGGGTACAAGCCTTACCCTGGTGCGAGGAAATGCAAGCTAAAGACAAAATGTCATGGCAGGGCAGACCAGGCCCTAAGCCTTGGTTGGCGACTGGTCTAGGATCGAAGCTCCGACAGGCGGACAGTTAGAGCATTGCTTTGCTGATCCGGCAGCTTCTGCAGCTTGTCTTGTTCCAGATGTAGGGGTGTTACCTTTCCTCTGGAGTAAACTAGGCAGGCCGAGAGAGGGATCATGCTGCATGGGCAACACATGATCTCTATATTTTAGCCCAGGCTTTGTGCTATGGAGAGGCAATAACTCCATCCCTGGTCTTAACTGGTCTCGGAATCAAAGCGAGAGGCAACTGTTACGGGTTATAAGTCCTTGTCAGTTGGCGTAGACATGGGGCGCCACGCGTTGCCTCTGACGGTGGGAGACACCTATAGGTGTCACTGATCAGCTACCGCCCGCCTCAAGCTGGGCAGCCCCCAGCCAATTGGGTGCTGATCCGCCACAGCCTGCCTGCTTCAATGGGTGCTTGGGGCTAGGACAAAATCTGAATCGCAGGCTGTAAAACCAATGCACCAGGTACAAACAAAATAAAAATAGAAACCTCAAGCTACGGCTTGCAACCTGGAACGTGAGAACCATGTGTCCAGGATTTTCCACTGACTTGACCAATATTGACGATGTGAGAAAAACGGCTGTGATTGATGCCGAACTCAATCGTCTAAACATTGATATTGCTGGCCTGCAGGAGACTCGCCTCGCTGAGGAAGGGTCACTCAGGGAAAACAACTACACCTTTTTCTGGAAGGGTAGAGGGCAGGCAGAAAAAAGGCAACACGGTGTGGGCTTTGCAGTGAAGAATTCGCTACTGGGAATGATTGAAATTCCAGCAGGAGGAAATGAAAGACTATTATCCCTGCGCTTGGCAACCTCTTGTGGGTTTGCCACCATTATTACTGCATATGCACCGACACTCGATTCCTCTGATGATGTGAAGGATTTGTTCTATGAGGAGTTAGACTCCGTGATCAAGGCAGTTCCAAAATCTGATTACATTTATATGCTCGGTGATTTCAATGCTCGTGTGGGCAAGGACTCGAGTTCATGGCCAGTGTGCCTTGGAAAATACAACATCGGTCGCATGAATGAAAATGGGCAAAGGCTGCTGGAGCATTGCACCAGTAATGACCTATGTATTACAAACTCCTTTTTTAAAACAAAAGAGATGCATAAGGTCACATGGAAACATCCAAGATCCGGCCATTGGCACCAGCTGGACTTCATCATCACACGGAGACAACATCTGAACCATATATCATTGACTCGTAGTTACCACAGTGCTGACTGTGATACGGATCATTCTTTGGTTGTTGCAAGGGTTAGACTGAGACCAAAGAGAATCTACACAGCTAAACACAAATCTAGCCTCAGGATTAATATTATTAACACTCATGATCCTGAAAAGTGCTTTCAGTTTCAACAGCAACTTGAAGACGCTTTCACTGATACACCAGAAAATTGTACAGTAAATGAAAAGTGGGGTCAAATTAAGGAAACTCTTTATAAAACTGCCGTAGGGGTTTACGGCACTGTGGATCATAAGAGGCAGGACTGGTTTGCGGCCAACAGCGAGACTCTGCAGCCCTTGATTGATAAGAAGAAGAAAGCTCTCTTAAGAAACAAGGAAAGACCAACGCGTAACACTCTGAGTGAGCTTAGGCAAGCTAGGAAGGATGTGCAAAAGGCTGCCAGGCAGTGTGCAAATGATTATTGGATCAAGTTATGTGAGTCCATTCAAATCGCAAGTGATAAGGGAGACATAAGAAGCATGTATGAAGGAATAAAGAAAGCCTGCGGTCCAGTGATCAAAAGAAGTGCACCATTGAAAACCTTGACTGGAGAAATCATCACTGATAAGAAACAGCAGATGGACAGATGGGTAGAGCACTATTTGGAGCTTTACTCAAGTGAGACCAAACTAGCGGATGATGCCCTCAACGCCATAGAGGCTCTACCAACTCTTGACCACCTGGACACACTTCCCACCATAACAGAAGTTAAGTGTGCTATAAATGAACTTGCATCTGGCAAGGCTCCAGGTAAGGATGGGATTCCAATAGAGGTTATCAGGAGTGGGCAAGACACACTCACTATACAGATCCACCAGCTAATAGAGCTATGCTGGCGTGAAGGACAAGTCCCACAGGATTTCAAAGATTCAAGCATCATAACACTGTACAAGAACAAGGGCGATCGGAGCGACTGCAACAACTATAGGGGTATCTCACTTCTGTGTATTGTTGGAAAAGTATTTGCCAGAATTGTTCTGCGCAGACTTCAAGTCCTAGGAGATCAAGTCTACCCCGAATCACAGTGTGGCTTTCGACAGAACCGGTCTACCACTGATATGATATTCTCATTGCGACAAATGCAAGAAAAATGCCGTGAACAGAATCAACCACTGTTTATTGCCTTCATCGACCTCACAAAGGCATTTGATTTGGTCAGTCGTGAGGGTCTGTTCAAGGCACTAAAGAAGATTGGCTGCCCACCAACTCTTCTGTCCATTGTGGAATCGTTCCACACAGGCATGAAGGGTATAATCAAGTTTGATGGTGCAACTTCTGAAGAATTTGAAATCAAGAGTGGAGTTAAGCAAGGTTGTGTACTAGCTCCCACCCTCTTTGGAATATACTTTTCACTTCTACTGAAATATGCATTTCATGATCAGGATGGTGGTATATACATTCACTCACGCTCAGATGGCGGCCTCTACAATGCTCAGAGATTGAAGGCTAAGACCAAAATTAGGAGGGTACTGATCAGAGAGTTGCTTTTTGCAGATGATGCTGCAGTTACGACCCACTCTGAGGAAGAATTGCAATGTCTACTATCTGCATTCTCCAATGCTTGTTCTGAATTTGGTTTAACAATTAGCAAAAAGAAGACACAGATTATGTCACAAGGTGCACATGGGGTACCATCAATCTTTATTGACGACGCAGAACTAGAGATAGTAGACCATTTTACATATCTAGGATCAGTGGTAAATAGCAAATTATCCCTAGATCAGGAAATCAACATCCGGATTGGTAAGGCAGCAACAACAATGAACAGGTTAAGAAAAAGAGTCTGGGAGAACAGGAAGCTTACTGCCAAAACAAAAGTCCTTGTCTATCAAGCCTGTGTCCTTAGTACTCTTCTCTATGGCAGTGAAACCTGGACAACTTACTCACACCAAGAGAACAACTTAAACAGCTTTCATATGCGGTGTCTGCGAAGAATTCTTGGTATTAAGTGGCAAGACAAAATCACAAATACTGAAGTATTGGAAAGATCAGGTTGTGTGACAGTTTATTCCATGCTCAGTCTTCGTAGACTTAGATGGATAGGACATCTTAGGAGGATGGATGATGGTAGAATACCAAAGGATATCTTTTTTGGTGAATTACAGATGGGTAAGAGATCTCAGGGTCGGCCTCTACTACGATACAAAGATGTGTGTAAGCGGGACATGATTGATACAGGCATTGATAAAGTACATTGGGAGCAAGTCGCCGCTGAACGTGTTGCATGGAGGGCAAATATCAGAAATGGAATAAAGTCAAAGGAGAAAATTATTGCAGAAAAGTCACACACCAAGCGTTTGAGACGTAAGATGGTGCATGATGGTGGAAATGACCACGTGTTCACATGCACCCACTGTGAACGGACATTTACAGCGCAAATTGGCCTTATCAGTCACACTCGCTACCGCCATAGTTAAAAGTTATTATGCCTTTTTAAAGCACAAACTATCGTCTGTCAAGACGGCAAGGTGCCAATGACATGACTTTTCCTCACTTAGCAGATGACGAGAGCAGATATCAAACCCCTGTCTGACCGCGCTCATGACATTATGAACTCAATCCCCTAACTATTCCACCAATAACACAGATAGATACCACAAGTGACCCAAATACTATAATTGATACTGATCCAATTTCAAGTCAGTATCTGAGTACTCTGTGTCTGTGCGCCTATGCATGTGTGTGTGTGTGTGTACACGTACGTATGTACGTACATATGTACCTTTAATAAACCTAAAGGACATCCCAAAGCAGATACTGCCACAGGGTGTGAAGTGCTAGGCCTTCACATCTTCTACACCATAACATATGTGGTGGGCTGGCCAGTTCCCTTCCTGGTTGCCGTTCCTTCCCAAACAGTTTTCTGAAACAAATCTAGGCTTCTGATTAATTAAAATCTGGTTTCCTATTGGGCTTTGCCATGGACACTGTTAACAACACATACCTAACACCTGGGGAGGGTCAAGGTGGGGGGGGGGTGAGGGGGGGGGGGGGGGGGGGGTGGAGGAAAAAGGGGGGGGGGCGACTTTTGTGTTGGCATTCTGACAGCGGCATTATGCACAGTGTACCTGTGCCGGTTGTTGGCTTTCCCAGACTCCTGTTTTTTCCACTTTTTACATGGGGCAGTGAGAAGCATTTTGTGTGACATTCACTGGCACAGGAACGGAGCATAATGGGGACGACCCGATGCCGTGAAGTTGGAACCGCGACTTACTTACTAACTAACTAACTAGCTACAAACTAACTAACTGACTGACTGACTAGCTTAGCTAGCTAGCTAGCTGACTGACTAACTAACTAACTAACTAACTAACCCTGGCCCAATCCCAGTCAGCCCGTTATTTTTGGGCCAAACTATAACCTAAATACACCTGAATACATCTCAATGCCTATGTGACGATTCAACATCTGTTGACACAAAACATTTCTGAAATTAGAGAGGGGAAGGAGTGTTCTGCAGCACAATGCCCGCAGGAATGTTACTATGGGTCGACCCCAGAGCACCACGTACAGGTTCTGCAGCACAATGCCCGCCGGGATGTTACTATGGGTCGACCCCTAGAGCACCACGTATAGGTCGGACAAGATAATCCTGCCTCTGCTGGGGATCGAACCCCGACCACTGCCTCGACAAGCAAATTGTATTTTGATTACAAAGGGAAAAAAAAAAAACAATTACATGAACCAGAGAAGAAGGGATTCTGCATCGTCTTCTTAGTCCATGCTGTGTTGGGTTGGTGATCATGTCTGTCTACAGCTTTCTGTCGCTTGTTAAACCTTGTGGCATGTCCTGCACAGGACGCTGCAGTCAACCCCAGCATTTATTGACTGTTATTTACTAGACAATTTGAGTTTATTGCTTTTTGACCGACCGACGCCTTATACCATTGAAATTAACGTCCGCAATTCGCCCGCGGGAAATTATGAAACTGCCTCATTATCCCCGAAGCCACAGCCCTCTATCTCGTGTACTGCCAATCCTTTCCGATCCTCATGTTTCACAACGTCATAATGTCAAACGCCTGGTTTTAGTGAAGCAAAGTCTCAACTAACAACAACATTCAGATACACAGAGAAGCAACACACAAAGAAATAACCCAACACAGCGACAACTTTGTAAAACTACACTAGCCAGGCGGCCTTAATTTCTCAAGCTCAAGACCCTCCTGTCCTACACCGCAAGGTACCATAGAGGCAGTAGATGATAGATGACAGGATAAATCATCTGGCAGACGCTGCACTTTCGTGTGAAACAAAGCGATCTCATGACCCGCGAGTTAACAGTATCAATGTTATCTGTGTGCATGTGTGTTTTAAATAGCCATGACAATAAGTAACTCAAGCCTGCGGGCTGGTTTTCTACCCACTGGGGTGACTAACCCGTGACACAAAACTGCTGACCTACATCATACAGGAAGTTTAATTCTTTGTTACATTCAGACGTTGGACAATCACTCGTGCTCCCGTGAACCGTGTCCGCGAGCGTGTGAACGGGTTTAAGTGTGTGGTGTGTGTATAGATGTGTCTGTGCTCGCGTGTATAAATGTATGTGTGTGTGTGTGTGTGTACTCTAGTGTATAAATGGATGTATGTGTTTTCAAGTGCATAAATGGATGTGTATGTGTACTCGAGTATATAAATGGATGTGTGTGTGTACTCGAGAGTGTGTATGTATGTATGTATGTATGTATGTATGTATGTATGTATGTATGTATGTATCATAGTCAACTGGTAAAGGCCCTATAACGTAGCGCTCCGTGTTGGGAAAACTACTCTGGTCACTAGACAAACGATATCTGATGGCAGTGACACAAAGAATAGCACACTCGACACTGGCTTGTTTCTTTGTCGTTTGTCCAAAACTTTGTTTGTGACGGAACTGGGTTGTGCTTGTTTACAGCAGAGCTGCGATATTTGTGCCTTTCGGCCGACACATCGGACTTCTTCGGGCGTTTGTTGACGGGTTAGCCTTTCTGGCTGTTTCGTAGGACCCCCACGCCTTTCAATGTTGTGATGTCATCTTAATCCCTCCATATACATGGGGAGCCCCAGCTGTACGGTTTGAAATAGCCGACAGCATACCGATCGGCCCTCAGGGGAAGGCAGGGGCAGACCGTGGGCAACACCGCCACCAAAGGAGGCTTCTATAATTGCAGAGCAGACACTTAGCGCTCTGGTACTGGGCTCACACAAGGAATCATCACGACCTGCACATGAAATCTTAGCCTCACTTCCGTATATTGGTCCGGTCGGTTCACCACAGGATGCTTCTCCAGAGACCAGAAGAAAGTCTGCTGTGTTTGGTCGTTGATGGCAACCAAACTATTAGCTTTCAATTCTGCGCGCTGGCTTATTAGAACAGCAGTTGAATCGTCTGTAAAAATCGTCTCCTAACCTGCACAAAGGTTAAAGGTAAAAGGGTGGCCTTCATTGCTTCGGGTTTCCACATCTGGCTCGGTCTCTTTCTGCAGAAATGCAAGCCGCCTGCCGAAATCACCACACATTAGGATGACACTTAGGATGGCTTTGAGAAATACACGCCCGACTTTATAAACTCACGCAAAACTGGTACGATTAAAGGAGTACACTTTATGGATTTTAACAAAACACATAAAGGGTGAAATACTTCAACATATACAACAGACATTCAACATATATATCAATCTATCTGTCAACAGTACAGATAACGTATAGTACAAAATACGTAAAACTACAGTATTCTCTGTTTAAGTATACAACCCTCTACACTAGCCTAATTACAATGCTATATACAAGCGACCGGTTGAGAGCGTCCAGGTCACACACAACACGTGGCGTACAAATGCAGCCCTCGGGTATTCAGGTCAACAACAACAACAACACACGGTTCAGCTATAATTTACATTTAGTACCGGCGTGTGAATCTCTGTGAGACATAAAATCGGTAAGGCAATAACAAGACAGACACTGCTGTGAGAATTAGGGCAGCTAAACCATAACACGTCCTTTAAAAGGGGGCATGAGGATATACTGGTCCATTACATTACCCCATATGGATAACAATCACTTTCGGATTAATAAGCCTGTGAGGGTAAACCCAGATGCAGCGAAACATGCCAGGCAATAAATCGTGCAATCTATTGTTTGTGTCTTCGTTATTCAAATTCACTACGGGAAAACGTTTTGAATTTCTGAAACGTCGCCTCCCATTACCAACCGTGAAGCGATTAGATGGATTACTCAAGCTGAAGTGTAAAATATCGGTACAGGATTGTCGATTGAGATTTCTTAAGGAATGCATAAGAACGGAAATATTTCCTCACCGGTATTTCAGATCTCTGGGCCTACTGACATATTAGTCAGTTGAAAATTACCGTGGTAGACAATTGACACTACTGTGCGAACATGTGTATATTTCAGCTGGAAGGATTTATCTAGCTATTTTACTTAACGTTGTGTGAATTCTGCAGTATGTACCTGAAGAGATGCAGCGAAATATGCCAGGCAACAAATCGTGCAATCTATTGTTTGTGTCTTCGTTATTCAAAACCCAGGACTATCATTCTTAGCCGGTGATGGACCCTATCTATAACTTCTCCTTGAAGTTGAACGGGGTAGGGGTAACGGTGAAATCGAATCGAATCGACTGGGGTAGCCCATTGCTGTTGAGTTGGGAACAGTGGCTTGCTAACATACTAAGCTGAGGAGATTATCTTAATTTTTAACCTCTTTTCCTTCCCAAAAGCTATAATCGCATATCAATCCGACACGCGTTGGCGGCCACGTCTATAACTACGTGGGTCAACATACGCTGAGAACAGCACATCATGTATAGAGATACCAATACACACACACACACACACACACACACGGGTCTTCAAAACAAAATATGCCCCCCCCCCCTTTTGTTTGTTTAATGTTGCATATCGCTTGCAGGACGTTGCAGTCAACATCAGCATTTTCCAGCTGCTGTTGATGTACTAGAGTGAATTTAAATAGGTTGTACAATTGGTGCCTGTCAAATGTCGCTGCCTCTCGCTACCTCACACGATAACTAGTTTCTTGAATCAGTTCTGTGATCTCGTCCCCACTGTACCATGTGGTCAAGCCATTCAGGTACTTATCTCGTTGTCTTCCCTTCTGCGCTGGCGTCCGTGACATACAGAGTCCAGGGTCTGAAATCAGCCGTGGACAATTTGAAATCAGACCGCTTTGCGTTGATTTCGATGGTATGAGCATCAACAGCTCAGAAAGAAATGGCAAACTACTCAATGTAATAATCGCTTAGTAAATAATAAACAGCCAATAAATGTAACGTCCTGTAAATGACATGCAACTAACTTCCTCTTGCTCTTTGGCCAAGAAGTTTGTCAGCTGTCACAAAGTTTTTGAAATTATTCTCACAACGTGCCCAAACAATCTTGACTGAAGGGCTGAAAACAATAGCCATATAGGACAGAAAGGCTAAAGAAACAATTCGGGTACAGTGGGTTCACGTTTACAACAACACGGGGCACCAGATAATGAGACAAGCATATCATGTATGGAGATACCAACAGACACACGGGGCTTCAAAACAATCTATTCCCTTAGTGAATTTAAACAAAGAAGTCACAAAAAGTTGCCTAAATTATTACCTGCCAAAATTCACTGCATCTCGTCAGGTGCACACTGCACAATTATATATCATAAGAATAGATGAATCATATTTTGGCTGAAATACTTAACACACACTCACTGATACTTTTCGAATGTGCAGCATTTGTTATATCTATGGTAATCACAGATTCACTATAAAGTCTTTCTATCTGCGCTATACTGGTTTAAAATACTTAAATGTTGAAGTCTCAGCATATATGAGTAAAATTTATTCATGTATTCAACATACGAAAAGCCTTTGCTTTGTTAACTTTATGGCCGCAATTTAGCAGAGGTTGAGAGATGCACGAGCTTGGGGTTTTATGGTCAGTCGACTGTAAGGGGTTTCCAAAAGACTTGTTAACTCTTTTTTCCCACTCATACTGGTATGTGTTTGGTTACTCGATTTGCTAACCATCTTTATTTTCTACAGATGGTGCACTGTTTGGTACAGAATGAATGAAATCACTTCCTTGTGACTGCTAGATTACTGCTATCATGTTAATGATAGAATATTTCATTTCATGATTAAGTATGTGTGTGTCCATTTGTTTTTATCTGTTTGTTTCACTGAAAAGGAGTCTTGATGTGCTGATGACACAGATGATTATCAACCATACACGTTGAAAATGAGAAACTAATTAACTAAGTACAAGAACAAAGAGAATAACACAATTTCTATCTCAATGCACCAAAAACAAAAATATCGACAGCTGATAAAACAAAATATATTTATCAACAGAAAGAAATTAAAGAAAGTGAGTAGTTTTGAATATTTAGGGTGAATGCTGATGGACGATGAAAAGTCATGATATAAATTAAAAGAACAAACACTACTCTATTAAAAAACTAAAACAATTAAAAGTTTATGAATTAGACAGCTATAACAATAAACAAGTATTTGAATAACGAAGACACAAACAACAGATTGCATAATTTATGGCCTCGCATATTTCACTGCATTTCGTCAGGTGCATACTGCAGAATTCAAACAACATAAGCAAAAACAATGAGATAAATCCTTCAAGCTGAAATATACAACACACATACTCCCACAGTAATTTAAATTGTCTACCACTATCATTTCAAAGTGACTATAATGTCTTTATAGAGCATGCATTTTGTCTGTGCCAACATATGGCTGTGAAACTAAGATAAATCCCAAATCAGCTGTGAAGCTTGTTTTTGTCTTTGAATATAAATCTTTCAAAATAGTATGTACAACTTATTGGAAGAAAGGAGTACAAACAGATTAATCAAGAACTCAGTATCAAAGATGGGTTTTAAGACAAACAAAAATGAGGAAAATGAAATATTTCAGATATGTAAAAAGACATCAAAGTTAGTTTAGTAGCTTTTATAGGATGCCACAGTCTACCCCATAATTGTTTTGGCTGCTTGTAATTTCTTGGCAAGTTTATGCTCAGTAGTTTGCCATTGCATTCTGAACAACTGGCACTCATGTCATTGTATGAAAACCAGTGCAGGGCATTCTGTTTTCAAATCACCCGCAGCTGTGTTTCGAACGCAGTATGTGGGATTGCAAAGTGCGTTCGTAACTACAGAGCCAACACAATTGTCTAGAATCAATAATTATAGCGTGTAGTGTACTAGGGGATGGGGAAAAGGAAGTCCACAACACAGATGAATTCAAGGTGCAATAGATAATTTACACATGGTATCTGCAGAGGCAGGAAATCTGGTTTATGGCACAGAGACATTTCCAAAGTCTGTTATGGTGATGAACTTCTGCACAGGACGGGCCACTGGATAATGATGATGATAACAGTGATGATGATGATGACAAAGATGATAATAAAGATGATGATGATGATGACAGAGATGATGATGATGATGACAAAGACATAAGATGAAACTTGGATATGGTATATGTCTGTTGATTGCCAAGCACCTCAGCCAGATTTAGGTTCATTAGTCTTTCGGCACCAACTAGACAGGCAGCTAATGTAGCATAGTGGCTTGCCAGCCAGCCCAGCGGTCATGGAATCGAATCTGCAGCGAGGCATATTATAAATTCAGCCTGGGCTTCCAGGTCATCCCAGCCTAAAATAGTTACCAGGAAATGACGTCAGAAGTAAAGGCAGCCGGTGTGATACAGATCACATTACCCACAAAGTCTGACTGTCTTATACAAATATGAGTCTAGCAACATATGTCCCATGCACCTTAAGGCACGCAAAACAGACGATATCAACTAGACAGCAATCACCGACACTTCCACTGCCACGTCAAAGTCTTCCCAACAGTAATGAAACCCTGATAATTTGGTTCTTCGAGTAATAACACCAGGTCATGCTGAGCAAGTTTCAAACACACATGCTAGATGTTGGTAGCTGGGGTCAGATGAGCTTGTGGTCCGTGCACTGGCTTACCAAGATAGTGGTCCGGTGTCGCTTCATCTTTTCTTTCCTCTTTTGAGGATACTGCACTGGACCACTTGTGCTGGAAGTCAGAGCTTCCAACTTCAACATGCATCTGTTTAAGGTTTCTTGTCTCTTCTTCCAACCCTTATTCCCCCCCCCCCCCCTCCTGTATAGGTCCTCAACCAACTTATGCCAAGCATTCTATCTTTTGTTATCTATCCGTTTACGGTTTACTTCCTCTAAACATATTCAATTCAAGATAAGAGACAGAGCTCAGCGTGGCTTAACTGATAAGAGCCCTCGTTCTTAAACACCCTGTGTGCTGATACCGAAATAGCAGGTTTAACCCGTAGACCAATCAGTTGGACTAAAATGTTGACTTCTTGTCCTTGACTTGGGGTTGTAAATTACAAGTACAAACTCGGAGCATGTTTTCTAGATACATATTAAAAAGTACAGGGGACCGGATATTTCCTTGTTGCATTGCTACGACTGTTTTGAAACATCATTCTGTGTCATTCTTTGTAAGGACATACCTCCTTGCATCTTCATATAGAGTATTCAATTCTTTATACGATGTTGGTTATCAAAATTGAATTTTCTCATTATCTGGCATAAGCCAGATGCCAGGATTAATCAAAGACAATAGTGAGTTACGGGAGAAATCACACTATGTTGAAGATATTTTTCAATCAGTACTCTAATATCTATTGCTCTTTAAAGACTAAAACAACTGAATAAATTGTGGAGTGGGACAGATAAACTAAAAAAAATCAGATTTTTAAGAGCATGCATCATACCATTGCAACATATGCCTGTGAGACCTGGACACTTACTAAACAAGCTGAACAGCGCATACATGCCTTTGAATATAAATGTTATAGACGAGTTCTAAGAATATCTTGGATACAGAAAACAACAAATGCATCCATACTTCAAGAGCTGAATATTGAAGAAGGTTGGCCATTAAAAACGATAAAACAAAGAAAATTGAAATATTTTGGTCACTTGAAACGTCACAAAAGTTTGGAGAGAACAATAATGAGGAGTATATGCCTGAGAAGAGAGGAAGAGGAAGGCCACAGAGAAGATGGATGCAGGATGTGGTGGATGAACTCCAGATGGATGTACCGGGCGTGGGACATCTTTCTTATGATTGAGAGGTTTTCCGGAAGGTTGTTATGGGAGCGAGGTTCTGCAAAGGACATGCTACTGAATGAATGAATGACTCTAATACTGATAATGTGTTCTAAGGTACTTCTGTTGGTCTTCTTCTTTATCTTCCGTTCACAATAAATTTGTCTATATCTGCAATGTTGGCTCTTGTAAGAATTTCACTGTCTTTTTATAGTTCACTAAGTCATCCATAGACTTTATCTTCCACTGATGTCTGTTTGGTCTAAAGCCTGTCCATTCTTAAGAAAAGATTTCTTCTTCTTCTTTCTGCATGATACTAGTTAGACAGTTAGTCCCCCGGTAAGGTTAACCCGGTCAACAAATGCCCGCAGAAGTCGGATGTGTCGGCCTAACGGCGCAAGAACACAGCTCTGCTGTAAACAGGCACAACGCAGTCACATCCGAAAAAAAAATCCGGATGAACAAAGAAGAAGAAGAAGAAGACAGTTAGTCACGGTTCCAACTTCAAGGCAATTGCTCTGTTCTTGTGCCAGCAAAAACCACACAAAATGCTCCTCATTATCCCATGTGAAAAGTGAACAGACAGCAGTCCCGAAAAATAGAAAACCAACAGCATGCACGCGCTTGCATACATAAGGTCACTGCCAAAATGTCAACACACTAGTCTGCCATTAGAATTACAGTTCAGTCTCAAAGGAAGCAGCTGTCGCTAGAAAAACCAACAGTTGCACACGAATTACTGCACAAGGCAAATTAACTAGTTCAGCAATCGGCCACCTGACATTTTTCCGAACATGCTATTCACAACACAAACCACTACGGATAGACGAAATAGCAATCCCCATGAAATCCACATCTGGCAGTGTTGCACCAAGCACTCAACTCAGTAGTTGGGTGATGGAACCATGCACTACAAGTTCAAATTAAAACAGTGCATGGACAAACCATGGCCAGAAGCAAACACTCCAAAGACTTAATGGATCACCTGCCTATCCGCCAAGGTGGACCAGAAATCCAATACCTGATACTACTCAAAAGTACTCTTAACACTACTTGGATATAATAAAGCTAATAATTCTGTAGTTATTGCTCATTTCTGGGTTTCTTTCTTCAGTAGAGGCATTATGAAAGACCGGATCCAACCAGTCCATCACTGTTTTGTATTCTGTATTTTCAGGCAGATAGTTGTCATGACATGCTTTGTTGTTGTTCCTCTGCATTTCAAGAAGTCTGTTGGGATGTTGTCTAAATCTGGTGTCATTCCCAATTTATCTCTTGTAATAAATATGCATTTTTAGCCCGATGGCCATGGTAACCTTGCCTCTGACCAACAATTTGTCAGTTAATGATGCAATCATAACTTACACAATCAATGGTATATAACTTCATGAAACAATGTTTACACAATACAACACAAACTGAAATATACACTGATAAATGAATTCAAAACAATACACTCCCTTAGTGAACACAGAAACCAAAAACAATTATTTGATGGCCTGGCATATTTCGTGGCATCTCGTCAAATGCATACTGACACTGCTGAGTTTTATATAAAGAGAATTTATGTAAGTGAACCTGAAAAGGTGTCTACAACACAAAATGACTGAGATATACAATGAGATGGTAGCTCGATTGATCAAACAGTTAATTAATCAACAGATCATCTTCAATGCACATTGAACCATTCAGTCCATAAGTGCTCGGATTCCCCTCCTCAACAAATCCCGCAGCCTGCAGCGGCTAACGACACCAGTTCTGTGTTGGTTTATCAATCTTCTTTGGCTTCCTGCGTAGCGTTCTTGTTTGGCCACACCTCTTTTAATTTGCTGTTCTTGCAGTCTGACAATGCTTGTAGATTCACAGTCATCACTTGGTTCTCGCAAAAGCCTTACTTTTCGCAGAGCATTCAGAATGTCAGCCTGGTCCATGGCATGTCCGCCCTCCACAGTAGCCTTACCTGAAAGCTTATCAGCCCACTCATTTCCTTATACTCCTGCATGCCCTGGCATGAAGATGAAACTAATCTTTGCCAGCTGAGACCCCTCCAGAAACAGCAACCACTCTCTTCGGATCCACCCCATCTCTATTCTCTTGAGCATGCTCATTGAATCGCTAAGGAAACATGCCCTAGTGAATGTCTGTGTCCCGAGCCATGTTATTGCTTTACTTACTGCCATGGCTTCCATAGTCAGGCTACTTGTGGTCTCATTATAATGATCATAGCTTCGATCTGTATCCTTTCCATCTGCTTACGGCTGAGAGTCAGGATCCCCATCGCATACTCAAAAACAGACATGACCAGCCTCTCGTATAGAAGACATAGATGGCGCTGCTCACAGTTTGCTGCCGCCATCACCCGCATCACAGCCAAACCCCGCTTGGCCTTTGATATCACCTGGTCTATGTGCTCATTATAAGCAAGACTTCGGTCAAACCGTATCCCCAGGTAATTCATTGCCTGCGTTCTTTCCAGTCTCTGAACAGATTTACTGTTGGTGTTGGAGTGTTGACAATATGGTTATTCAAAGAGAACCATGTCACTGTTGCCTTTGTTGGTTGACCATTGCTCCAGCTTAAACTTAAACACACTAAGTACTTATGCGATTGAGTTCGGTTTGTAGTTGAAGTTCCACAGCAACCGGATTGATCAAACAATCAAGGATATCTAATACTAGCTTATTATACCCTATATGTTTCTCTCCCCCCCCCCCGCTCTCTCTCTCTCTCTCACACACATACACCTCTCTCTCTCTCTCACACACACCTCTCTCTCTCTCTCTCTCTCTCTCTCTCTCACACACACACACATACACACGCAATCAACAATCATTATTATTATTATTATTATTATATGGCCAAACACATGGGCTATGATAAACAATGATAAATTAACTAAACAATCAATGATATGGTTTATCCAGCGCATCATAAACTAAAAGTGAATTGATTACATACACAGAAAGATTGGGGATTCCCTTAGTCTCAGAGACCTCAGTTTCATTGTGCATAAACAAAAAATACTGACAAATGGCAAGGTGAATCGCCAAAGAGCACAATCGCAAGAATATAAAAACAGGTTTAACATATATATCTACCTGAGTGAACAAGGATGTCATTCATCAATCACAACTTGAACTGAACACATTTAAATATAATACTAGTTACCTGAACATTGTGAAAATCCACGCATAATGGGACACTGCCTTTCGTAAAAATCCGAGTAAGTAGAAGACGAAGTTGAAATGGACCCAACACACGTTTCGGTGTGTGTCGCGGCCGTGTGGTCAGCGATACAGCAGTCGCCACCAATCATGGCCCTATTGTCAACGGATACCCAGGTATGCGCTGTGTACTTGTGCTACAGGCGGCAGCTATCCAGCTGTGTTGAGTGACACAGTCTACCAATAATATAGCTTCTCGAAGCTGATCCAGGATCTTGAGCACAGAGGTATATTTGCTTAACTTATTGTCAATACACAGAAACGGGTCGCTGGAAATTAAAACAAATGAGACAGAAATTAAGACCCGTGAATTGTTTTCTCGATTTGAGACGCACCACAAGTGAAAACTACAATGTTCAGTGGGGGAAGTTATTGATTGGTAATCCCGTTTATCTGATAACCAATCCACGTGACCAAAGAGGTCAACAAACACGGAATGTGCGCTTATCAATACACATATGACCAATCATAGGGGAGACTGGATCGGGCCAATTACTGTAGGAACATTGCAGATAAAACATTTGTCAAACAGGGGAACTTTGCTGATTATTACCGTGATCAGTTTCTTGCACAAGCTGTTTATATTCTTTATTATATGTATATATTATATATGCTATGTGTGTGCGCGTGCAATGAGCAGATCAACTTGAAAACATATAATGGGAATGTGGTTTTTTGGGGAAAATGCAAAGAGTGGCATTACTCACACCAAGAATCCACTAGATGCAACACGTTCAGCGGCGACTTGCTCCCGATGTGCATTATCAATGCCTGTATCAATTATGTCCCGCTTACACACATCTTTGTATCGTAGTAGAGGTAGACATGGTAGACCATGGACAGACAGAAAAAAAAACCAACGAGTAAGTTCTACAAGAAACAAATGTAAGCCGTAAACTGATTAGACACGCCGACAGATCTCAAGATGTATTGGGCACGTTATGAGAAGAAATAAACTGGAGAACTTCGTGACAACTGGCAAGACTGAGGGGAAAAAGAGCAAGGGGGAGGCAGAGAGATAAATATCTGGATGGCTTGACCACGTGGCACGCTCAAGACAAACAGACATTGGTCCACGTCGCTGGTGTGTGAGATGGCCACATGACTGCACATGCTTATCAGCACGGCACATGATGGTGGTGATGGCGAAGAAGAAGAAGAAGAAGAAGAAGAAGAAGTAGAAGATAATGATGATACACGAATGCGCTGGAGTCGAATTTATATAGTTAAACATAAACAAACGTGCTATAGTCGAAGTCCTACATATAGTTTCACACACATCAATGTGACTGAATAGACGCTATATAGATTTGGTTCGCACCGCGCTGGTAACTTACAGGGGTGTGTGGGCCGGTCGTTCAGGAAGCAATGGCAAATTGCTGAAGGTATAACTTGCCTAGTACATAAACAACACCTGAAAATGCTGGTGTTGACTGCAACGTCCTGTAAGGGGTATGCAACATAAACAAATATATAACAAACAAAAAGGCCCACCGGTGTACACACGGTTGTTCTGTATTACACACAAACAAAACAAACGTCTCTGACGGGGACAAAACATAAACCAAAACATCAAACGATGACTCAACCGTATAGAAACCAATCTACGTCTGACGCAAGCAGACAACAAAGCCGAGATGAATAATTAATCATACTGACAAACTTGACAGCCAAAGACGAGGGACAAATGGGACGACATGGCGTGGGTGAAGTATAGGTATCCCAGGCTAGACCTTTGGGTGTCACGTGCTCAGACATCGCATATACTTAAAAGTGTTGCATGTCCTGTGGAGGACGTTGTGAGCTACCTGAGGTTAATTTTCTAGGTAATTTTACGTTCAGAAGTTTGCCATTGCGGGCTCCGTGGTGAAGGTGTTACGGACGCAGTTCGTAATCCACATACCGCGTTCGAAACAGCTGCGGGCGATCTGGCAGCAGATCGCCTTGCGTTGGGTATTTTATAACATGGTATGGGAGCCGATCGTTGAGAAAGCAATGACAAACTACTGAACGTAAACTTGACAAGAGATCACAAACAGCCAAAACAAGGATGGCATTGACTGCAACGTCCTGCAAAAGATATGCAAACATAAGAAAAACTAGTTTGTCATTGCTTGAAGGAGAACTCAACGTTTAGGTCCAACTTAATGCCGGTGTAGGGAGTGAACCACCTACCTCGCCATCAGAGAACCGGAAGGAGCACTACTATCCTTTCAGCTACGTCGACTACATATAGTTGGAATCAATATGCCGTGAGATGACCAGTTCCTTTTCTTGCCGCCTCACGTACCTTAACACATCTTACAGTTATCCATCATCTATTTATGATGGTTCATTCGAATGAGGAAAACAATTCACCTTGCGATTATAGGGAATCCAATATAAAGTGATTGTATTTGGAGGTTGAGTAGACTAACTACTGCAACAACACGCTCTCATCATAGAATTACGATGCGGGTATAGATTCAATCATATGCCATGCCGGAAAACGTGGGCGGTCATGACTCGCCATTTCACTCGATCACCAGAGTCGTGGATCAGCTCAGTGTTCCAGTCTCGTCTATGCCATGTGGCCAAGCCATCCAGGTATTTTCCTCTCGGTCTGTTCCCTTCGATCTTGCCAGTTGTCACTAAGTTCTCCAATCCATTCCTTCTCATAATATGTACAAAAAATTGTGACTGTCTACGTCTAATTTCTCTAATCAATTTACGATTTTTATTTGTCTCCTGTAGTACTTGGTCATTGGATTTCTGTCTGTCCATGATATTCTTTACATTTTCCTCAGAAACCACATTTCTGCAGCCATCAGATGTTTTTCAGCTTGACTGCACATTGTCCAAGTTTCACATCCATACAAAAGAACAGACTCTATGTATCCCCTCAACACTCTTTTTCTCGTTTCAATTGACATCTGTTTATTGGTCAGAAAATTTCTCATCTTGCTAAAGGCTACTTTCGCCCAGGCGAATATAGAGTATAGATTGGCACATACATTATTGGACATATTTTACTTTCGGTGTGCTGATGCTGAGGTTGCGGGTTCAACCCCTACACTGGTCAGTTGGACTAAAATGTTGACTTCTCGTTCTTGACTGGGGGGGGGGGGGGGAGGGGGAGGGGGGGGGCGCGTAAATACAAGGACCTTAGAAGTCGAGTGGGTCGCATGATGGCGAGGGACAATGGTAAAAGAGAAAGCTAATCCACACGCTAAAATTCCTTCAGTGTAAGGACAACGCTTGAGCTCGAAGCGAGCCAAAAAAAAAAAAAACACCAACTCGAGGAGACGATAATTGAAATGATAATGATGGGGGATGGGAAGCGGACACCAACCAGGACCATCGTTTGTAGACTGCCTTCGTTAAAGGTTAACGTATCTGATTGTTTTCTTTTAATACAATGAAAGAACCACCAAAACACGAAACACAGAATCGATAAGCTTGACTAGAACACTATCACGAATAACAACATGGACGTTGCTGAAACAGCCTTCATCAGCACACAAACAATAAATACACACCGATACAACTACATGAACAACTCTGCATGAATATATATATTTATATATATAATCTCGTGGAGTACCCGTTTAACCCCCAGATCAGGTTTACGTGAAGCCACGCGTGCAGGTGGTGGATGAACTTGAGGAGCAGCCAACAGGTAGTTGTAGGTTATGGTCTCCAGCTTCACGGCGGTAGGCAGAGGATCTAATTTTTTTGGGGGGGGGGGGGGTGGGGGGGGGGGGGGGGGGACAATGGCTACGGTCATCGACCAGTATGGTCACTGCTAGGAAGGAAAGCAATGGCAAACTACCTTCTTTACAGATGCCAAGAATATCATGTACTACAGTCTTATCGGTAATCAGAGAAACCGCGTAAATGGGTGCTCCATAGGAGCAGCCTCGCCCGGTAGGGGTAGTCATGTGCACCAGGGGACTCCAGACCGTCAGCAGGCAACTGAGTGTAAAAGAATATCAACATTGAAAGTAGGAACTTGGAATGTAAGAACTATGAGTGGGGATGGAAAATTTCATAACATTAAGAATGAAATGAGAAGATTAAATGTTAACCTGTTAGGTATATGTGAGACCAGATGGACAGGAGTGGGCATTATAACATCTGAGGAATATAGAATAATATATTCTGGTGGAAAGAAACAACAGCGAGGAGTAGCAATTATAATGGATACAAAGAGAGCAAAATCGATCAAAGGATTTTGGACTGTATCAGACAGAGTGTTACTGGTGAAGTTGAGTGGAAGACCTTTTGATGTCAACGTCATCCAAGTTTATGCACCAACAGCAGACAGTAGTGATGACAGCATTGATGAATTTTATAGTGATTTAGAGAAAGCCTTCAAGAAATGCAAGAATTCTGAAGTATCTATCATAATGGGTGACTTGAATGCCAATGCCAAAGTTGGAAATCAACAGGACGGATGCATAGTAGGCAAGTATGGACTAGCGGAACAGAATGATAGAGGTTGCAGACTTGTACAGTGGGCAAAAGAGCATGATTAGATTATTGGAAACACCTGGTACCAACAGCACCCAAGGAGATTATGGACATGGAGGAGTCCTTATCATAAGATCAGAAATCAGATTGATTACATTCTCATCAACAGAAGATTTCGAAATGCCTTAAAAGTCGCAAAAACTATACCAAGCGCACACTGCTACAGCAACCATAGATTAATCTTAAGCAATTTACATATACAATTAAAGAAAGTCAAATATTCACCAAGAAATACCCAATTTGATCTACAAGCACTGAAGAGTGAGGAAATAAAAAAATTAAATTCAACGTAGAGATAAAGAACAGATTCGACGCATTGTCCGATATGGAAATATCATTTCAAGACGTCAGTGACCAATTGAAAATATTAAAGAAATCAGTAAACCAAGCTGCAGAAACAACCACCCCCAAAATAAAGATAATAGAATGCAAGAAAAGGATGATGGAAGACATCTTAAAACCCATGGAAGTAAGAACAATAACAAAAATAACAAGGCAAAATATGAAGAGATTCACAGGAAAATTAGGAAGCTATGCAAAGAGGCAAAAGAAACATGGCCCGAGGAAAATTACAATGAAATTGAAAACCAACACAACACCCGGAATACCAAATTATTGTACAAAAGAATTAATGACATCACTAACAAAAGAACACACACATCAACGGGTTGCCTAAAAACCAACGATGGCAAAATCATAATAGAAAAAGATCAGATGTTACAAGAGAAGAACAATATGGTCATAGGGATAATAATGAAGGACCATCAATTTTGAAGATGGAAGTTCAGAATGCTCTTAGCCATATTAAAACTGGCAAGACCCCGGGTACAGATAACATCACAATATAAATGATCAAGTCCTTAGAAGAATATGGAATAGACCAAGTCACCAGACTGCTGAGTACAATATACAACACTGGAGATACACCTCCTGAATTATGTAATTCTATATTTATTGCAATCCCGAAGAAATCAAGAGCCTTGGAATGCGATCAACATCGAACAATTACTAAAATGGGCCACATCGCGAAGATTCTGCTGAGAATTATCACGCAAAGAGTTAGGAAGAAAATACAACCCGAAATAGGAGAAGAACAATGTGGGTTTGTAGAAGGCAAGGGCACAGTAAATGCTGTGTATATACTGAGAACAATAACTGAACGTTCTATAGAAGTAAACAAAGATCTACATCTTTGCTTTATTGACTACACAAAGGCTTTCGATAAAGTGAGACATTTCGACATGATAAGGATGCTTGAAGGTTTACAAATTGATTGAAAAGAACTTAGACTTGTAAAAAACATATTGGAAACAACAAATTGCCATCAGAATTGATAACGACGTAGGTCAATATCAGTCTATTAAAATAGATGTGAGACAGAAATCTGTAATGTCTCCAGATCTTTTTTCCCCGAACAGTGAAAATATTTTCAGAAATATAGAAGATATGGAAGGAATCAACATTGGGGGACGATACATCAATAACATTAGATATGCAGATGATACAGTCTTGACATACAAAAGTACAGGTTCTATGTAGCACTTCAACACTCTTTTTTTCGTTTAAATTGATATCTTTTTATTGGTCAGTATGTTTTTCATCTTGCAAAAGGCTATCTTCGCAATGGTAATTCTTGTTCTAATCTCTTCAAGGCATCTCCCATCAGATGTTATGACTGTTTCGAGATAGCTGTACCGATTCACTTGTTTAAGAATATGCCCATTTACTTGTATATTACATTGTGATATTTCTTCCTTCCTAGTGACGACCATAATCTGTGTCTTCTTACAATTCAATTCTAACCTTAGTTGTTCACTGTGTGCAACAACCGCATCTACTAAATGTTGCTGGTCCTGTTAATTGTCTGCAATCAAGACTGTATCATCTGCATATCTAATGTTATTGATGTATCGTCCCCCAATGTTGATTCCTTCCATATCTTCTATATTTCTGAAAATATTTTCACTGCACAGGGAAAAAAGATCTGGAGACATTACATATCCCTGTCTCACACCTCTCTTAATAGGCTGATATTGACCTACTTCATTATCAATTCTCATGGCAGCTTATTTCCAATATGTTTTTTAAAAAACAAGTCTAAGGTCTTTTCTATTAATCTGTAGATCTTCAAGCATCCTTATCATGTCGACATGTCTCACTTTATCGAAAGCCTTTGTGTAGTCAATAAAGCAAAGGTGTAGATCTTTGTTTACTTCTATAGAACGTTCAATTATTGTTCTCAGTATATACACAACATTTACTGTACCCTTGCCTTCTACAAACCCACATTGTTCCTCTCCTATTTCAGGTTGTATTTTCTTCCTAACTCTTTGTATGATAATTCTTAGCAAAATCTTCGTGATGTGACTCATTATACTAATTGTTCGATGTTGATCACATTCCAAGACTCCTGATTTCTTTGGGATTGCAATAAATACAGGATTACATAATTCATGAAGTATATCTCCAGTATCATATAGGGTATTCAGGAGTCAATATTCTACATTAAAAAAAAACAACAACAACAACAACACACACAGACACTCATATACACACATTTCCAATCTTACCGTGGCAGACAAGCAAATTACTGTGTAGATGTATGTGTTATATCTTTTAGCTTGAAGGACTGCTTTAGTTTATGTTGCCAAATTTCAGCAGCATGTAGCTGTCGAGATCCAGCGAAACAAGCCAGACAATAAATCGTGTAATCTATTGTTTATTTATTCGTTATTCAAATTCGCTACGGGAAAACATTGTTTTGAACATTGATAATATATCCGATTTCTTCATCATTCTGTTACTCAACGTCCCACTTTCCCACCCATAAAAGATTTACTGTACTTCATTCTTCTCACTTCTATGAATGCCAAAGAAGAAATGCGTATTTCTTTATGAACCATCCACACATGAGAACAGGCTACATACAATACATACATACCGACTTTTGAGAATGCACAAAGAACTGTTTGTACACACTGAGTACTGTCTGATTTGGCAGCATACCGCATTGTGTTGGTTTCCATATAATAGTATGAGTGCTGCCGGTCGGTCAGAAATCAATGGCAAACTACTGAACGTAAACTTGCCCAGGAATTACGAACAGTCAAAAAATGCTGGGGTTGGCTACTACGTCCTGTAAAGGATCTGCAACAACTTTTAAGCTGGCGTGACTAATACAGCAAAAGAGAAATAAAGAAGAAACACGGTCAAAACCGAAATAACAATTGAACTGAAAGTACCCCTGCCAACACATAAGAGAGTTATCAGTGACCTCTGAACTCATTCACGCGCATTGCACTCTGTGACTCACATGCATTTAACCTACATGGATAGATAGTATCCGGCAACCATAGTGTTTAAAGTTGACGTCATTTATGCAACAATTGTTAAAGTTAATTACCGTACGGTGGTCATGAAATATCATCGCAGATGTTAACTACATAATTTTCATGGAGGTTAATAGAAGCTGAGTTATTGAGTTGTTGCTGCTTTTCTTCTTCCTCCATCTCCTGCTTCTTACCTTTCCTCCTTCTTCTTCGTACCTCTGTCGAAATAGTGTCTTTTACTTAGTTATGCGTTTCAGAAAAAAGCATGTCTGACAACTACTTGCATTTCCTTAAGGCCCCTTCCATTTGACATATTATATGGGCTCTATTAATCTGAGAATAGGTTTTCTTTCGTAATAATTTTGTCTGTGCGGTGGCCATAACGCCTACTCAGTTTTTGCGATTTCCTAGTGCCGGTCTCCGTGGCCAAACGCTTGCGAACGCGGTTCGTGAGCCGCTTACCAGGCGTTTGAAACGCAGCCGCGACAGATTTGTGCAGCAGACCGTGTCGCGTTGCGTTATAACGTGTTGGTATGGGAACCGGTCGTTCAGAAAGCAATGGCAAACTACTGAACGTAAAAACATGCCTAGTACATCAACAGCAGCTGAAAAATGCTGGTGTCGACTGCAACGTCCTGCAAGGGATATGCGACATTTAAAAAAAACAACAACAAACTGCCATGGAATTGTTTATGTTCATAACTTGCACACCAGTCTTCTTGTTTTTCGACCTAATCAGAGAAGGCTAAGTATCCAATCTCTCTACCATACTTAAATCCAAACTCAACCGCATTTTAAAATGTGCCATTTATTATTGTAACTGCAACTAGCAGTTGTTCATAGATAGTCTTCAGAACGTCTGCCATGTCTACTTCATGTGCTCCAAGTATAGGCGTTCTTGAAGCCAACATATCTGCTCGCTGTTACCTCGCACTCCAGCAAGACCCTGACATACATTCATGTAGATTCTACAAGAGAGAAGCCTTAATACTCGGTACCCACGCATGCCACTTATGTCTATTTTTTTTAAAGTACGCAGTACAGACTGAAAATCAGTCCCGATGACTGCTCTGGTGACTCAAGTACCCACTAGCCACACACAGTTAAGGCGAGTTGAGTCAAGAACCGACATCACAGCACGCGAGGCATTTCCATATGTACTTCGTCCTCATCTGGAACAGCCAGCGAATGAGTCCCAATATTAATGAAACCAGGAGTCTGATTATGTGTCCGTCTGGACTTTCCTCGGAGTCCTGAGTATCGGTCAGATCTTCTGGTCACCCGCTGTAACAACATTTTCTCCAAGCTGTGATGATCTATCCGTTATTCTGCACTATACGCATAATTCAAAACCGCCCCGACCACATCTGCCTTATCATGCACCAATACCCCACTAAGCGGTGCAGACCCAGCCAATATGTCCGTCTGCTCGTTTCCCACCACACCAGCATGTCCTGGGCGGGGAGGGGGGGAGGAGAAATCCAACAGGCGCTTTCTATTTTTGACCATTGAACGGAAGCATGCCACTTTGCCCGAAGCTTACCCGTCTTCACCTTTCTCATCATACTTTATGAGTAAAAAGAAAGCTGCAGTGATCGCAGTCACCCCCATATTCACATTTGAGGCTGTAGTCTCTATTTTGATCAGCAACGAACATTCCCCATGACTTGTTAGCAGAACAAGAGGTGCATTTTCTTCTCAGAACAACTGTCCGAAAATTATACGGCATTAATTTTATGTAGATGGGAAAGTCATAAATTGGTCCGTTTCATTGGCACTTTGGTTTTTCTAATAAACGCCCTTTTAGACCAACTAGTTATGTAGATATATGCTTGTTCATACTCAGTGAGTATGCCGAGGAAGATCAAGATAAACTGGACTAGAATACGACGGATGAGGTCAAGTATGGTAAAATTCAGATTGATTTTTGTGCCAGGACATGCTGGTGTAAAAAGAAATGAGCACGCTGATAGGCTTGCGGGCCAGGCTACTGTGGGAAGCGGATGAGCAATGGAACGGCAATGCCATTGCTTTCTGAACGACCGACATCCATACCATTTCGTTAAAAAAACGCAAGTCGGTCTGCTGCAAAATCGCGCGCAGCTGTGTTTCGAACGCGGTATGCAAGATTACGGACGCAATCCGTAACCCCTAAGTCTATTGTATACACTTTGCAATTTTTCCAACCTAGAGAGGAAGAGGAAGGCCAAAGAGAAGATGGGTGCAGGATGTGGCGTATGATCTCCAGATGGGTGTATCGGACGCGGGGCATCTTGCTTATCAACGAGAGGTTTTCCGGAATGTTGTTATGGGAGCGAGGCTCTGCAAAGGACAAGCTACTGAATTAAATGAATGAATGAAGGGGTGATTAAAGGTCATGGCTGGCAGTCCCATGGCAGGTATTGCAGATGAGGTATATATATATATATATATAATATATATATAGCATTTCCTTTTTACAGGACATCACTGTCAACACAAGCATTTTACTGCTGTTGTTGATGTCTTGGCAAGTTTAAGTTCAGTAGTTTGCCATTGCTTTTTGAACGACCGGCTCCCATACCAACTCGTTAAAACCCAGCGCAACACTGTCTGCTGCCAAATCGGTCGCAGGTGTGTTTCGAATGCGGGTAAGCGGGCTTACGAATCGCGTCCGTAAGCTCTTTGTGTAGTATTAGGCCTTCATATATTCTACACCAACGAACTCCAATTCATTGATGTTCGTTGTAAGGTATGTAGATTCTTCATCCAGTGCCTTGCCTGGGCGATCATGTCTCTCCACAAATTACGATCTCCGACGTCATGGATCAATTCGTCTATTGACTCCCGTCCATGCAATGACACACGACTGTCAAGAATCTTCTCATTCTGTCTTCCTCTATCTCTCTTTCAGCAAATCTTTCTGGTTGTCACAACATGTTCCAGTTTGTGTCTTCTCATAACGTGGCCAAACAACGATGACTGCCTCTTTCTGATGTTTGTGATAAGTTGTCTTTGCAACACAGCTTCCATTAAAACGCCATGATTGCTCATTTTGGCTGTCTAATTAATTTTCATCATTCTTCTATAAAAACACATATCCAAGGATTTTTTCGCCTAGTATATACACTATGTGTTTATTGTGTGTCTCGCAGGAGTTACACATACCTGTTTTTTTCTCTCCGTTTTCTAATGTTATTTCATGCTGGAGGCCATTACTTCCCTTAACTAACAGCGATTGCACGGAAGAACTTAAACTGATTCTCTGACGTGAACCGATCGGTCGGTTCGATGTAACGGTTTTGGCACCCGTGAACCGATAGGCCGCTTGGGTATAGATAGTGCGTTGTTGGTTCCAGTTCTCTTATTTTTCCGCAATCTTTAGTGCTCCGGTAAATTAAAATTTACAGAGAAAGATTTTGCAGTGTGAAACAACATGCTAGGATCCATTTGTGTGTGTGTGTGTGTGTGTGTGTGTGTGTGTGTGTGTGTGTGTGTGTGTGTGTGTGTGTGTGTGTGTGTGTGTGTGTGTGTGTGTGTGTGTGTGTGTGTGTGTGTGTGTGTGTGTGTGTGTGTGTGTGTGTGTGTGTGTGTGTGTGTTGTGTGTGTGTGTGGTGTGTGTGTGTGTGTGTGTGTGTGTGTGTGTGTGTGTGTGGTGTGTGTGTGTGTGTGTGTGTGTGTGTGTGTGTGTGGTGTGTGTGTGTGTGTGTGTGTGTGTGTGTGTGTGTGTGTGTGTGTGTGTGTGTGTGTGTGTGTGTGTGTGTGTGTGTGTGTGTGTGTGTGTGTGTGTGTGTGTGTGTGTGTGTGTGTGTGTGTGGTGTGTGTGTTGTTGTGTGTGTGTGTGTGTGTGTGTGTGTGTGTGTGTGTGTGTGTGTGTGTGTGTGTGTGTGTGTGTGTGTGTGTGTGTGTGTGTGTGTGTGTGTGTGTAGAAAACGAGTTTGTTGTGATTCGAAATGATTGTTGTGATTCGAACTTCGAAATGACAACACTTTCTGGATCTGGACTTCATATATTTTAATAAAATTACCGTTTTAAACAATTTTATATTATAGTTATTGTGATTTAAAGGACCTTGTGAAAGATTCTAAAACTAATACCACGTGCAGTATTCAGTTAAGTATTTAGAAGATGGTCATAATTTAAAAGAAAACTATCAGTTAAAGTTCCTCATAATATGATGGCACATGCCGACTTATGCTTACGCTAATGGGCCACACGTGTGCCACTAAATTTGCTTTGCCAATCCATCCATCCATCATGTGCCATGCCGGTAAGCGTGGGCGGTCATGTTCTGCCATCTCACTCGATCACCAGAGTCGTGGATCAGCTCCGTGTTTCTGTCTCGACCATGCCACAAGGCCAAGCCATCCAGATACTTGCTTCTAGGTCTTCCCCTTGGTCTGTTCCCCTCGATCTTACCAGTTGTCACCAAATTCTCTAATCCATTTCTTCTCATAACATGCCCAAAAAATTTTGACTGTCTACGTCTAATTTTTGCCAATCACAAAGTATTTAAGAAGCATTGAAATAATTAAATTTAAAAGAATAATATAACTAAATAGAAAATGGTGTTTATATTGTTTCTCAGTACAATCTCAGCAATTCTTCTTCTTCGTTCATCCGGAGTTTTTTTTTCGGACGTGATTGCGTTGTGCCTGTTTACAGCAGAGCTGCGTTCTTGCGCCGTTAGGCCGACACATCCGACTTCTGCAGGCATTTTTTGACCGGGGGTTTCGTAAGACGTTTGACTCTCACTGTTGTGTTATCCCCCCATCCCAGCTGGCCCATTTAGAACAGCCGAAGACATAACGGTCAGCCCTCAAGGAAAGGCAGGGGCAGACTATGGGCATTCCCCGCCATCCAAGGAGGCTTCCATAATTGCAGAGCCGACATATAGCGCTCTGGTACTGGGCTCACCCAAGGAATCGTCACGTCCTGCTCATGGCTGCTTAGCCTCACTTCCGTATATTGGGTTTTCCAGTCACCACAGGCTGTTCCTCCGGAAACCAGAAGAATGCATGCTGCAGATGACATCCACACAGTGAGCTTTCGATTCGGACTTTCCACGTAATGGATTTGCTAGCCAAGCAATATTCCATTTCATGCCTCTGGGACGCTTTTGTTACCGATATACCTGTGGTATGAAGTGTGGCAGTCTAAGTACTTCTTCACGCACCTTTAGATGTCAACCTGAATGTAGTTAAAGTAAGCTGCGGTCAACTAGAGCTTATTGATATCTCCATAGAGCTTGTCCTCAAATGAAGCAGGTATGGGCCAAAATATCTTTCTCTATTCTGCATATATTGGGCACTCCTGCAGCAAATGTTTAGCTGTCATTTCCAATCTCAGTACAATCTGCCTAGTGTGTCCCGGACATTTTCCATTGTGTGTGAAAATTATGTGCTTCCAAATATATTTTGTTTTAATTGGTGCTACAGAGCAGTTCTTGTGAATTTATGGAAGACAAGTGGTGTATTTAACATTATTCGGTAAATTTAACTGGATTATCTGTAGTGGATACAAAATAACGCCTTGGTAAGTGGAAATTTGTCATAACTGTCACCCCTTTAATTTAAATTGTTATTACTAAACCTCTCATTATTGTCATACTTCTTTCTAACCTATCAATTAATTATTAACACTGTCGTGTTCCGTATGCAATCTCCTTTAATTTGATATATCATGCAGTATATCTGCTACAATTTTAACCATTTTCATAACATTATTGTCACACACCCCCTACTTCCCATTTTCTGCCATGAAGTTCTGTTTGGTCAGGACCACTTTTTGTTTGTTTGGCAGGCAACCAGTTAACGATATCAGAACATTATAAATACTGTAAGAAAGATACACTGTTTTGGGTTCATATAAGAAGATAGGCGTTGAAAACATCGTAACTACTGGAAAGGTCAGTGGGGGTAAGAGGCAAAGGACAGTGGCAAATCAACAGAAATAATGCTGGCTGGATGGAATGTGACTTTGACATGGAAGATTAACAGCAGAGTTTGTCCAGAACACCAAAGACCGAGATCTTTGGAGGGACATGAACGTACACGCACATGACGTTGATGATGATTATGACGATAAGAAGACTCCCATTGTGCCTTCTCCACGGTGGACTTTATACAAATAACACCTCTGCTAATATTAGCTTGGGGTATTCCAAAAGAAGTCACGTTTCTAGTATGTTAAACGATAAAACATGATCCCGGATAGGCGGATAACAATGCAAGGAGGCACGCATGCGAAGCTTATCTCTTGGTCTGTTACAAATTTTGGACCCGCCTAAACATCTGGCGTCACTGTTTATGGATTACAACGGAAGAGACCGTGAAAGGGGTAATTCCAGGTCTAATACAAAGAATATAGGGGAAGTTTAAGGGAGTTAAGTTAGTTGCATATCCTCTACAGTATGTCACAGTCAACCCAAGCATTTTTGGACTGTTCTTGGTAAGTTTCATCATAGTGTGCCATGCCGATAAGCGTGGGCGGTCATGTTTCGCCATCTTACATGAGCAACGGAGTCGCGTATCAGCTCCGTCCAGTGTTCTTGTCTCGACCATGCCACGTGGCCAAGCCATCCAGATACGTACTTCTCAGTTTAGTTTAGTTTAGTTTAGTCGATGGATCAACATCACGGCACACGGGTGTAACCCATAAGTGCTCCATTCTCCTCCTAACTCAAACCTGAGTTTGGAGAAACTCAGCTCAGTGCACGAACTCCGTAGCACCGGCGAGGATACTGAAATACTTTGGGTACATTTTTAACTCGAAATTTTGCCCGGGCAGCGCCGTTAGGCTACTCTTTTTCGATTTCCAACTGCCAAGGGATTTTTTTACGTGCGCAACAATACTCACGGGCGTCCGATCTCACTACCCAGAGACCAGGGGAAATGTTATTACTAGAAGTCCGCGTGAAAAAAATCCCGGTCCACAACGGGGCTTGAACCTGGGACCTCCAGCACTCGAGGCGGACACCATACCTCGAGACCACGCAGCCCCCCAGATATGTTCTTCTCTGTCCATGCAAGTTTACGTTCAGTAGTTTGCCATTGATTTCTGAAGGACAAGCACTCATACCATTGTATGAAATAGTAGCGCAAGGCGGTCTGCTTCCAAATCGCACACAACTGTGTTTTGAACGCGGGATGCGGGATTACTTTCGTAACCCCTCGCCGCAGCGTCGGTGTAAGCAGGGCCGTGCCGTGCTATGATACAGAGAGGCGGCCTCATCAGGCCGCACCGTACGGGGGCGGTATAAGCAGCGGAGGGGCGGCATTTCGAAGACTTGCGTCATACTGTGAAAATCTACCGCGGGCCCTGGGTGTAAGGTAGATTAACCTAAAACAATATAAACTGGAAGGTGGCGATGACTGTGTGGTTTTGTTGTGGCAGAGAATTAGAGACACATGAATCATATGGGATAGTATATGGTGAGAACTGCAGGAGATCGTAAAAGATAAGATTTGACGTTAGATGATTAAGGGACTATGCTGCACTGTAAGATACATGGCAGATGAAGAAGAAGAAGAAGAAGAAGAAGAAGAAGAAGAAGAAGAAGAAGAAGAAGAAGAAGAAGAAGAAGAAGACGACGACGACAATGTAAAAGTTCCGAAGTAGGATGGTGTCGTTTAAGGAGTTCCAAATATGTTACATTATTTGTGAGAAGTTATCTAGCCATATACTTGTACCGCAAGAAATCGGATTTAAAGTTGCCTAGAAAATAAAGCTGGGGTGGGATTAATTGCGACATCCTGCAAAGGACATGCAACATTTTTTTTTAAACCGTTGAAATGTGAGCTAAGGGAGGGAAGTCTAATTTCAAGCCAACTACATGATCGACTGTGTATGGTAATGATGATGCAGTATATTCAGGGTGTACTTTTAATGACTGTGCAGTGTTTGAAAATATTGCCGGTCCAAGTTTTGTATTTACCTATTATGTTGCATGAATTTTACAGAGGGTAAATACACATTTTGGGGCGGCAATATTTTCAAACACTGCAGTCATTAAAAATACACTCTATATTACTAGGCCGGCCTCGAGTCTGCTATTATAATATTTTCCGACGACTGTGTAGACGTTTATCCTAAAATCATGGTCTGATATAGGACTATTAACTGATTCACTGCCGAAGGATAATATATCGCCAAATGCGACTTTCCATTTGAACAGACGGGCGATATATCGCCGTACTAGGTCCATCGTGTTATTTGTTTTGTTTCGCGGTATCTCCGCAGTTTTAATGTTCAGCGAATAGGAAATTTACATTATAATCCCTGTTCATTTGATTGTGCACCATATTTGGTCCAAACCTACTTTTATGTTTGACACTGAATCAACTAAGTTGGTTTTGAGAAAGCAACATACGTGAAATAGTTGACCAAGAATAACCAAGGCTTCCGACTGTATATTCATGCTGTGATGTATAAATATATCTATACTGAAATATCCACATGGGTGTCAGTATGATCGAATGGATAAGAGAATTCATTAAACACCCGGCGTGCTGATGCCGAGTAGCGGGTTAAACCCCTACACCGACCAGTTGAACTAAAATGTTGAGTTCTCGCCCTTGACTTTAGAACGTAAATAACAAGTACATCAGAAGTCGGAGTAGGTTCGCCTGATGGCGAGGGACATTGGTAATAGGAAAAGCTAATCAACATGCAAATCTCAGTCCAGTGCACTAGAAGAAGTAGCACGTGTACGCACTACGCTTGAGTTCAAAGCGAGCGAGGGGGCCCCCCCAACCCCCTCCCCCCTCCCCAAAAAAAAAAATAAAAAAAATAATCCATATTCTCAAACAGTATTTCCTCATACAGTGATCTGTAATATTCTGTGGTAATGATTAACTTCTTTTCATAGTCCATGCCGTGTGGCGTTGGTAATCATGTCTGTCCACAGCGTTCTATCCAATAATCACGGATACCGATGTTCCTCCATGCTATGATGTCAAACTGTCCCATATATTCTCTCTCTCTCTCTCTCTCTCTCTCTTCCTTTGCCTCTCCTCCCATCAAACTGCCCCGTTGTAACAACATACTCCAGCTTTCCTCTGCTCGCGCCACGTCTAAAGAATGCGAGCTGCCCTCTTCCGACGCGAGTAACCAGTTCTCTTTGTGAGTTAGCTTCATTCAAGATATCTTCATTGCTCTTTCTATCCGTCCAGGGCGTTCTCATCATTCCTCTATAAACCATATTTTCGCGGCTTATAATTCCTCACTTGTCTGCTGATTACACATGCTTTGCTTCGGAACATCAGATTTGGCTCAGTATAGCTCTTAAAAACTTTTTTTCCTCATCTTGATTGACAAAAGTAAATAGCAGAGAATAGTTTTATGCCTAGGCTATTCTAAATCTCCCGACCTCCTGGCTAAGGGGTTAACAACATTGTTCGTAATCCCGTATATCCACGTGGGGGTAAGCAGCAGCTGCGAGAATCGGCAGCGGTTCGCGCCGCACAGGTAACTTACGGGGGGGGGGGGGGGGTTGTGAGCCGGTCGTTCAGAAAGCAATGGCAAACTACTGAGAATAAAACTTGCCTAGTACATCAACGGCAGCTGAGGAATGCTGGTGTTGACTGCAACGTCGTGTAAGGGATATGCAACATTTTAAAAAAAAAAAAAATTATAAATCTCTTTAAAGGCCTCTTAGTCCCACTTAGTGCCTTTCGGCCAACTGTGGTCCAGCAAGGTCTATCTGCCAGCGTTAGTGGGCAGGGATGTGACGATTTAGAGTTTGCAGTTTGGATGATCGCCTCTGCTCCCTGGCCAGATCAAGCGCAGATAAATCTATACTTTGATCTTAGCCAAAAGATTTAAATTAACTTCCTTAATACGACGACTGACAGACATAATTAAAAGGGAAGCAACCACTAGATGCAACGGGAAACGCACAGATATAAAAATACTGTCAAATAAGTTTACATGTTAGGATCAAACGAAAAATATAATGTTAACGAAAACGATCAATCAGTTCGGTCATGAAAGTTGGCTGCAATGTATCTCCAATACTGCTTTTCGCCTTGATTGTACATCCTGTCACTGTTATTCGTCTATCTCTTGATGTTATCCTCTTGTCTGCCTCTTGTTCTTCAACCTCACCCCCCCCCCCCCCCAGTGTGGTTTTTATAAGAGTGTTATGTCTTTTAACGTGGCCGAAATACTTCACTTGCCTCTGTTTTTTATTTCTTTCATCAACTCTCTTCTCATTCCAAGTTCTTCTAGAACCTCTGTATTTGATTGTTTTTGTTTCCATGAAATACACCATATTCTTATGCATATCCACATCTCCATGCCATGAAACACGCCATATTCTTCTGTATATCCACATATCCAGGGTCCCTATTAGGCTTTCTAAATGCTTGTTCACAAATAACGATAACCGACAATGCTAAATGAGGCCCAATTCAATGTGGCGAAAAACGTCACCACACGAGCTGAAAATATCAGAAAAGAAACAAAAACTCTTAATACTGAACATTGCTATAGTTTCTGGTCAACACCAAAAATATGTATCGCCTGATGCGTTGGTGGAAATAAAACAGCGCCTCGCATACTGGAGTTTCAACTATAGACCGTTACAAATTGTCAGTGTTTGTCAAATTACTGGAAACCTGGTACGTGGGATTTAAAAACATGTGGAGCCAGGCCTGACGCATACATATAGATTGCATATCCTATTTACAGAACATCACTGTCAACACCAGCATTTTACTTGTTGTAGATGTCTTGGCAAGTTTTACGTTCAGTAGATTGCCATTGCTTTCTGAACGACCGGCTCCCATACCAACACGTGAAAACCCCAGCGCGACACGGTCTGCTGCTAAATCGGTCGTCGCCGCGTTCCGAACGCGTGATATCCAAAGACGTTAATAATGTCAATGTCCTGTTAGTAACTTAGTCTTCTGGAAACCACTATTTTAGACTCTTTCTCTCTCAGCCTGCTTCGTGGCGATGGTCTTACGGGCGCAGTTCGTAATCTCGCACATCCGCGTTCGAAACACAGCTGCGGACGGTTTGGCAGCAGACCGCCTTGCGTTGGTTTTTTTGCGAAATGGTATGGATGCCGGTTGTTCAGAAAGCAATGGCAAACTACCGAAGGTAAACTTGCCAAGAGATCACAACAGCAAATAAATGCTGATGTTGACTGCGACGTCCTCTCTCACTCTCTCTCTCTCTCTGTATATATATATATATATATATATATATATATATATATATATATATATATATATATATATATATATATATATATATATATATATAGGGTCATAGATAGTACCCAGTTTTCATGCACAGACCTCGCCTACATCTGATGACTCATATTGCATATCCGGCCTAACGTACCGTGGCTGAAGCAAGCAATGAGGCGAGGCTCGCTGGGAATAAACCGGGATTTCCTAATTTCACACGTTTCTACGCACGTCTCTGCGGACACGTGTGATTGTTTACAGCTCTGTGTAGTTAATCTATAAATAGCAAAATAGGAATGAATGTGGTTCTTTCAAATTTTCTCAAAGCCAAATCGAAGAATAGTGTATAGAGGCACACGGAGAGTCTAAAACTCTATTGGAATTAAACTACTAGCACTGAGTCGAGGCACCGAACGTTGCTAGATTGTCAACAACAACATACAAGCCCAACGTGGATCGCTAAATCAAAGCACACATGCTGGGGAACCAGCTTTTCTATAGGATTATTTCGACGAGTCCATATATGATTATTACGTTCGCTAACTTTGACCTCGACCGTAGTCCACACACAGTGATACTACTAATTATAGCTGGTATTACGAGTGAGTACACTGGACATTTTTACGTGCGGGTTAGCTTTCCCCATTACCAATGTCCCTCGCCATCAGAGGTTCTTGTAATTAGCGTTCCCACGTCTAGGAGAAGAAGTCAAAGTTTAAGTCCAACAGACCTCTGTGATGAAAGAACCCAATACGCCGCAGTCACCAGAGACAGTTTAAGCGTGAGCGTGTTGAACCTCTTGGCCGGCCACGCCAATCTCCGGTACTATAGAGTAAGCTGAAGAGTTGTACATATGACGGCCCTGGGTTGGTTGAAAGGCTCCTGGAGGACTTTAATTTGAACTCATTGACGTGTAGCTGGTCTGAGCGTTGAAAAGGGCTTGTATTTATCGGTACAAGATGGGATGTAGAGACTTTCCTACCGACCCGCTACCGAAGTGCCAACTGTACTGCAGTGCTTCCCTTCCCCCTCTTCAAGCACCGGAGGCAATAGGGTGTGCAATACCGGTATATGAGCTTCACATGTGCGGAGAGGCATGGCGTTCTCTAGAGCGTTAGTCAGATTCAGAAACCAGTCTGTGGGTAGGCTATACCATGGAGACGGGTACTCACAGGTTTTGGTCAGACCTGGTCTTGGGATCTCTGCAGCTCATGAAGCACTGTTTGTGCAGATTCTGCAGCCTAACGACCTTAGGAAGCACTACATATGCTGCTGGTGATTTCTTGGCAAGTTTACGTTCAGTAGTTGGCCACTGCTTTTTGAACGACCGACACTCATACCATTTTATAAAAAAAAAACAATGCAAGGTGGTCTGCTGCCAAATCGCCCACTTCTGTGTTTCAACGGTATGCGGGATTACGAAATGCGCATGTAACTCCTTCGCCACGGAAAAGGCTGAAAGTCAGAGAGACCAAATGTCCAGCAACGATGACAATTAGGGAGACAAAATGTCAATCGTTACAACAGACAAACAGCAATGATGAAAGTCAAAAAGATCAAATGTCAGTCGTTACAACAGACTAACAGCAATGATGAAAGTTAGAAAAAGATCATATGTCAGTCGTTACAACAGACTAACAGCAATGATGAAAGTTAGAAAAAGACCAAATGTCAGTCGTTACAACAGACATACAGCAATGATGAAAGTTAGAAAGAGATCAAACGTCAGTTGTTAAAACAGACTAACACCTACGATGAAAGTTAGAAAAAGATCAAATGTCTAGAATTAAGACCCACATAAGTGACCAAAGTTTCACTGCAGCAATAACATCAGGCCTTAAGCAATGGACCTAGCCCCAGACTTAAGGACCCCTTTAGATGCCATAGGTCCTTATGGCATATGGTGCTACAGTCATATTCCCAGGCTTGTCCATGGGACATATTTTTGTCCCATCCCATGGTAATTTATGCCTGTTCCATCCCATGGGATTCCCATTATAATTTTAATATGGAATACAGTTCAAATAAAATTGTGAAATTTATGAAAGTTTAGGTTTAGTGTCTCTAAATTTTTTTTTCCCCCCCGCGTTTCCATCCTGTTTCAGGATATTGCGGTCAACACCAGCATCTTTCAGCTGTATGTTGATTCCTAGGCTAGATTACGCTCATCAGCACGCCACGACTTTCTGAGCGACCGGCTCCATACTCTCATAAGTCACTTTTGCGATTCGAACCACTGCTAATTCTCGTCGCGTCACGTGACGAGAGTATTCGGGGTTAGCGGAGAAAGCTGCTAACCCCTCGGCCATGGAGCCGGCAGTGTCTCTAAATAGGACTACATATACAAAGAGACATGTAAAACGACAGAATTTATTAATTTTAATATTCAAGAGTATTTTATTTTTAAAAAAAGTTTAATCTAAATATGACAATTCAGTGTCATTCTGATACTCTCATTCTGTTTCTGAGTCACTCTGCTCATTCAGCACATTATCAATTTCCTGCTGATCGACTGTTTCTAATAATTCAGTTAATCCAGCAAATCCCTGAACCAAAAATCCACACTCGCTACCAAAACTAGCCCAAAATCCGCATCCCGCCAACACGTTAAATGTACCGCTAATAGGCTTGAAAAGTAGTCCAATTTGGCGTGAAATATGCCCAACACGCAACATTGCTCAGCAGTGCGTATTACGTAATTTTGCTACTAGATCAGTGCTCTGCAACCTTTTTTTCCAGTCACGTCACACTTTTATAATTTTAATTGCTGGTGACGCACCAAAATGTAATCTTAGATAATAAAAGTCTGTGAGTATTTATTTAATTATCCGGTGCCCCACCACAAGATAAAGAATAGATACAAATATATAAAGAAAAAAAAGAAGGATAAAAAGCTTTAAAAAGGTAAAAAAAAAAAAAAAAAAAAAAAAAAAAAAAAATTAAGGGTAGCTCTGACGTACGAGGGTAAGTTAATAAGTAAGTCACAAATGGCTGTATAACTACACATGATAACAACTTAAAACCAGTTAATTTTTATACATAAATTGTCCCTTTATTTCTCAATATAATTTCCACCAACACTGATGCACACTTATCGCATCGTTTTATCAGTCCTCGCAAACTGGCTGCATAGAATTGAGTGCTTTGTTTTCATTTACCGACCATCCCACAGAACTGTGTGACTTACTTATTGACTCGCCCTCGTAACGTTTTCTACCCAGCTATGCACCACTTTACGGGACAAACATTTGTCAGCATAAACACTGAAAACCCACCTTGGCGGAAGACATTTTGCGAATGACGCCGAAGTTGAATGTGAAGTGAAAACGTGGTTTAGAAAACAGAGCACGCAGTTCTATGTAGCCGGTTTGGGAGGACTGATAAAACGATGGGATAAGTGCATCTATGCTGGTGGAAATTATGTTGAGAAATAAACTTGTTTCAAGTTGTTATCATTTTTAATTATTTTTCTACAGCCATTTGTGGCTTACTTATTAACTTACCCTCGTAGATCAAGTTTCTATGACATGGCTACTGTCCCATGGGAAATACAAATGTATGCTGTCCCATCCCACCCCATGGGGCCTTTCCCATGGGAATATCATTTAAGAGACATGGGGGGGGGGGGAATGGTATTCACAATTTTGACTTACGTTTTGATACCAACTGAAAGCAAACTTAGTGTATAACATTACAACAGCTTGATTCAGGGCTGGAGATGAATAAATGAGAGAGAGAGAGAGAGAGAGAGAGAGAGAGAGAGAGAGAGAGAGAGAGAGAGAGAGAGAGAGAGAGAGAGTTAATACCAAATGTATTCCCATTCAAACTTCGAGTTAAAAATCTACCCAAAGTATTGAAGGACCCTCGCCGGTGCTACGGAGTTCGTGCATCTGAGCTGAGATTCTCAGGATTCAGGCTTGAGTTAGAATTATAACGGAGCATTGATGGGTTACACCTGTGTGTCGTGATGTTGATCCGCCGACTAAACTGAACTAAACTGTATTCCCATTCAATAACATTCCCATGGTCAAGCCTGCATATTTCTATGCACACACCGGCACTGGGTGGGTGATGTGACCAGTATCAAGAAAGCCACCTTTGCTTCCGAAGACATTTTCTGGTACCTACTTTAGGCGGAGTCGACCAGACAGCCCAGGTCAATGCGTCTTAGGAGGGATGACGTCAGGGAAACCACTCCCTGAAAGACGTACACCATGAGATGGGGCGGGAACTCAACAACGCCATGCCTTACAAGTGTGCGACTCTAACCAGACATCTAAAACAACAACAAAGACCAAATTTACACCAAGACTGAAAATGGAAAACGCAAATTCCAGGAAGTGAAACCGCATCGCAAGTAGAAATAGGTATACCATTCCATTATGGACTCAAATATAACCAATCGAGAGTTCGACGATTGAACGGGGCCATAACATTTTTTCTTCTTCAAATATTGAATTTAATTTAATTCTTTCTGAATGCGGAGTTTTCTATTTGACCTCTACAGCCTAGAGTACAAGAGAAGCGACCATGTCAAATACAAACAAAATTAACCTTATGGACAAGTGAGAGATATCAGTGGTGTAAATAGCCGTGATAAGAGACATGGGGGGGGGGGGGGGGTGTTATTCATAATTATGACTTAGGTTTTGATAACAAACTGAAAGCAAACTTAGTGTATAACATTACAACAGCTTGATTCAAGCTTGGATATGAATAAATGAGAGAGAGGGAAGGAGAGAGAGAGAAAGAAAGAGAGAGAGAGAGAGAGAGAGAGAGAGAGAGAGAGAGAGAGAGAGAGAGAGAGAGACACACACACACACACAGAGTGTGTTAATACCAAATGTACGTTTGAAAGAAAGGGGCCATTATAGCCTTGTGCACTGTCTGCTGGACCATCAAATTGGGCTTTTTCATAACCATAAGTTCTATGGCGGATCTAGCTTCATAAATGGACATCAACACATTTCTGAAGAAAAGTATGGAGGCCAGCATGATGCTGACAATTTCAAGCATCAAATTTTACATGGTTACGAACATATCCACATGCAAAATTCAGTCCATCACTACTGTAAATAGTATGTATGGACTACGCTTGAGTTCAAGCATGGCTTGGAGTGAGCTGGCTGTGGGCCTAAATACTTATGGGGGATATAGGGCAGAAGAAGAATCATTAGAGTGTTGGGGCCGGTTACCATGTGATACAGAGAAAGGTTTAAAGCTTGTGTGATACAGAGAAAGGTTTAAAGCTTGTGTGATACAGAGAAAGATTTGAAGCTTGTGTGATAAAGAGAAAGGTTTGAAGCTTGTGTGATACAGAGAAATGTTTGAAGCTTGTGTGATACAGAGAAATGTTTGAAGTTGATGAGATACAACGTAAGGTTTGAAGCTAGTGTGATTCAGAAAAAGGTTTGAAGTTGGTGAGACCAAAAAAAAAAGATGTTTGAAGATCGTGTGATACAAAGTAAGGTTTGGAGCTTGTTTTATACAGGAGAAAGGTTTGAAGTTGGTGAGATACAATAAGGTGTTTGAAGTTTGTGTGATACAATGAAAGATTTGAAGTTGGTGAGATACAATAAGGTGTTTAAAATTGGTGAGATACAAAGAAAGCTTTGAAGTTTGTGTGATACAATGAAAGGTTTGAAGTTGGGGAGATACTTTATGGTGTTTGAAGTTGGTGAGACACAATGAAAGGTTTGAAGTTTGTGTGATACAATGAAAGGTTTGAAGTTTGTGTGATACTATGAAAGGTTTGAAGTTTGTGTGATACAATGAAAGGTTTGAAGTTGGTGAGATACAATAAGATCTTTGAAGTTTGTGTGATACAAAGTAAGATTTAAAGTTTGTGTGATACAATGAAAGGTTTGAAATTGGTGTGATACAATGAAAGTTTGAAGTTGGTGAGATACAATGAAAGTTTAAAGTTTGTGTGATACAATGAAAAGTTTGAAGTTTGTGTGATACAATGAAATGTTTGAAGTTGGTGAGATACTATAAGGTGTTTGAAGTTGGTAAGATACAATGAAAGGTTTGAAGTTGGTGAGATACAATGAAAGTTTGAAGATTGTGTGATACAATGAAAGGTTTGAAGTTTGTGTGATACAATGAAAGATTTGAAGTTGGTGAGATACAATAAGGTGTTTAAAGTTGGTGAGATACAAAGAAAGCTTTGAAGTTTGTGTGATACAATGAAAGGTTTGAAGTTGGTGAGATACAATGAAAGGTTTGAAGTTTGTGTGATACAATGAAAGGTTTGAAGTTTGTGTGATACAATGAAAGGTTTGAAGTTGGTGAGATACAATGAAAGGTGTAAAGTTTGTGTGATACAATGAAATTTTGAAGTTGGTGAGATACAATAAGATTTTTGAAGTTTGTGTGATACAAAGTAAGATTTAAAGTTTGTGTGAAACAATGAAAGGTTTGAAATTGGTGTGATACAATGAAAGGTTTGAAGTTGGTGAGATACAATGAAAGTTTGAAGTTTGTGTGATACAATGAAAGGTTTGAAGTTTGTGTGATACAATGAAAGGTTTGAAGTTTGTGTGATACAATGAAAGGTTTGAAGTTTGAGTGATACAATGAAAGGTTTAAAGATTGTGTGATTCAAACAAAAGTCTACAAGCTGTTCAGTTCTAATAAAAAGGTGAATTTTCTTTAGTATGATGCTTATTTGTTAAATTAATACAAAGGGGTTTAAAGGCAAAGGATCTGCTTCGCTGCACTGATTTTATGCCATATGACTTCTCACTCCACAGTTCTGCCTGCCAAAAGCACTGAAAGGGCACAAACTTCACCAAGGGTCATGCAAAAATTGTAATTCATATTAGAATCAAATATGTGTGAAGTAAACAGAAAACAACCTCCCTCCGAAACACTGCTGTGCTGTAATCAGATGTATCAGTCAAAATGCTCAAGTGTTGCATGACAAATTACAACAAGTATCCTTTTCAGAACAAATGAAGATGAAAGGAATAAATCAAACAAATCACTGTTTGTATGTTCAGCAAAGAAAACAAAGATATTCCAGAACCATCATGATAATAAACAGAATGACAACAGAAAACAAATGTACTGCAAAATGTATCCATCTGTGCATTAACAGTTGAAAATTAAATACCTAAACTTTGTGGAGCAGACATTACCAACCCCAGTTTAATCCAAGCCAGCTGGTATATATGATGTGATGAGTCACGACCTGGATCAACACCATTCAGTCAGTGGTGAGAAACAGACGTTATGGTTGGAGTCTCATTGCAAAGGCTAAAGAACGATTCTTGAAAAGGGAGTCTGGCATATGAGAATTCACCTCCAGCATGAGAATGGAGTGGGAAGCAGTAACAGCGGCATTCTGTTGGTTAGAGGAGACCACTGCAACACATATTGGATTCATTACGGACCCAAAGAGTATGCTTAGTAAGTGAAGAAAGGAATGTTTCGTGTGGAATGGCTATCCTCGCTTCAGAGGTCACAGGATTGTTTGCCCTGGCCACGCAGGAGTGTGAGGGAAAGTGAATAGGCTGATAGGCTGGCAAGGAATACACGAGAGGTGGTCTTGCGCCTGTGGAACCAGATGGAGAAGGCGCGGGAACACACCCGTATGTGGAAAGAATGAGATTGTGGGAGATCGGTAGGGTTTCTGGAAGAATTTCAAAACTGAGAGAGAACTCCAGGAGAACTTTTAATCAGTTAGCGATGGGAATGATTAGTAGTATGACTCTTTGCTGGCTGTTGAACGATGGGATGGAGCGCGTATGGGAATGTACTGAATGCAGTGATTTCAGTTCTTAGCTCAACTCAACTCATGACCTGGTTACATACTAATATGCATATCCACAAATGGTCTTCCTGAGCTTGGAGAGGAAAAGGAGAGTTCTGCAAGACAGTCAAGCGTAGATGGTACTTCAGTTCCGGGCCGGGAGAAGTCTCTATACCAGTGTTTCCCAACCTTTTTTGTGCCATGCCCCACTTAAGCCTTTCTAAAATTCATATTGCCCCCCCCCCCCCTCTCAACATATACATTATTTTTAATATTCAAAAATTGAAATGTTCACTAAAGAAACTTGAATGATAGGTTTTAGGAAGAAATCACTAGGTAATTATTGAGCAAACACAGTAAGTAAATTTTCAAAACATATAATGGAGAACTGAAATTCAAGTACAAAATAATTTTAATGAAAGATTTTTCTATATTATTTTAATTATTAGTAATTATTTATTATTTAAATTTAGTGAGATCCTTGCGCTTGATGCTTGCTGCAAAGAGATCTTATGTCAGGTTCCAATTTAGTTAACTTCAGTCTCAAGTCTCCCCATTTTGTTATATTCAGCCGATTTCTTCCATTTTCGAATTGCCCCCCTTAACAGTCAAATTGCCCCCCTGTGGGGCGTGGGCCCCACGTTGGGAAACACTGCTCTATACCAATCTCACTCCAGTAGATGCAAGCCCTTTTCATTACTCAAACTACCTCTCAAGTCAGAGTGTGTTCGCCTGATGGCGAGTGACACTGTTAATAGGGAAAGCTAATCCACACGCAAAAGTCAGTCCAGCACTACTATAAATAGTGTGTATGGACTACGCTTGAGTTGAAAGCGAGTGAGCGCACACATACAAAAAAATTACTCAAACGACCTAACCCCAATGCATAAGACTTAAAATTCAGTCTTCCAAAGGATTCTCAACCAGCAATTGTAAGATATCACTACAAGACTTGTTCAATTAGATACAGCAAGTATATAAGTGCTAATTTGACTCTGAAAATGGAGAAGAGTGTACAATGTGGCAGTATGTAAAGTAAAGGACCCTTTCATTTACACACTTTGACATTAAACAAAAAAGTTAATTAACTGTAATAACATGTTTCCTTTCCAAATAAGGAAACAAAAGTTATTTATCATTCAGAAGCCGTGGAATGACCTATGACAAAACCAAGAAGAAGTCAGATGTTTCAGTCAAAAGGCACACATATTGCAGTTATGAAGTAAACAGGCACACCACAATTAGATCCAAAACAAAAATATATGAGGTAAACAGAGACAAACAAAAACAATAATGGCAACAACAATAACAAAAAGCCAATTACTGTATTATTCATAAAACACACTTACCTCTTGCAAGGTCATAGCCTTCATTGTTCAGACTATCATTGAGTGGACAGCCTGGTGGGGGGATCACAAATCGACTGATGCGTCCAGGATCTAAACTAGGATCAATAGATGCTGCTTTAGCATTTGATTCATTGGAGGGTCTTTCAACGTGTAATGTAGATGTTTTGGGGAGAGGACTTCTTGAAGGTGGCGTTGGGACCTGATTTTTATTAAATTTGAGGCACTCATAATCAAAGTTTGAATCATGAAAAGGATCATTATTCTGAGCTGGCATAAAAACAGGAGTTGGCAAATCCTGAAATATATCAGTGCTTGCAGTTGTAGAATACGACAGTGCGTTAGGGGGAGATGGCAATGTCTGTGTGTTGGGAGGATGTGGTAAAACTAGGGCATTGTCTGGTCGTGGTGGCACAGGTGGAGGTCTAGGTTCTGGAATACGATTTTGCTGCCTTGGTAATGGAGGAGGAGGTGCTATAGGTGCTTCATGATGGAAAGACTTCCGGTTGGATGGTGATCTCCAGGGTCCAGAGGTTGTTTTGGTCTTGGACTCTCTTTCTATCTCAGAGCAATAATCTTCAGCACATATATCATCAGCTGTGGCATAAGTAGAACTGGGAATGCTTGAGGACTGATACTCACTAGAATCGGTCAAAAAATTAAAATCTGCAGCAAAATCAGACACTGTTTTATTTCCATTTGAAAAATTCACTTTGTCTTTTTGGTTTATGTTTGATGCTTGAGCTAGTTTTGGTTTACCACTCCATAATGGATCAAAATCAGAAAAATCCAAATCTTGAGTCTTAGTTTCCTGAAGCGTGTCTTTGCCAGATGCAGCTGAAGGCAAAATAGACGCAGATTTAAATGATTTAAAAGGCTTAATGTCATTAAAGGGTTTCGGTGTGGTGACATTAAGGCACATGCTGGCATTAAATTTTTCATCAGAACTATCCTTGGGTTCTAGAATATCATCACATGAACTTTCACCAAACAAATCTGAACCAATGTCAAATTTGGGAACTGAAACTGGCAATGAAGGTCTTCTTTTTAAAAGTGGTGGAAGTTGTGAAGCTGCAGTCTGTCCATGCTGTGATTTATCATTCATAGGTAAATAAGATGATGCTTGCACTGTAGAATGAGGCATTGGTGGTTTACTATCAGCCTTCTCATTATTTCGCAATGCAGAGATGTCTTGTTTAAGCTCATCAGGGTTAACATACTCATCATTATCATCTGTATTAATATTCAACTGATGATTACCAGATTCAGGATGTTTATTTTCTGTTGACTTTAAGCCATACTTTTTGTCAACTTCATCATTCAACATTAGCTCTATACTGTCAGCATCTAATGGCAATGAATAACTAAAACTGGAGATGTTTTCTTCATCTGCAGTTGATGTTTCCAAAGATGACTCATTTAGTTTGTGGTTTTTTATCACAGATATCTGTTGCTTTGAATCACTATGCGGTGAACTTGAAATAACAGCCGTCTGCTGAGTAGCAGAATTGAAATCCAGATTCTGAGAAGGTGTTGGCAACACGTTAACTTTAGTTCTCGGTCTTGGCTTTGGTACTGGCCGTGTCATAGATGTTGAATTAGAAGTGTGACTGGATGGTTGCAAGATAGTTATATCGTTATTCTTATTTACTGACACATTATTTTCCAAAGTGCTAGCAGGTGTTGCTTGGGCTGTTTGTGGGATGGGAGGCAGTGGTTTTTTTGAAGGAGTAGCTGACAAAATTGTCTTTGCTGTTTGTTTTGGAATAGATTCCTCATCAGCTTTAAACTGAAGAGGTTCTGTCAAATCAAGGCTCTTTGTAGAACTAATTTGTGAGACTGTTCTGTGGTCTTTGGGGTTAGAACAAGCACTTCTGCTGCTTCTTGGAGGCGGATGAGGTGTGGAACTTGGAAACTGTCTGTCAAGAAGAGATGAAGTCCTCTGGAACCCACTAAGTCGTTTTGGCATGAGAGCTGGAGGAGTTTCATCAGGCACAGCAGAAGGAAAATCAGCAGGTAAGTTAATCTCATTACTTGACCTGGGTACCTGATATAAGTTGTCTTCACTCTCATTAGGAACATCCATTTTAAATTTCTATACAATATGTTTTGAACACAACAATATGTTTTGAACACAGATACTTTTTGAATATAATGTTCATAACTGAAATGTTCTTTCTCCATACAAGTCCATCAGTTCTGCATTCTGTACTGTGAAAAAACAAAAACACAATACTGTTTAAGTTTTAAAAGAAAACATAATTATTAGTTATACATTGGTCTTTCGAAGCATAACAATAAAAACTTATAATTGAATGAAGATTACGAAAGTCAGAAAATTAACATTTCACCCTCAGCGCATATGGAAATTGACTCCTGTAGCTGTGACAGGATAAGAAAGAGGGGAAACATGGTGCCAAAGGCACTCATCGTCAACTGTAGCTATGGAGGTGGTGGCATAGGCTATACAGTTGAAGAATATAAGTTGGCTTTCTCCTGGCCAAGGCATATGGTGTCATGAGAAGGAACCAGATAATGATGCATCAGGTGTGTGTATTACATCAGGGTGACAGGTAGGTACAGATAGTGAAAAATTAGTGAGACAGCTGCCAGTGAACACATTCTTGAAGCAGGCACCCATGTTAGGCTGGCTCAACATGGGAGCCTAGTGAATTAAAACGGATCTGGAGATCTTGATGTAGTATTTAGGAATAGAGACTCAAAGTATAAATTAGACAATTGAGATTGTTTGCATATCCTTTACAGGACATTGCTGTCAACATCAGCATCTTTCAGCTGATTGTTGATTTCTGGGCAAGATTGCGCTCAGTAGTTTGCCATTGCTTTCTGAGTGGCCGGCTCACATACCCCGTAAGTTACCGACACGATTTGAACCACTGCTGATTCTCACCGTCGTCACGTTACTTACAAGAGTATACAAGATTACGGAGAAAAGTCGCTAACCTCTAGGCCAGGAAGCCAGCAGACAATTGAGATACTGGCTGGGAAATCTACATTATCAGATTTTTCATTGGGCACTCTTCTGAATAACGGTCCCAAATTATTTATTGTAAAAAGTATCCCTTACAAGGCCTCACTAGGTGATAGACTGTGCAGTCGAGGAATGCTAACTGGGATATGTTGGAGGACACTGCATTTATTAATTACAGATACAGACATATAATATTAATTGCTTTCGCAAGTAGAAGGCAAGCAAGTGCTGTTGTGTAATGTATTTATTGAAATAAAGAATCATATAAATTGAATGTGTTGTTGATCACTTCCGGTTGAGTGTGTAGTGGACTGCTAGACCGATTGATGGATGCAATAAATGTTTCTGGGCCCGGAGGGCCCTCACTGTCGTTGGTAGCACAAGATATTGATATACACTCCGACAACAGTGAGGGCCCAACAGTGAGAAGTGTAATGGACTGTCCCTGTTGTACTGTTATCAACTTATTGTTATGTGCTTTGCATTTCTGTTACGAAGCTTTAAATGTAAGCATAAGCCCAGGAGAATGAGACAAATACTGAAATAGTACATCTTCACGTTAGGAACTTATAGTTATATAGTTAGTATAAGTATAGTTATTAAATAGTCTACTACTACTACTACTACTGTTATACAATACATGTAATACTATACTATACAATACAAATAAATACTTAAAATAGTAAATACATCATTGGGGATTCCGAGTAACCACGGCTTATTATTTGACTGCAAGCAATGGGCTACGAAGAATATTTGTTATTTTTAGAAAACATTCATCGTGTTAACGACATAACTCATTTAAAAGTCATTCATTCATAATCATAAGTTAAGTTGCCATCATATAATAATCATAACAAAATCACTGAGTGAGAGTGAACTGAGAAAATGTACCCAAGCAAAACTCAAAACCAACCAACAACCGTAGACTTAAAAAAAAAAGGTAAGACCAAGTGGCACTTCCATATAATTAGCTAGCATGCTAATTAATAATGCTTACCTAACACTTAAATCCCAGATCCGCTGTCACCATCAAACCTGTAAACCCCGTCTATAGAGTCTACACTGCTTGCCTGTGCTCTGTCAAGTGTTCTGTTTGTGATTGTACTGGTTGTATTACTTCCGCGTTATCTTCGTTATCACATGTCACATTTTTACTTTCCCGCTGGTCACAAACCATATCTACTAATATCTATATTATTATAATACAAGAAATATATACACCTGTGTAGTATATAAAATCTGAGTAACGTTAAAGTAATATAATTACAATTTTCAAAATCAAAATAACGCATATTACATTTACAAGCAGATGCTAATAAAAGTTTGTTTTGTAGAATGTTGAGTATACTTTTGTATTGTTTTTTAAAGAAACAGACGTAGGTTTGAGTGATGGCAGAGATTGTTGGACAATTAATTGTTCAGTCGTGGGTTTCAGCTGTTCTTGAATAAATCACAATGCTTACGAAATTCAGTGATGCACAGACTGTTGATATATTTAAAGATGAAAGGGATGGAAAGCTGCGAGAAGTTGGAGATCAAGCTGTTTGGTCTTTGTCATCTTGCAAACCAGGTGTGTATGTCATGTTTTTGTTTTTAAAGGAGTTGTTAGGGTGGAACTTGAATTTGAATCATGTATATTATTATTGCCATTATATTAATATTGTGTTGAGCTGACAAATTGAAATTAAACTGTACTACTGTACCTAATTCAGGTTCCAACGTTAATTATAAGCGGAGATATTAATTTTCTGTGCAAATTAATTATAGGTGCAGAGACCAAGTTATATTAATCTCCCCCCCCCCCCCCCCCCCCCAACCATTTTCATCTACGCACGTCTAACAAGACACATTAGTTAGTAGACTGAGTACCATCTGTATCATCAGCACAAGGTTATAATAACACATCTTTGCTCTCGACCTTTTACTAAGATCGAGTTGAGTTGAGCAGACATCACTGAACTTGGGGCATTCCAATTAGCCCTGTCCTCATCTCTAAGTAGTCTAAGCGGAAAGTGGGGAGTCAGTGGGAAAATATGTAGCAAAGTTTACCAACAAAGCTTACCTGGAATATGGGTCAACTGCATAGTGTTAGCATCAAAAACCATGTTACAAGAGCTAGACATGGTTTAAAATCAATCGCCTAGTCACCATGAGGGTAATGAAATCAACCCTTTTAGTGAAGATGGGGAGGGCACAAGCACTGAGAGGGTGCAGAGATACAAAAATGTTAATGCAAGCAGAAAAGTTCCTCAGCATACCCTGCCACCCTAGAAAAAAACATATTTGAAAACCTACCTATGGGGCGGTTGAAAAGAAAGCATTTCTATCCACCAGGCCAAACGACTCTGCAGACAAACCACTGATCTGCCCGCAGTTAATATCTCCCTGAAAACTATCCTAGAGCAAACTCGATGGAGAGAGGAACATAGACTCTAGTACAGATCCAGACGAAAGTGAAAGAAATATTCAATAAGGAAGAACATAACAGTGTACAATGCAGAACAACCATTCTCAGCATTCTTGATGAAGAATACCCACGGGAGCACAGGTCCGCATGGCTGAATGGATAAGAACGCGTGTTCTTAAACATCTGGTGTGCTGATGCCGAGGTAAGCGGTTCAACCCCTACACCGGACAGCTGGACTAAACTGTTGACCTGTCTTCCTTGACTTGGGACATTAATTACAAGTACCTCTGAAGTCAGAGTGGGTTCGCCTGATGGCGAGGGACACTGTTAATAGGGAAAGCTAACCCACATGCAAAATTCAGTCTATCAGTACTATAAAATAGTGTGTATGGACTACGCTTGAGTTCAAAGTGAGCGAGCGCTAAAAAAAACCCCCACAGGAGCTCTGGATCTAAGTCTGCACAGATGGGTCAGCACAAAATGCTGTTAGAAATGGGGGAGCAGAAGTGTGCATAGAATATCTAAATAATGCTAGGGACACTGTCAGAGTACCAAAGGAAAGTACTGCCATAACTATAATGCAGAAATATGGATTTTCAAATTAGCAACCGAGATATTACTAAAAACCAAACATTGTCCACAGCCTGCGGTGCTATTGACAGATGCAAAATAAGTAATTGAGGGACTTCAGTCCTAGAAATTGCCAGTATCTAGCCAGGCCAGCAGAAGATCACCCTACAGTGGATACTATCCTACTGTTGTATGCACAGAAATGAGAGAGTTGTTCAACTAGCTAAGGAAGGAGAAATAAAACAACCACCTGATGTATCTGTCACATACCACCAAAAGAACAGAATCATCATGTCAATCAGAAAGCCACCAACGCCAGCACAAAATGGTTACCATTTTATGGGCAGACCAGAACGAATCATTATTCTGCGCCTCAGAACAGGACATCATCAATTATGCAACCACATGTATACAAAATTCAAGATTGGTGAATCAGCCATGTACACATGTTTAGTTAGTTAGTTAGTTAGTTAGTTAGTTAGTCGAAAGATCATCCTTATTGCACATCGAACCATTCAGTCCATAAGTGCTCGGATCCCCTCCTCAGCAAATCCTGCAGTGTGTAGCGGCTAATGACACCAGTTCTGTGTTGGTTTATCAATCTTCTTTGGCTTCCTGCGTAGTGTTCTTGTTTAGCCACCCCTCTTTTAATTTGCTGTTCTCGCAGTCTGGCCATGGTTGTGGATTCAAAGTCATCACTTGGTTCACGCAAAAGTCTTACTTCTCGTAGAGCATTCAGCATGTCAGCCTGGTCCATGGCGCGTCCGCCCGTTCATTTCCTTGTACTCCCGCATGCCCTGGCATGAAAATGAAACTAATCTTGCCACCGAGACCGCTCCAGAGGCAGCAACCATTCTCTTCGGATTGACCCCTCCTCTATCCTCTTGATCATGTTCATTGAGTCGCTAAGGAAACATGCCCTAGCGAATGTCTGTGTCTCGAGCCATGTTATTGCTTTACTTACTGCCATGACTTCCATAGCCAGGCTACTTGTGGTTTCAGTGAAAGCACCAGAGTCCTCCTTCACAATTCTCCCTCCGGCCCAAGCCGTAAAGGCCCATGAGCTTCTCACATGTCGGACGACCGACCCATCTGTGTAGATGACAGCATCACCGTCTAGCGAATTCTCGAAAATCAACGCTTGTTCTTCAGCCTCCACAGCTGCTGGATTTTCTTGTCTGCATTTTCTATCTCTTATTATTTATTTTCTTTAAACCTGCCCAGTGTCCATTCCGCTGGAAAGTTTTCTTGCTTCTGTAACAGTCATGACCTGATATATTTTGGTGTACAGTTATTACAACTAGCTGATGATGACTGATGTTAGAATTGTAAACTTTTTAATCTGATAAATAATAGAGGTTTGTTTCTAAAAGCGATACATTTTGTGATACGACTTTTGGACAGGGAACTTAAATGTACTGAAGACCAAACCAAATATGTATCTAGTATGATCATATATCATAAACCCGGTAGTATTTTAACTCTACATTTGACATAAATCTACAGCTCTCAGAACTAGCATGTGCCATGCTATGCTCAGATACAGAGTTATCCACTTATCCCAGTGAATACTGAGTCACCTGTGCTGCATTTGCAACATCATAGTATATTCCCCATCCTCTACCACAGGGAGGTGCATTAGGAATTTCCCCTTCCTCGAGTTAAAAGACAGTGATGACACTTATAAAACTCTTTGCTAATTTTAAAAGATGGTAATACAGATAACAAAGAAAAATTACAAGTGTACTACTTCCCTGGGTCTGTGTATAGACACATTTTAAAAGTCGAATACATTGTCAGATTTATTTAGTACACTTTACTCAACATTAGAAGTACAATCATACATGACATGCTGATAGGTACATATGGCCAGTTATTTTGGGACAGAAAGGGTTGAGGAATGGAAATATTGCAGTAATGCCGTACATATAGATAATGGAGAATATACTGACCAGTGGAAGACCTTTGCACAGTTGTTATCTGGGCCTGCAAGGGAAGCAAAAAATAGTAAAACTAACCTAACATGCACATTGTAAGATACGACTAAGGAGGATTGATGTGAGACTGGCTACCCCACCCCATAGTAAACTTAGCTGCAGAAAACAATAAATCATGAACAGGTGTACAGAGGGATGGGTGGGAGTTGTTTGAAGGCCTTTCTCCATTGGGAGATGATAGGTAAAAGAGAGAGTAGAAGGCTTGGCTCCTAATGCATCCGTTATGGAACCTCTGTGATTCATTGACAGGATTATATGATGAGAAATTATAACTTGATTAGTTCAAACTCTAAGAAGAAAATGTTTATAATATCATTATATTGTTGAAATAGGTGTGTGGTGTTATGATATATTAGATTGGTTACTTATTTTATGGTGTGTTTTGTTTGATGGCATTTGAATAATCTTCTTGTAATGTGTAAGGTTTTGGCGTGGACCAGCTTCGGGATGACTCCAATGACACATACTGGCAGTCTGATGGGCCACAGCCTCACACTGTGAGCATACAGTTCAGAAGAAAGACTACCATTCATGATGTTTGCCTATATGCAGATTACAAGGCCGATGAAAGCTACACTCCAAACAGGTCATTCATTGTATAATTTAGAGTTATGTAGGTTAAAGCAGTTATTCGTTTTCATGTGCAGTGCCAATAAATGTGGGCAGCCCTGGTTCACCCAATTATAATTCATTTATTCACTTTGTGTGATAAAACTCTGCGGTATGCACCTAACGAGATGCAGTGAAATATGCCAGGCAATAAGTGTGAAACCTCTTGTTTGTAGCTTCTGTGTTTAAATATCTTTATTATACTGTTTATTTATCCTTGGTGTTTTCTTCATTTTTCTATACAATTACATTTCTGCATTCATTCATCATGTGCCATGTTGATAAGAAGTTAATAAGATAAGTTAATAAGAATATTCCCAGTTACTTGTATATTACATTGTGGTATTTCCTTCTTACTAGTGACAACCATAATCTGTGTCTTCTTACAATTTGATTCTAACCCTACTTGTTCGCTATGTGCAACAACCACATTTAGTGAATGTTGCAGATCCCGCTCATTGTCTGCAATGAATACTGTGTCATCCGCATATCTATTGTTACTGATGTTACGTCCCCCATTTATGATTCCTTTCATATCTTCTACATTTCTGAAAATATTTTCACTGTTCAGGGAAAAAATGATCTGGAGACATCTCTGCAGCTTCTGCATAATCCCTCATTATCCCAGTATGCTAATTGTCCATGACTCACTTCCATACATCAGGATTGGCTGGATATAGCTCTTAAGAACTGTTTTTCCCACCTTGATTGACAAAGAGATATTGAACAGAATATGCTTCATCTTGTGAAATGCTACATTTGCTTGGGCTATCATACATTTAACACTTCTTCTGTCTGCTGTTATCAAAGTACCCAAATACTTAACTGATTCAATGCCAAACAAAAAGTAGGACTGGACCAAACAAAAATGGGTGGTGGAAAATGGGAAGTGGCAGGTGTGTCACAGTTAAGACTTAAAAGTTGTTAATATAGTAGCAGACATACATTATATATCAAATTAATGGGGTTTGCATAGGGTAAACAGTTGTGTATATAAGCCCAGGAAGTCACTTCAATCAATCAATGAATCATGTGCCATGCCGGAAAGCATGGGCTGTCATGACTCGCCATTTCACTCGATCACCAGAGTCGTGGATCAGCTCAGTGTTCCTGTCTCGTCCATGCCATGTGGCCAAGCCATCCAGATATTTTCCTCTCGGTCTTCCTCTTGGTCTGTTCCCTTCGATCTTGCCAGTTGTCACTAAGTTCTCCAGTCCATTTCTTCTCATAACATGTCCAAAAAATTGTGACAGTCTACGTCTAATTTCTCTAATCAATCTACGATTTTCATTTGTCTCCTCTAGTACTTGGTCATTGGTTTTTCTATCTGTCCATGGTATTCTTTGCATTTTCCTCAGAAACCACACACTTCACACGATTAATAATTTCATGGCATTTAATCAGTTAAATATGTTGGCCTGCCTGAGACAAGTGCCATTTACTTGGATGTTAATTTGGGAAGACATGTTTTATTTGTAATTACTATTTTGTTTTTATGTTATTTCTGTTGTTGTTTCACAGGCTGTCTATCAAAGCTGGAAACCATGCTAATGATTTAACAGAGGTGGAGCAGATAGAGCTCTCAGAGCCCACTGGTTGGGTTTGTATTCCGTTGAAAGATTCCCACGATAAACCCATTCGCACTTTCATGATTCAGATTGCTGTACTTAGCAACCACCAGAATGGGCGTGACACACATATCCGAAGAATAAAAATACGATCGCCAGTAAACTACGGGGATGTTCCCTACCCAAATACAAATAATTCAGCCTTGAAAAATTTAGTATATACAATTAGGTGATGTGATTTGTGGCTGAATTTTAATGCTCAATTTCTCATTCTTGGGGTATTCATTGTTAGTTATTTTCTGCATTCTTTATTTTAAGAACAATAGTCAGTTATGTTTATTTGTAAGGTAATTGAAGAAGGATTGCAGTTGCATAATGTCAGTGGCTGTGAAGATAATAATGTGGCAAGTTCTTTGTGGAACATGGCTCTCATCACAGCCACTGGATCCTTTGCAAGTTTCAGATTGTAAAGTCAACATACTGGTATTAAAATACGAGCAATAGACTGTCTCCTGTCATGCTAAATTTATAACTATCATTCATATTTTCCCTTTCTCAGTTTTTTAATAATCCAGCAGTATTTCACTAGTTTCAACTTATTTATGTATATTAACATTTGAGATGTAAATAAATATTTCATTAATCACTTATAAAGATGTATTGGCTTGTATTTATTTAATATTGATTTAGTTCTTTTTCATTGTTACACATTGTGTGTGGTACATGGCAGACAAATACAAGATGATTTAAAGATTAGATGACACAGGAAACATCATCTTATAGTCACATTGAGGTAAATGAAGAGGCTGACAGATTGGCAAAAGTAGGTGTAAGACTACTCCAGCCTTATGTAGACATAACCTGTGATGAAGCCTTGAGGATTCATAAAAAAAATACTTATAGAACCAAGTGGGAAACGGAGCATCCAGGTCACCAGAAAGATGATGCGTTTGCCAACTCCACCTAAATGAACAAGTGACAGTGTTCAGACTGCACAGGACATAACTTTCTGAAATAGTGTTTGTTTAATAAACTAAAGATAGAAGATACTGATGAATGTAATTGGAATTGCTAAACTGACAGCTGCCCATTTGCTGCAAGTGTCCAACATCTGTAGAACAGGATATTTTGGCCTATGCCAGCTTCATGTGTAAATTGTAAACTGATTAGAGAAATTAGATATAGGGAGTCAAAATGATTGGACACATGAAATAAATAAATTAGAGAACTTGGTGATAACTGGCAAGATTGAGAGGAAAAGAACAAGGGAAAGACAGAGAAATAAATATCTGGATGGCTTGACCACTTGGCATGGTCGAAGACAAGAACAGGGAGCTGATCCACGACTGGTGATCGTGTGAGATGGCGAAACATGACTGCCCATGCTTATCGACATTTCACATGATGATGATGATGCTTCATTTGAGGACAAACTCTATGGAAACATTATTTCTTCTTCTTTTGTTTGTTATCAAGTTATCAACTTGACCTAACTGCGGTATATACAGGCTAATGTTTGAAGGTGTACAAAGAATAAGTTATTGAGTTGATTTAAAGAATCATCATAATCTTTTAGCAAAGCAAAACCTTCCCAGAACTCATCACAGCCTGTCCAAATGGTTGTTCTTCACTAGTTTCCCTGCTCAGGCATTTTCATCCCCAGGGTAACTTGGTAATGTCCTGCAAAGGTAGCTATTTGCAAGATGGAAAACATACTGACCATTAAATAGATGGCAATTACAACGAGAAAAAGAATGATGAACTAACTGTACTTTTGTATGCATGTGAGACGTGGACAATGAGCAGACAAGCTGAAAAACATCTAATGACAGTGGAAATATCGTTTCTGAGGAAAACGCAAAGAATACCTTGGAGACAAAACTCAATGAACAAGTCCTACACACAAAAAAACCACTTGAAAACTGTAAAATGATTAGAGAAATTAGATAACGAAGATTGTTTGGACACATTATGAGAAGAAATAAACTGGAAAACCTGGTGACAACTGGCAAGATTGAGGGGAAAAGAACAAAGGGAAAGCTGAGAAGTAAATACCTGGATGTCTTGGCCATGTGACATAATGGAGACAAAAACACAAGAGCTGATCCAGAATTCTGCTGATTGTGTGAGATGGTGAAACATGGCTATCAGTCAGTTATCAGTTGGGGTATCTTCACTGCACTCCGGACATGTCCATAGGTGCTCAGATCCTGCCCCCAGCATATGCATCAGCGTCCGGTGGCTAATAGTGCCAGTTCTGTGTTGGTTGACGAGGCGTTTTGTTTTCCCGATGTACCTCTCGCGTCTGGCTGTGCCAATTCTTACTCCCAGGTCTTTCATCCTGGACAGCGATGTGGAATCATTGACGTCAAAGTCCTCTGTTCTCACCATCTCGCCGAAACATGGCTGCCCATGCTTATCAGCATGGCACATGATGATGATGATGCGTTCACTTTCTTGTTGGTCAACTCCTGCTTCTTATAAGAGGGAACCTTGACTCCTACCATTACCATTTTTTCTAAAAGCAGAGTGGCATTTAATATGGCCAAAGGTAGGTCAGCACGGCTGAATGGGTAAGAATGCGTGCTCTTAAACATCCGGTGTGCTGATGCCGAGGTAAGGGTTTCAACCCCTAGACTGGATAGTTGGACTAAAATGTTGACCTATCGTCCTTGTAGACGTAAATTACAAGTATCTCTGATGTCAAGGGATACTGTTAATAGGGAAAGCTAATCCACACGCAAAATTCAGTCCAGCACTACTAGAAGTAGGTCTATGTATGGACTGCGCTTGAGTTCAAAACCGACCGAGCAAAAAAAAAAAATAATAGCCAAAGTATTTCAGTTTGGCTAACTTTATATTGTTCATGGGCTGTCCGTATTCTTCGATGTTCAGATCGTATAGAATGTCAGTATGTTTCTTCTTGGTTCACAATATTCTAAGAGCTTTTCTGTAACATTTTAGTTTAAAAGCCGTTTTCTTCTTATAGTATGTGAAATGGTTCATAAATCACATCGGTATGTTGCCACGGAAAGATGCATGTTCCAAAAAACTGTGCTTTAATTCTTTTCCTGGTGTTGTGCTGTAGGTCCTTAATGTTGTTTAATCTTTGTATGACTATGGGCAGCCTTTGTCTGATTTCTTTTGTATAGGTAATACAATTTATTGTAATAAAATATTTTTCAGTTATATAGCAATATGTACAGGCAAAATTTACAGTTAAAAATCTCCCAAAGTATTTAGGGATCCTCGACGGGTGCTATGGAGTTCGTGCATTGAGCTGAGATTCTCCGGAGTCAAGCTTGAGTTAGGAGTAAAACAGAGCACTTATGGGTTACACCCGTGTGTCATGATGTTGATCCGTCGACTAAACTAAACAACAATAGAGGCTTTTGCATAATAAATGAATACAAGAATAAACAGAAATTGGAGAAAGTCAGCTTACAAGAACATGATCACAAATAGCAGTGCTATTGTGAGGACAAAGCTTTCTTAAGCTAACAATAACAAACACTAACAATACTAATAGTTTCTTTAAAGTAAGCTTAATTTATCACAAATTTAGGGTAAACAACACATCATACAAAAGGACTGACAAATGTAATAGACTTTAAATAATGAACACTTAAAAGAACATAATATAACACATTTACAAGCATTGATGAAGCTTCATTTTATTTTTTAAGTTTGCATTGTGATTTAGAAAATAACATTGCGTCAGTTTAATAAAGTAATTTTATTTTTTTTTAATTTCTGTTTTATACAGATGGGAAAATCTGGCCTGTTGATTTGCAATGTAATGGAAAAAAATGTAATGAATTTGTTGCCTGAAAAACTCTGGATCAGTTTTCTCAAGTTATATATGCAATGTTTCCCCGAAAATAAGACCAGGTCTTATATTAATTTTAGCTTTAAACAATGCACTAGGGCTTATTTTTGCGGGATGTCTTATATATATATATATATATATATATATATATATATATATATATATATATATAATATATATATATATATATATATATATATATATTTCAGATACAAAATTCTACATTTATTCAAATACAGTCATGTCATCTTTTTCGGGAACATCGTCATAACTCTCCAAATTCAGCAATTAATTCAGGAAAATTCTCGCCCGGGTGATGTGATTATCTACACGGATGGGTCGGTGTTGAGAGGTAGGAGAAGTGCTTGGGGGTTCTTGGCAAAAACTAATGGTCGGCGTTTGGTGCAGGAGAGCCTGGCGTATGATAACACTACATCTAGCTTAAGAATGGAGGTGGAGGCGGTCAGTGCAGCTTTCTGCTGGATAGAAAACACGATACATACACACATTGTGATTGTAACTGACTCAGAAAGCATGCTGAGAAGGGTGAGAACAGGTAGGCTTTGTGCAGAGTGGCTTGCTTCGCTTCGGAGGTCATGGGTAGTAAGCATCACCTGGATCTTTTCTCCTGGGCATGCCGGTGTGCTGGGGAATGAACAGGTGGACAGATTGGCTGGCTTGGCAAAATTTGGTGGAGTATTGATGCATGACAAGGCAGACGTGGTTGCGGCCTTGTGGGAGCACATGTACACCTCGGAGGAGCAGATGGAGCACCATGGTCTGGTAAGAATGAGACAACGAGGTGTGACGAGGGGATCTGGCCGACGCTTGGCGCTCGGAGGAAAGGCGAGACGGACATATAATCAGATTGCTACTGGAACTATTAGTGTTGGAACTCTTCGCTGGCTGCTGAGGATGGAGACGGAGCGCTTATGGGAATGTCCCGAATGCTGTGATGTCGGTTCTTAAATCAATCAATCAATCAAATCCCGAATTCCAACGTGAATTTCTTGCTACTCCAGTTCCATTGGTCCCTGTCTCTCATGTCCAGCAATAAAGCTTTCCTTAAATGAGCATTTCTTGTCCATTTACCTGCTCGTTGTGCATTGGTAACTATTTCACATGATTGAGTTCAGAAAATTTAGAACTCTTTACTCCAGATGAAACAACTGATCCACAAGAAATAAATGAACTTCTATTTGCAGATGATCAGTGCTTGTTTTACAGCGATGAGGACAGACTACAACATCATATTAATAATCTGAGTTCAACCTGCAGCAGATACAATATGAGTATAAACACAGCCAAAACTGAAGTAATGCAAGTTAGCAGATCGTCGGGCCCACTAAGTATGCAGATAAATAGCACAACTCTGAAAGAAGTTAAAGAATTCAAATATCTTGGAAGTATGATCTATGATCACAGAAGATGGCAGATTGGACATAGAAATTGAAATCAGATGTTAAAAAGCTAGTGCACTTACATATCAACTATCATCCTTACTGAAACATCCAAATATACCCATGTCCGCAAAACGACGGATAATAAACAGCATATTCACACCAATCCTATGCTACCAATCTCAAACCTGGACTTTATCCAAATCACACTTTCGCAAAATCAACACCTGTGAGATGAGATGCCTGAGGAGAGCTGCCAACCTAACAATCCGAGACCGAGTTATAAATGCTGTTATCAGACAGACTGTGGGATTAACACCTTGTGCCACATTTATTGAAAGGCAGAAGATCAAGTGGTTTGGCCATGTAGTTAGAATGCAACACCAACAACTACCATCACTGGCCTTACATCAAAGATCATCTGTGACGAAACCACGAGGACGTCCAAGAAGAAAATGGATTGACAACATCAAATACATTGTACAACTCACACGGAATGACACTATACAGTGCCGCCCACCGGGCGCTGGAACGCAAATTATTCCTCCCCACGACGCTTGATGGCAGAAGTGGAAGATGATGATGATGACTTATTGAATTGTGAACCACATCCATTCATTATCAAGTGCGCACCAGTGGTGTCTGTATTCTGACTGGCCATTCAGCAACAAGCCTCTCATTGTACGATCTTAACTAGGGCTTATTTTAGGGGTAGGTCTTATATTAAAAGCATCCTGAAAAATTGTGCTAGGGCTTATTATAGGGGTAGTTCTTATTTTCAGGGGAAAATGGTATTTGTAACCACATTTTAAAGAAATGTCATATGACTAGGCCAGATTTTCCAGTATATACAAATATAATTTGCAGACAGATTTTTGTGATGATCTAAAACACATAGGGAAGATAATTAAAGACAGGTGATTGAAAGACATGAAAGGAACAGCAAGAAATGGCAAAGGATAGGACAGATTGATGTGAGATGGTTGGGGGTATTATGCTCTATGAACAATCAAAAAGCTTTTGCAGCAGAGAGAAAGAGTGAAATAGTTTAGATTTTTTGGATGTAATGTTGCATGTCCTTTGCAGAATGTTGGATCAACACCATATTGATTTTCTAGGCTGTTGAGTAGTTTGCCATTGCTTTCTGAACAAGAAGTCAATGTTTAAGTCCAGCTAATCAATGTAGGAAATTAGCCTGCTATCTCAGCATCAGCACACAGGAAGTTAAAGAGGGAGTGCTCTTAATCTTTCGGCCATGCTGACCGCTATAATTTTTGATCTGGTAAGAATGAGACAGCGAGGAGTGACGGGATCTGGCCGATGGTCGATGCTCAGAGGAAAGGCAAGACAAACATATAATCAGATTGCTACTGGAACTATTAGTGTTGGAACTCTTCGCTGGCTGCTGAGGATGGGGACGGAGCACTTATGGGAATGTCCCGAATGCTGTGATGTCGGTTCCTAAATCAATCAATCAATTAAATCATTTTGATAGCTGTTGAAAACTTTGACATGTATAAACATAAACATTTATAATACTAGCAGGTTAGTTAATGTAGGTATTAACTATTCATATGCGTAAAGTAAATAATAAATGTAACATTAGGCTCAGAAATAATACAACGCGTTTATACAAAATTTGATGTCAAAATATGATACAATTTTCATAGCAAATGTGTGTGTATATAGACATTGAGGTGTAGGTAATTTTTCGTATTTAGTATTATGAAGAAACATTATGTTGACAATGCACGGTCGGGCGAGGATCCCATGCCGCCTCTCAACATTCACTATGGGAGCAGGTGACTAATCCTCCATACACTCAGGCCTACAAAATGTGAGGTTGCAACACTTCACATACCCACGGCAGATTCTTGCTATGGGACTTGTTTTTATTATGAACAAGGGGAATCATTTCTAGAAAGGAAATCTAGAGCACTGGGGAGTCTCTGTGACGCTGGAGCTACGGAGTTTGTGCTTTATGCGGCGGGTCAATGAGGTCTTTCTGGTGACTACCGATTCCATTGATGATGAACTGTGGTTTTCGTGGATGAATTTTGTGTTGGCATTCTGGTGGTGGCATTATGCAGTGTACCTGTGCGGGCTGTTGGATTGCCGAGACTCCTGTCTGTTCCACTTTTCACATTGGACAGTGGAGAGCATGTTGTATGATATTCACAGGCACAGGAACAGAGCATAATGGGGATGACCCGTTGCCATGAAGTTGCAACCTCGACTAACTGACTAACTAACTATGGCCACGAAAGTAAAAATGACAATAAATACATTTATAGTGGCACTAATCAAAAACAAGGGTAGCCACGGTTAAGCAGTGGCTAGCATGCTTGCCTTCCATCCCAGTTGTCATGTGTTTAAATCCCCATCATGGCGGCTTTATAAAACTTGACCTTGCTCCAGGGTTGACCAGTTTAAAATGGGTACTAGAAAATGGTTCCTGGAAAGTATAGGTGGCTAGTGGATATTATTTTTCTTCTTTCTTTTGCGGTCATTCGCTTTGAACGCCAGCGTCGTCCATACAGGTTCTACAACTTGTAGTGCACTGGACTGATTTTTGTGTGTGGATTAGCTTCCCCTATTACCAGTGTCCCTCGCCACCATCAGGCGACTTCTGAGTTACTTGTTATATACATCCCCAAGTCAAGGACGAGAAGTCAACATTTTAGTCCAACTGACCGGTGTGATATTAATCACATCACCATTAAATGTTGATTGGTCTATAGAAATGTGGGTCTAATATGAGTAATACTCCTCAAATCATGTAAAGGGTCCTAAGAAAAAGAATAGTAATAAAAGAAGAGGAAAAATGTAAATGATTAGATGAAACAAAAGAAAATAACGAAAGCTATAGGCTTTGGTGGATTTAAGCTTTACCTACATCCTACCTTGTTCCAGACATACTGGACATCCTTTCATCTGGAGAAAACAAGGCAAGGCCGGGAGAGGGATCATGCTGCATGGGCAATATATGTTCTCTGAATCAAAGCCCAGGCATTGTGCGATGGAATTCTAGCTCTAGTTCCAATACACATACTTTTGCAGTAAAGACGGCAAGGTGCCACTTACTTCACATACAAGATGGTATTTTATTCACCCCTGCCACTAATTCTTGTTTCCCTGTGCTGTTAGGTCTTTCTCTATTTTGTTTGCCCTATGGGTTCCAGAGAAAGGACTTTCAAGTAATACCTTTATCATCTTTTCTCAGTGTGTGTTCTTCCAGTATGAGCATCTTTTCCTCGCTTCTAGGTTAACCGAAATCTGTCTAATTCTTTCCCTAAGCTCTGTCATACCATTTTAGTGCAATTCTGTGTCATTCATTTATCATGTGCCATACGGATAAGCGTGGGCGGTCATGTTTCACCATCTCACACGATCACCAGAGCCATGGATCACGTTCATGTTCTTGTCTTGACCATGCCATGTGGTCAAGCCATCCAGGTGTTTTCTTCTCTGCCTTCCCCTTGTTCTTTTCCCCTCAATCTTGCTAGTTGTCACCAACTTCTCTAGTTTATTTCTTCTCATAACATGTCCAAACAATTGTGACTGTCTACAATTTCTCTAATTACAGTTTTCACTTGCTTCTTGTAGGACTTGCTCATTGTTTTTCTATCTGTCCATATTTTTTTATTTAAGGATGCTTGAATTTAGATTTCAGTGAAGTTTTGGCAATGAGATTTGTATGAGAGGTCAAATATGACTTGTTTACAAGCTACATGCTACTGAAATAATCAGCATCTATACCTAAAACATTTGCTGCGGGAGAAGGAGCATTTATGGGTTTGCTCGGAATGCTCTGATGTCGATTTTAAAATCAATCAACAAAACAACATTGGCGATACGTTTTTTTGTGTCCAATCTTTCAAAGATATACTGACTACATTGTCAAAACAGCACCACTAATACGTTTTTAGGTGTCTTTCATTTATATTGACTATAATATTGTCAATACTATATTGATGAGTTTCTTTTACCATATTTTTTAAAGTAATATTGACTAGATTTTCAAGATTATGTCTGCAATTAGTAGGATCTGTCAAAAATGTCAGCTGAACATAACATGCAATTAATATCATCTTAAAAATTAACTAATGTATGGTAGATACAATGAACAATTTTTAAACATGCAGTGGCTAAACAACAGAAATTATTTTTTTTAAAAAGAAAAAAACAAATAAACAAGATTACAATAGAAACTTGAACAAATTTCTTACTTACTGCTGGGTAGAAGGATAAAATGTGGTTTGAGATCTGTAAACCTCTTCAGTATAATGAAACTGAAATGCTTCTACTTAATTACATGTGTATTTTAGCATAGATTGATGTTTACTCGTCTCCAGTTCAATGGATTTAAAACATAATGGACATATAATAATGCAGATTTATACATTATTTAGCTATCTTCTGTTATTATTTCTACTAATATTTATTAATCATTAATGCAGAGTGTTTCTGTTACTTATGCATTTAAATTTTATTTATTAAATAAATTTGCAGTTCTGACAACTGAATTTTACAGAATATGTTACTGTATATAATATCAAAACATCCACATGAAAAAATATTAAAAATAATATAATATGGTCATCTATGCTATTGTCGATTTAACAAACTTCGGAGATTTAACAGTCACCCCTTCCTCTTCTATTTATTATTTTCATCATCATCAATTAGCGAATCCTTTGCAGAGAGTCATTCTTAATACAGCCCACCTTAGAGACTCTTGATCCTTCACCAGTTCCCCTGCATTATGTATTTTCATGGTTCCAAATTGCTGTTATAGCTGAGGGTTCAGAGTTGATGGTGAGCACCCAACCTTGCAAAATATCCCCATGGCTTGCGCATTCTTCACCTCTGGCAGTAAAATTCCAATTTCTGACCTTCAGGTGGTGGAACTATTTTAACTGTAAAGGTGGTAACAGCGTGTCTCTGGCGCCATGATAATCAGAATGCTTTAGATATGTATTATGTACATATATGCACAGACACATGTGTACATACATACATATCTAAACTCGAGTAAGACCACAGTGTACCCCAGCAAAGAAAGATGCTGAAGATGGAGGCAACCAGCCAGGAGGCACACCACGACAATGAGGATGCCGCACAAACACACTATGAGCGAACAAAAGAAGAAGAAGAATGTATTTTTATGCCCAGTGTCCACTATGAGTCCACTGTCATAGTAGTCGACCACAGTCTCTTTTACCAGGAACATTGTCTTCCATTATTCCTCTTTCTAAACTACAGTGACTTTTGATGTGGCCAGAATATTTTAATTTCCGAGACGTAATATTACGTAAAGTTAATTACAGTACAAGACACTATTAATTTAATGGACTTATAGAAAGATACACATATAAATATAAAGGGTTAAACTGGAGTAAAGCTATGGAAATGTAAACAATAGGAAAACACAAAATGCAGGACAGCTTTACAGAATACAATTACAAAAATAGGAGGGAAGTACCAAGGGATTCTAAGTTAAATTTGTCTGTTAAAAGAAAGTACAGTCAAGATCAATAGCTTTTGTTCCTTCATATTTTTAATGTTATAAAAAGCAAAAATAATATCCAGATAAAACCATATGTCAACCAAATAATTACAAAAAGTAATGAAGAGATTGATAATATCAGAAACATAGGCTTCATCATCATCATGTGCCATGCCGCTAAGCGTGGGCGGTCATGTTACTTGATCACCAGAATCGTGGATGAGCTCAGTGTTCTTGTCCTGACCATAACAACATGGTAAAGCCATCCAGGTATTTACTTCTCTGCCCTCCCCTTGTTCTCTTCCCCTCAATCTTGCCAGTTGTCACCAAGTTCTCCAATTTATTTCTTCTCATAACGTGACCACAAAATTGTGACTATCTATGTCTAATTTCTCTAATCAGTTTACGATCTTCATTTGTTTCTTGTAGGACTTGGTCATTGGTTTTTCTTTCTATCCATGGTATTCTTTGCATTCTCCTCAGAAACCATATTTCCACAGCCATCAGATGTTTTTCAGCTTGACTGCTCAATGTCCACGCTTCACATCCATACAAAAGTACAGGCTCTATGTAGCAACTCAACACTCTTTTTCTCGTAGCAATTGACATCTTTTTATTAATCAGTATGTTTTTCATCTTGCAAAAGGCTGCCTTCGCCATGGTGATTGTTCTAATCTCTTCAAGGCATCTCCCATCAGATGTTATGACTGTTCCAAGATAATTGTACTGATTCACTTGTTTAAGAATATTCCCATTTTACTTGTATATTAACATTGTGGTATTTTCTTCTTCTTAGTGAAAACTATAATATGTGTCTTCTTACAATTTAAATCTAACCCAAGTTGTTCACTGTGTGCAACAATCGCATCTACTAAATGTTGCAAATCCTGCTCATTGTCTGCTATCAAAACTGTATCATCCACATATCTATTGTTATTGATGTTATGTCCCCCAATGATGATTCCTTTCATATCGTCAACATTTCTGAAAATACTTTCACTATACAGGGAAAACTGCTATTCTTGTTACTGAACTCTGTTGAATCCAACTGTTTGCTCTTGTACAACGTAATGTATTGGGAACTGGTGATGGCTTCATTCAATCCCATTAGGCAAGCAACACGCTCATTCCAAGCATGCACTTGAACTCTAAGTTGGAAGTGCAATACTTTAGTGCTCATTGTCTGCCATCTTCATAGGAAATAGCTGTAACTCTCCTGCAGTCTCGAAGCTTGCAGAGATCTCAACAAGCTTCATCACAATGAACACTATGGTCGATCCTCACTTCATTAGCTAGACTAGTGTCTGCCCAGGATGCTCCACTGCTCAGGATGCTCCACTGTCTGCCCAGGATGCTCCATTGTCTGGCTAGGATGCTACATTGCCTAGGATACTCAAATCTCTGCCCATGATGCTCCATCATGAAACGAAGAAAGTGTTGGTCAATATAAACCCAGATCCTTGAACAATATCACAGCAGCTTTCCCTTGCTTATAAGCATATTGTCGGAGTTTCATCAGCAGTAATGACTTGATTTCCCCCACTGCCCAATACAACTCTGGGGTCAACTAAATGGGTGCCAGATATTTCTCTGGAAACAAAAGGCAAGTGGCATGATACATTTGAACTTAGATGCTACAAACAAGTGCTTAGAATATCATGGACCAAGAAGATGAAAAATATTGACATTCTACAAGATCTTAATATTGAAGAAAACTGGCTCATAAACAACACTATGTCTCAGAAAGTGATCGAGGGGTTAGCAGTTTTCTCCGCTAACCCCGAATACTCTCGTCATGTGACGCGACGAGAATTAGTAGTGGTTTGAATTGCAAAAGTGACATATGAGAGTATGGAGCCGGTCACTCAGAAAGTCGTGGCATGCTGATGAGCGTAATCTAGCCTAGGAATCAACATACAGCTGAAAGATGCTGGTATTGACCGCAATATCCTGAAACAGGATGGAAACGCAGGGAAAAAAAAAAAAAAAAAAATGACATGTCACAGTGACTTGGTTCCTGGAAGAAGATGAAAAATACTGACATACTACAAGATTTGAATACTGAAGAAAACTGGCTCATAAACAACACTATGTCTCAGAAAGTGAAATACTTTAGCCATATGACATGTCACAGTGAGTTGGTTCCTGGAAGAAGATGAAAAATACTGACATACTACAAGATTTGAATACTGAAGAAAACTGGCTCATAAACAACACTATGTCTCAGAAAGTGAAATACTTTAGCCATATGACATGTCACAGTGACTTGGTTCCTGGATGATGAGGCAGGTGATGACCAACATAAAGATGGATATAGGACATTGCCGATACCTTGGGCATGAAGTGGGGGAACTGGCAAGGGATCCAGAAACTCTTTGGCAGGCCATGATGAGAGTGAAGTTCTGAAAAAGACTTACTAAATTATGATAGCTTGACACTGTTTATGCTATCTTTTGTGTGCTGGTCAGTCATTGAAAAAATGAGCTTAACACCATCTGCCTAGCATACCTTAATGACACATAAATCAAGTTATTTTAATTGTACATTCTTGCACATAATTTCATTAAAAAATAGTTTTGTAAACATAAAACATGAATGTTTAAAATAGAAAATTATTTGTAGATGTGTATAAATAGAATTTCATGCAACTGAAATGAAAGATAATTTATTTACATTTTCATGTGACAAACATTTATAATTAAAGGCAAAAATGATTCATGTCAGTGTGAAAGCAAAAGTAAACTTTATATTAAACTTTAAAACAAGTGATTATTTACAGCTGTACATGATAACAATATGTATAAATTAAGTTATAGATTTACAACTTTATTAAAATGTATCCCATTTTGTTTCCACTTTGAAGATATGCAGAGTTGCATAACTATAACTCAATTGGAAAGTATAACAAATAGCAGAGATCACACAGTTAGATATGTGTAGATCTTGCAGAGAAATCACAAATATCGACAAATGTAAATACCTTAAAATGCTCTCAGGCCAGGAAAAAGGAATCACAGTGGGTAAATAATTTTTAGAAAATACAAGAAAATAAAAAAAAAAAAACATTAAGAAAATATGTAATAAATCAGTTAAACCACACCACTGGAGCCACAGAGTTCGTGCTTTGTGCGGCGTTTTTGGCGGGTCGTCCTGTGGAAAGAGACCGAGCCATATGGGATAAAACCCGGGTCAATGAAGTCTTTCTGGTGACTGCTGTGTCCATCGACGATGAACTGTAGTTTTCATGGAGGACTTTTGTGTTGGCATTCTGGCGGCTGCATTATGCACAGTGTACCTGTGCGGGCTGTTGGCTTGCCGAGACTCCTGTCTGTTCCATTGTTCACATTGGGCAGTGAGGAGCATTTTGTGTGATATTCACTGGCACAGGAACGGAGCAATATGGGGATGACCCGTTGCCGTGAAGTTGGAATCACGACTAACTAACTAACTAACTGTGGTTTAATTTATTTAGTACACATTTCCTTAACATTTATCATTTCCTTAGATATTTTTAAAATTAATAATATTTTTATTATTCCCACTCTGTGATTATAATGCATATATACTTATTTGTCTGTGTATTTCTTTGCAGGATCTGCACATACCTAATTGTTTCATTTCACAAGGAAAATTACAAGATGTCTGAAACAAAACTGTCTAACTTTAATAAATAATCACAGTGTGACCATAAAAAACAGAAATGAGTGTGCAAGATTTGTTTGAAAGAAAAAATAAGCTTTTATTGGTCACATGCCATTGGCATGTGACATTTCCTAGCAGCTAACTGGTAAAAAGCCTATTTTCTCACTGTTACCTGGCAATTGCCTGTTAAGAAACCTGTTTTCTCTCAATCATGTGTATCTTGACAATCTGGCAACTCAAAGGTATGTATTCCTTTGGTGAATTTAAAAAATGAAGCCATAAACAGTAAGTCGCAAAATGTGTGTTCCTGGCACATTTTGCAGCATCCCATCATGTGCATACTTTGAAGTGGTGTTGTGCAGACAGAAAGACTTAGTAGTGAATCTACATTACCGTGGTAATAAAAAATGCTCCACATTTAAATACTATTAGTAACTATGTACATTGTGTACTTAAACCTACAAAGGATTCACTGTTCACTTAATACAATATTTAATTCTAAGGTATGCACCTGACAAGATTCAGCAAAATATGCCAGTGCAACCTATGCTTCATGGCTTCTTTTAAAAAAATTTGGCAACTTTTTGGCTAGAAACCTGTTTCCTCTCAATCACTATGAATATACAAGAGGCAGCACAATATGTTAATGGTTTATTGAATATATCATTTAACATAAGATTAAAGAGAGAGATTTTCTCTAATATCAAGTCAAGACCTGAAAGACTTAAAGAGAGGTGAATGAACTGTTTCTGCGGACATCAATGTGAATATGCTGCACAATTTGTGGTAAGAGCTGATAAATCACCTGAACATTGCACACAAGAAGGTGCAAATATACAAAGCTTGCAAAGTCTAATCACTCTTATTTTGCTTATTTAATAAATGTAAGAAATTGATGTGGTTACACAGCACCACATGTGGTAGGAATTGGAATCAGACAACAAATATGAAAGTACTTAACAGTTAAACAATATCAGACATTTGAAAGCACTTCAGTTAAAAAAAACTTCAGACATATGAAAGTACTTAATAGTTAAACAACTTCAGACATATGAAAGCACTTAACAGTTAAACAACTTCAAACATATTAAAGTACTTAACAGTTAAATAACTTCAGACATATTAAAGTACTTAACAGTTATACAACTTCAGACATATGAAAGTACTTAACAATTAAACAATTTCAGACATATTAAAGTACTTAACAGTTAAACAACTTCAGACAATAAATTACTTAACAGTTAAACAACTTCAGACATATTAAAGTACTTAACAGTTAAACAACTTCAGACAATAAATTACTTAACAGTTAAACAACTTCAGACATATTAAAGTACTTAACAGTTAAACAACTCCAGGCCTATGAAAGTGTGAAACAGATATGTTGAACAATTGTAGACATACAAAAAGTACCTAATATTTACAGTTTCAGATATATAAAAGTACCTATCAGAATCCTTGTGAGAAGATTTCTATATCCAAAGACCTGAGACACAATAATAATCTTGGTATAGGAAACTCAAAGTAATCCCATGGCAAATATTATCATGTTTTAACATTGACAGGCCTTAGATAGGACAGTTAGTAACCCCATGGCAGATATTATCATAACAAGTTTTAACATTTACAGATCTCAGATAGGACAGCCAGTAATCCTATGGTAGTTATTATCATAACACAAAATGTTTATAGTTTACACATCTTAGATAAGACAGCTTGGTCATGCTCACAGAATGGAAGAAATTTAAAATGCCAAACACTGCTTTGAGAAGTCAAGGACTAGACTATGAACCATCAAAAAACTGCAAAAATGTGCTGCCTGAAAGATCCTCAGCACCTCTGTACTTCAAACTTAAAAAGGAATGCATAAGTTAACTAAGTCTCAACATACTCATATACATACATAAGAAGAAACGGTGCATATTTTGTAAGTGTGGAATGATAGGCCAAATCCAACTTTCATTGCTTGTGGATTTCATATTGGTCGCTTGTCATATTGTAATCTGTGCCATTCTGTTGTTGTGAAAGTTAAATGCTTATGCTGTTTGGAATGATATCTGGATCCAAATATTCATATGGTGGATTCCGAAGATGATTTCTTTCTTTGATCGTTTTGTGGATTTTACGAAGATCACTGCGGAATCTGTTGGAAATAATGTAATGATTTTTTAATCAAGTGCTTTATGATATCAGGAGTAAAGTTGTGAGAATGTCTATAGAAATTAAATGATAGAAGCTAATGTTATATGGTTAACACAGATGCACTCTAGCCTGCACACACACACGGATACACAAAGATAGACACACAAAAACATAAAAATGTAGAAAGACACAGACACACAAAGATAGACAAATATAAAGAGAGAGAGGGAGAGAAAGAGAGAGGGAGAGAGAGAGAGAGAGAGAGAGAGAGACACACACACAGTTTTATCTGCTTCTTGAAAGACGACCTCATTCATTTTCTATCCATCCATGACATTCCTTTCATTTTTTGTAGAAACCACATTTCTGCTGATATCAAATGTTTCTTGGCTTGTCTGCTTAATGTCCAAGTTTCACATGTTTACAACAATACAGATCCTGTATAATACTTTAAGACTATTTTTCTCACTCCAGTTGACAATTTTTCTCACTCAAGTTGACAAACTTTTTTTTTTTTACATGTTGCATATCCCTTGCAGGATGTCACAGTCAACACCAGCATTTTTCAGCTGCTGTTGATATACTAGGCAGTAGTTTGCCATTGCTTTCTGAACGACCGGCTCCCATACCAACACGTTATAACGCAATGCGACACGATCTGGTGAGCAAATCAATTGTGGCTGCATTTCAAATGCCTGGTAAGCGGCTCACGAACCGCATTCGCAAGCCTTTGGCCATAGAGACCAGCAATTTTTATTGGTGAGTATGTTTTTCCATCTTACTTAAGGGTCAAATACTTACTCATCAACTACCTCTCTAGCTTGAGGGTCAAATACTTACTCATCAAACTATTCAAACACTATCTCAGTACAGATTACCTTTCCCCTTAATAATAATAATAATAATAATAAAACCCTAGTATAATAGCCAGTCCCTTATTGGTAGTACAGTATGTTCTCTATAGCTAATCAAATTTGCCAAATCAATAATTAGTATTAGTGAGTCATGTAGTATTGGTTTTTGTATATTTCCTGCGTTTATAATGCATATTTTTGTATTGTTGTTGTTTACTGCTAATGAATGAATCACCAAAAAACAAGAAGTAGGTTGTAAGCTTTACTAAAACACGATTACAAGAAACAAATTGGACGTTGTGGCCCAAGCCTTCATCAGCACAGAACAAACAAACAAAAACCGACACAAGACTACATGAAACAGACTACATGACAATAATGTTAAGGGTGCTTATCTGAATCTGTATCCTAGCTTGGAGTGACTGACGACTGACACACGTTCGATGACTATCAGTGGATTCAATATTGTTAGAAGCTCAGGTATTAGCTAACCAATTTTAGCCAATACCTGAGCTTCTGGCGATATTGACCTTTGACCATACATCCAGCCCATACAATCCACTGATAGTTGTCAAACGTGTGTCAGTCGTCAGTCACTCCAAGCTAGGATACAGATTCAGATAAGTACCCTTAACATTATTGTCATGTAGTGTGTTTCATGTAGTCTTGTATTGGTTTGGTCTGTGCTGATGAAGGCTTGGGCCACAACGTCCAATTTGTTTCTTGTAATCGTGTTTTAGTAAAGCTCACAATCTGCTTCTTGTTTTTTGGTGATTAATTCTCTGCCTGTTTAAGCTTTACTGCAGTTCCCCTTATTCTTGTTAACCATTGTTTACTGCTAGCCTCATAAGTAATGTGCTGATGAAATAATGAATGAAAGAGAGTGACAGAAGGGAGACAGGCCTGTGTCAAATTATTAATCCTTCAAACGTAAAGTTTGTTCGTTCTCAAGCTTGAGCGCCAAATACTTACTTTTCAACTATCTCTCCAACTTGAGGGTCAAATACTTACTCATCAGCTATCTATTTAACTTGAAGGTCAATATGTACTTATCATCTATCTCTCGAGCTTGAGAGTCAAATACTCATCAACTATTTTGAGGTTCAAATACTCATCAACTATCTCTCTAGCTTAGGGTCAAATACTTACTCATCAACTATCTCTCTAGCTTCAGGATCAAAGACGTACTGAACTTCAAAGTCACCAAGACTCTTTGTTCCCTTGGCACTGAGAATCTTGGTAACAATCATGATGTCTAGTGTAGTAGGTCTGTCCGGCAGGCAGTTCAGAATATCTCGCTCAGTGACAGAGACATTCTATTCATGGAGAGATTTAACACCATTACAAGTCAGTTAGTACATAAGATGTTTTCATTAGCTCTGTCTGTTTTGTGTAATCAATCATTAAGTCAGTCCGAAGACAGATGTTGAAGTCGTCTGATCACATTCCTCCATGGTATTCTATTCTTGGCAACTATTTTTTATCTCAGCATAAGTCTATGCCCACACATTCTAAATTTGGTCAATATGAAATTTTATGTTTGCTTTCTCAAAACATTTTAATTATAAAACTGAAGATCTAATAATAATAGCCATAGAACATATGACTTAACTGTCAAAAACACAAAATGGCACTGCAGTGGATTTCAGCAGTGTGGCTTTGTAGCCAACAGACTGGCAAAAGCAGTTCATAAAAGGAACAGTTTCTCTACTTTCACTGAAGGAATAACAGTCATATATAAATTATAAAACCTATAGTAAATTTGTACAAAGTAAAGGACATTTTTAACACCCCTTGGGGTAACTGAGAATATCTTGCTAGCCCCAGATTTTTTGTTGATCCAATTGGCATTTGATGGGTCATGTGATCAATGTCCTGCTGGATGCCTTTACTTCTTATGGCATTTCCTGGTAGCCATTTTAGATTGGATCAACCTGGGAGTTCGGGTAGATTTTAAAAATTTGTCTTTCTGGGATTCGAACTTGTGACCACTGGACTGGCAGGCAAGTGTTAGCAGCCCTTGATCTAATATGGCTACTGAAACCTAAAGGAAGCCCAATGAAATAAGGTCACGGTTTCACCATAATATTTGTAACAATATAACTGTTTTTTGTGTTAAACCACTATATTTAATGAGAAGACTGAGGAAGACAGCATGAGAAAATTTTTGACAGTCTTGTGTCATGGCACACTGAAGAGAGTCAACACACGAATTGATCCATACCGTTGGAGATTGCAATTTGTGGAAGGGCATGGTTGCTATGCCAGCTGGCAAGGCACTGGATGATGATGACATTTAATGGAAAGAACAGTGATGGAAGACATGGTTTCTGGAAGAGGAGGCATGGGTTAACCAGCATGGAGATGGACACAAGACACTGCAGAAACTTTGAGCATGAGGAAGCATGAGATAGGAGAAATTGGAAGAGACGGAGAAACTTTTCAGTGAACTGTGATGACAGCAACATTCTGCAAAAGACCTGCTAAATGATGGTTATGTTTATGGTGAAAGTGTTTCAGTTTTAGAGACATGATGTTTTTTTTACATGGTTAACAATTGCAATAAAAAAATTGGCTGCACATAATCTACCCATTGACCAACTGCTGCGTGGTGCACATCCCACTCAGTCGCAGAAAGTGCTCACCACATCAGCTGTGTCATAAAATAGAACAGTGCCCACAGGAACAGCCTCAGTCAGTCTGTTACATTTTGTGTGCTTGATTTATGTGTTAGTGTTATCTTCTGTTTGTATTTGCAGTGTTAATGTTATCTTCTGTTTGTATTTGCTGTGTTTGCATTATCTTTTGTTTGTAATTGTTGTGTTAATGTTATCTTCTGTTTGTATTTGCTGTGTTTGCATTATCTTCTGTTTGTATTTGCTGTGTTAGTGTTATCTTCTGTTTGTATTTGCTGTGTTAGTGTTATCTTCTGTTTGTAATTGTTGTGTTAATGTTATCTTCTGTTTGTATTTGCGGTGTTAATGTTATCTTCTCTTTGTATTTGCTGTGTTAGTGTTATCTTCTGTTTGTATTTGCTGTGTTAATGTTATCTTCTGTTTGTATTTGCTGTGTTTGCATTATCTTCTGTTTGTAATTGTGGTGTTAATGTTATCTACTGTTTGAATGTGCTGTGAATGTGTTATCTTCTGTTTGGATTTGCAGTGTTAGTGTTATCTTCTGTTTGTATTTGCAGTGTTAATGTTATCTTCTGTTTGTATTTGCAGTGTTAATGTTATCTTCTGTTTGTATTTGCTGTGTTAGTGTTATCTTCTGTTTGTATTTGCGGTGTTAATGTTATCTTCTGTTTGTATTTGCTGTGTTTGCATTATCTTCTGTTTGTAATTGTTGTGTTAATGTTATCTTCTGTTTGAATGTGCTGTGAATGTGTTATCTTCTGTTTGTATTTGCTGTGTTAGTGTTATCTTCTATTTATCGTCTCATCTCATCTTGTTCCTCGCAGTGTCAAGGTGAAGCGCAAGCAGCTGGAGAATGCCCATTTATGTGCTTCAAATATCAAGATACCCATGAACTTTGTTATTCTCTCTGTCATTCGTTTACATGGTCAGTCTCTTCGTCTTGTTCCATTCTTAAATAATTTCCCCTTAATCTTCTCATCCATGTTTTGCTTTTCACCGCCAGGTTAAGAAGAACCATCTTGATATAGATCTGCTGTGTGCTTCATAAATTGTGTATTCACATGTGAAATAACCAAGTGTTTAACTAGGTCTTGACTTACTGCATCATTTGGTGGCTTGCCTCTCATCAGACCTGGATAGTTGGGAGGAAAAGCATATTCTTCATACTGTGGAAAGTTGGTGGAGGCATGCGAGATGCTGCATGTATATATGATACAGGTGACAATCTGTGACAGTTGAGCTTTCGTTGTGATTTCTCCATTTCCTGGAACTCCCTAATGAAAGAATCACACACATTACCACTCTATCACATTAGTTCATAATTTAGGTTGACATGTAAAGGTATTTTCCAGAAGGAAGAAATTGTCATTAATAGTGGTCAATTTATGATATGAGGATCCTGAAGCCTTACCTCAATGTCCTGCCACTTCTATAAATGGTTAATGTTAAATAAAGAACCAACATCATAGCACTCCAGACAAACCAATGGAAGCTCAATCTGTCTCAGCAAATGTCTCTTATATAAAAAAAAAGTTTCTGTCATAAAAATTAGTTTTAACTGATTCACTGCCAAAGAATTATATATTGCCAAATGTGATCTCTCATTTTGATAGAAGGACAGACAATATATCACCATACTAGGATCATTGTGTTAGTTGGTTCGTTTCATGTACCCTCCACAATTTCAACCCTCAGTGAACGGAAATTTGATTGTGTACCATGTTTGGTCCAAACTCACATTTGGTTTGGCACTGAATCAGTTAAAGTCTCTTTGATGCTCAAGATTCAAGGTCAATTCACCACAATGAAACCATTACTAGAAATGTTACTGTAGAGAACCTAAAGACAAAGGCTTCTAGTTTCAGCTGAAACAAGGACTTTCAATTGAATGAATCGGCATCAATAACTAGAATACAAGCAATTGAATGGAAGATTGGTATGGCCAGGAAACAGCATCATGCTAAGTGCAGAAATGAGCTCATCAACCAACATCAGATTGGTAGAGCTAGGGTTTACTACGAAGGAGATTTTCCTTTTTATGGATTTGTCCTGAGTGCAGTGATAATAATTTGAACTGGCTGAAAAAGGCTCAAGAGAAGTCAACCAAGCACAAGTAGATGAATTATAAAAATCAACAAAGAACAGGTAGATAAGAAAATCTGGAAGTCAACCAAGAACAAGCAGATGGAGAATGCTGGAAGTCAACCAAGAACAAGTAGATGCATAATGCTGGAAGTCACCAAGAACAAGTAGATTGAGAATGCTGGAAGTCAACCAAGAACAAGTAGATTGAGAATGCTGGAAGTCAACCAAGAACGAGTAGATTGAGAATGCTGGAAGTCAACCAAGAACAAGTAGATGCATAATGCTGGAAGTCACCAAGAACAAGTAGATTGAGAATGCTGGAAGTCAACCAAGAACAAGTAGATTGAGAATGCTGGAAGTCAACCAAGAACAAGTAGATTGAGAATGCTGGAAGTCAACCAAGAACGAGTAGATTGAGAATGCTGGAAGTCAACCAAGAACAAGTAGATTTAGAATGCTGGAAGTCAACCAAGAACAAGTAGATTGAGAATGCTGGAAGTCAACCAAGAACGAGTAGATGGAGAATGCTGGAAGTCAACCAAGAACAAGTAGATGCATAATGCTGGAAGTCACCAAGAACAAGTAGATTGAGAATGCTGGAAGTCAACCAAGAACAAGTAGATTGAGAATGCTGGAAGTCAACCAAGAACAAGTAGATTGAGAATGCTGGAAGTCAACCAAGAACAAGTAGATTGAGAATGCTGGAAGTCAACCAAGAACAAGTAGATTGAGAATGCTGGAAGTCAACCAAGAATGAGTAGATGGAGAATGCTGGAAGTCAACCAAGAACAAGTAGATGCATAATGCTGGAAGTCACCAAGAACAAGTAGATTGAGAATGCTGGAAGTCAACCAAGAACAAGTAGATTGAGAATGCTGGAAGTCAACCAAGAACGAGTAGATGGAGAATGCTGGAAGTCAACCAAGAACAAGTAGATGCATAATGCTGGAAGTCACCAAGAACAAGTAGATTGAGAATGCTGGAAGTCAACCAAGAACAAGTAGATTGAGAATGCTGGAAGTCAACCAAGAACAAGTAGATTGAGAATGCTGGAAGTCAACCAAGAACGAGTAGATTGAGAATGCTGGAAGTCAACCAAGAACAAGTAGATTGAGAATGCTGGAAGTCAACCAAGAACAAGTAGATTGAGAATGCTGGAAGTCAACCAAGAACAAGTAGATTGAGAATGCTGGAAGTCAACCAAGAACAAGTAGATTGAGAATGCTGGAAGTCAACCAAGAACAAGTAGATTGAGAATGCTGGAAGTCAACCAAGAACGAGTAGATTGAGAATGCTGGAAGTCAACCAAGAACAAGTAGATTGAGAATGCTGGAAGTCAACCAAGAACAAGTAGATTGAGAATGCTGGAAGTCAACCAAGAACGAGTAGATTGAGAATGCTGGAAGTCAACCAAGAACGAGTAGATTGAGAATGCTGGAAGTCAACCAAGAACGAGTAGATTGAGAATGCTGGAAGTCAACCAAGAACGAGTAGATTGAGAATGCTGGAAGTCAACCAAGAACGAGTAGATTGAGAATGCTGAAGTCAACCAAGAACAAGTAGATTGAGAATGCTGGAAGTCAACCAAGAACGAGTAGATTGAGAATGCTGGAAGTCAACCAAGAACAAGTAGATTGAGAATGCTGGAAGTCAACCAAGAACAAGTAGATTGAGAATGCTGGAAGTCAACCAAGAACAAGTAGATTGAGAATGCTGGAAGTCAACCAAGAACGAGTAGATGGAGAATGCTGGAAGTCAACCAAGAACAAGTAGATTGAGAATGCTGGAAGTCAACCAAGAACAAGTAGATTGAGAATGCTGGAAGTCAACCAAGAACGAGTAGATGGAGAATGCTGGAAGTCAACCAAGAACAAGTAGATGCATAATGCTGGAAGTCACCAAGAACAAGTAGATTGAGAATGCTGGAAGTCAACCAAGAACAAGTAGATTGAGAATGCTGGAAGTCAACCAAGAACGAGTAGATGGAGAATGCTGGAAGTCAACCAAGAACAAGTAGATGCATAATGCTGGAAGTCACCAAGAACAAGTAGATTGAGAATGCTGGAAGTCAACCAAGAACAAGTAGATTGAGAATGCTGGAAGTCAACCAAGAACAAGTAGATTGAGAATGCTGGAAGTCAACCAAGAACGAGTAGATTGAGAATGCTGGAAGTCAACCAAGAACAAGTAGATTGAGAATGCTGGAAGTCAACCAAGAACAAGTAGATTGAGAATGCTGGAAGTCAACCAAGAACAAGTAGATTGAGAATGCTGGAAGTCAACCAAGAACGAGTAGATGGATTATGAAAGTCAACCAAGAACAGGTAGATAAAGAAATCTGGAAGTCAACCAAGAACAAAGGAATAAGAATGCTGAAAGTCCCGTCCCCTCTTGGCCTGTCTAGTTTACTCCAGAGGAAAGGTAACACCAATCCATCTGGAACAAGACAAGCTGCAGAAGCTACTGAATGAGCAAAGCAATGATCTAACCATTCACCTATCGGAGCTTTCATCCTAGACCATTTGCCGCCAAGACTTAGGGCCTTATCTGCAATGCCATGACATTTAGTCTTTATTTTGCATTTCCTCGCACCAGGATAAGATGTGTACCCTCCCGATAGCGCGCCTATACCCAAAGCTGGTCACAAAAACATTTTAAAAAAGAAAAAAGACAAGTCTATTGTTATTTAGTGCTTTATTATTATTTGTTGTAATGTTAAATTCTAACATGAACCTATTCCATCATTCCCTTCCTCTCTCTAAATTTGTTTATAAGGAATTTAATTCTACACAAACACACCATGCAACTATTTATACCAACTTTCTTTAACCTTTGCCATCATCACACAAAACTGCTGATGTATTTCTTTCACCAATCACAAAGAAAAGAGCTTCATACATAAAGTTGTATTACACCTTAACAGTTTTTTTTATGTAAATTCTGAAAGAAAAAAAGAAAATGCCCATAGTATGTTTGTGAAGTAATTTAAATGTCAACCAACAAACTTTTAACATGGATTCTCAATCATATTGGGACAGCTGAGAGGGTTAAAATAGAGAGATTAAATAATAGCACAGAATACAAATATCTGCAAATATTTACATCTAAGTGTTGAACACTAAGTTTTTAATTTTGAGACAAATGTTGATATTATAAATTAATCCTGCTGAAATTAGAAGTTAATCAAGCCCAGGGGCACATAATACAGGGTGAAAATTGAAAGTGTTTGGCAGACGTAAATCTTATTGGATGTTGGTTAACAGAACTGATGACGCTGCACTTAGGATATGTCCGCTGGGTCTGCACTGCTGAGTGGTGTACTGGTGCATGACAAGGCAGATGTGGCCAGGACTTTTTTGGGATCATGTGTATGGCGTGGATTAACAGATAAACCATCATAGCCTAGAGAAAACGGAGTAGCAAGGAGTGACCAGAGGATCTGGCTGACAATCAGTATTCTGAGGAAAGGTAAGATGGACACATAATCAAGCTGCAACTGGTACAATTAGTATTGGCACTCTTTGCTGGCTGTTGAAGATGAGATGGAGAATGTATGGGAATGTCCCGAGTGATATGATGTCGGTTCTTGGCTCAAATCAACTCTGGATATGTCCTTGTGTGTTCCATAAAACTACCCCACTCATGGATGGTAGATCTGGCAGTAGTATCGACCACTGGCAAATCTATGAAGCTGTTGAAATAAGATACAGAATAAATTCATAAGTACTGTTTGGCACTCACTGAAGATATCTGAGGGTTTTTAGGTTTATATTTCAGAGTGTCCATTACTTTCTTTGTCTAGTGTGTTCTCTAATTTGTATTTATTTCCTATGTTTTCTGTGAGTGCCAACCAATACTTAGTGGGGGGAAAAAAGGCTAGTATGCAAGAGGAAGAAAAACAGATTAAATGGGAGGATAAGATACAATTGTATTGGATAGACAGAAGATGTACGACTGTGGTTATTGACAGACAATGGAAATCCACTGCAGCAGACCTGTCTTGTAAAGATATAATCTGTTCAGAGGCAGTTTGAACTGTTTAAATTCCCAATAATAAAGAACAGCAATGCAGCGGGTAAACTATATTAAGCAAGATCGTGATAATACAAGAACTGATTACTTGATATTGTTTTTCCCTCAATACTTTACAGTTCTGTACTTCTCGTCCTTCTGATATTCGTTTTATAACGTAAGTAGACCCACAAATCATGTTTTATGTAGATGTCTAGACTTGTTCTAGTTTGTGTTATTAAATTTAGCTTCCATTTTTGCGTATACTGTGTAAGGGGGGGGGGGAAGGGTATAGGGAGGACATATGAAAGGGAGGAATGACGTTCTAAACATATAGTGAAGGGGTGCATGGGCCAAAAAAGGTTGAGAACCACTGGTATTAAGAATTTATGGCACAAGTTACAAGTTAAAGTAAAAATTTTTGAGAAAATGCACCTTTCCTGTGGATATAATTCATGGGCCATTTCGCAACCACTAAAGAAGATTTTGAATTTAAATGTTGCAGAAAAGTTGTTAGAATGTTGTGGATCAAGAAGAAGAAAAAATATTAACATTGTACAAGATGTGAACATTGGAGAAAACTGGTGGTTCCTAAGCAACATCATGTCTTGGAAACTGAAATACTTTGGCCATATTCAACCATTGAATGTAAGAAAGAGGTGCCGAAAAGCTAATATAGAACCTGTTTTGCTGTATGGCAGTGAATCTTGGAATGTAAATGAACAAATTAGGAAGAACTTGGAAGCAACAGATATGTGGTTCCTGAGATGAATGTTGTGAAGTCCTTGGCCTGCCATAGTAACTAATAATGACTGCCTGAAAGGCTAATGAAATTAGAACATTATATTCAACAATAAGAATAAGAAAAACAGCTTTCTTTGGTCATGCGAAAAGAGGCATTGGAGAACACGGTAACAACTGGAAGATCAAGGGGAAGAGAGGCAGGGGCAGACCAAGAGAACTAATATGGTTGCTGGCGTAATATCATCAGCAGAGTTGATCTAGAACACCAAAGATCAAGAACTGTAGAGAGACATGAATGCCTATGTCAGCTGGCAAGGCACTTAATGATGATATTGAATGTCTCAGTGTTAAAATAAATAGCCAGATTTCTTAATCATGCTCAACCAAACATGAAAAGCTTAATATTAATAACGCAGCACATGTTGTTTGGTATATGTGGAAAATGGTTTTAATGGTTGATCACACACCATACATTATTTGGGATCCAAAGAGTCAATAAAGTTTTCAACATCAACTTATCAAACAAAGTGAAATAAGTTGCACTGCAATAATGCTATAAAAACACAATGAGTGAATCAGAAAAAATGGAAAGTGAAATAAGTCAGTTTAAATAAAATCATTCTGTTACTTGTTACTGTGTTCTTGTGAAGTTGACAAATTCCACTTTCCATCTGTGTTAATTCACTCATCACCAAAAAAAAAAGAGTTACTTACCAGTATTCCAACCCCACCCTCAGATTTGTTTCTGGGTTTGACTAGTTCCTGAGCCCAGGTTTGGATTTCATTGTCTTGTAAGAGCATGTCTGGTGTGGCTAAATACAAGCAGCAATGGAAAAAAAAGTATTCTTTATATAACTGGAACTATATAAACTGCACAATATAAATAAGTGAAGTATAATATGAATAGAAATTCCAGTGTTGAAGAAAAGGCATCATGATATATAAATTACATTAAAAGGGTTTATAAAATTAAATTGCATATAAAAAGTCAGTAAATCAAAGAAGCATTTCCAACACTAGAGTATATTGGGTATGTGATGCTAGCTCCATGTTTTAATAAACCAACTGACACTTAAAGGGTGATGTAGTCAGCATCATGCCGGATATCCTGTGTTTTGAACGCAGTATACGGGATTACAAATTGCTTCCATAACTCCTTAGCCCCAGAGCCGGTACTAGGTTCAATTTCATCATAGGTTTGGGAATGTTTCCAAGAACCACTGGTAACGTGTTCCCCTGATCTCTTGGGTAGTGAGATTGCATACCTAGCCGTCTTGGATAAAAGCAAACAGGAGGTCATGTGGGCAGGTTATATATGTTAAAAATCCCACAGCAGTTAGAAATTGCAAAGAGTAGGTTGTAAATTGGCAAAATTTGTTGGAAGGAAAACCTACCCCTGGGCAGGACTGAATTTGTTACCGTGGATGAAATTTGTCTAGAGGAAACTAAGCTTACAATAATGCATGCCGAAGTCGGACACATTGAACTGTCAGGTACATAACTAGGTGTGACGCCGAAGGAAAGAAGAAGAGTATATACACAGAAGATACCGACACAGAAGAGACATAATTTTACAAAGACTAAGACACAGTATTGCTTTGCTGAGCATTGCTTTGCTTATCTGACAGCTTCTACAGCTTGTCTTGTACTAGCTGTATTGGTATTACCTTTCCTCTGGAGTAAACTAGACATGCCGAGAGAGGGATCATGATGCATGGGCAACACATGGTCTAAAATTAAGCCCAGGCTATGAGAGGTGTAACTCCATCCCTGATTTACCACCATGGGCTGTAGTTATTATGCCTTATTTTTTAAGCACAATGTAACAAATTATCATCTATCAAGATGGCACGGTGCTAGTGCAAGATACATTATTATTAGTTAGAGCTGCCAGCCTTCCACACTGTAGCCATTGATTTGATTCAACATTAGAGAGATATTTTCCTAATTAGGATAATAATGTCAAACTATTGTTCTTCCAACACTTTGCCATCAATGACAAACTTGATCACTGTCAATATCTCACCAGAGAAAACTCATCACATTTGAAATGAAATAATTGAAAGACAGCTGGGAACCCCCAAATAGACAGGATATGAAACGACGACATCAGAAACATGATAGGCATAAGTCGCATAACATCATGCCTCAGTTCCATCAAAAGACAACACATAAAGTGGTTTGAGTATCTTATGAAAATGAAATCTAATCAATTTTGACAAGAGCATACAACAAAACAAAATCTGGATAAAGAACCAAGGAAGACCAAGAAAATGATGCATAGGCAAAACAAAGGCTACGCTAAAGAGACACAGATATGATGAAATCAAGGCAACACATCTGGTCTTGAAGTACAAGCTTAGGCTGCTGACATTCCTGTGCTCAATGGCAATTAAACTTTTCTCCAACAGAGTATCATTGACATGTAGAGTCTATGAATAGTCAAATATCAAACGGTCAGAATTCTGGTTAAACATTATATTATAAAATGTTAAAATTACACAATACTGTGTGCACTTATTTGTGTATTCAAGACATGGTTTCTGTACAGTTTCTGCTATATTAAATCTCTATTATGGTAAATAATGTAATAGAATATAAATTGCAAACAGTCATACTAATGGGCATGTTCTGGACACATTAGACATAACTCATGCGATTGAACAACTTACTATAATATAAATCCACGTATGAATCCACATATTTTTTAATGGCATCATACAATAGCAAAGCATCGTTTCTGAAGTGGTAGCATGGCAGAATGGTGGTATCTAAGAGCTGTAACATAAAACAAAAGGCATTCGTTTATAATTACATATTTATTCATTCTATACAAAATGTCGTTTATAATTACATATTTATTCATTCTATACACAACTTAAGATGCATTGGGCATAAAGTGCTAGACCCACCCATATTTCTAAGGACCAACTCGAGTGCGGGAAGTGGTTGGTACCATGTTGGCCACTTTCATTTCCCAAGACATTTCCTGGCACCCATTTTCAGCTGGGTCGACCTGGGAACCCAGGTCAGTTTTAAAGTCAAATCCATAGATTGAAAAAATGACCATTGGGTTGGCAGGGACTTTCTAGCCACCACGCTACCACAGCTCCTATTTTCTATACTATCTTATCATAAATCATCATCCACTTTTGACGTCAAGCGTCGTGGGGAGGAATAATTGGTGCTCCAGCGCCCGATGGGTGGCACTGGAAAGTGTCATATGTGATTGTACATTGTCTATACTTACTAAACAACAATATTCATACATTAATAAAGGCAGGCATTCTGATAACTGGTACTAAAGCCATATATCATATTCTTCCACTGTCACCTATCCCCAGCAACTCTCTTCAGCTCAGTATGAGTCAATGCTCTAACATCCTTGCAATATGTTTATCAGTTAAAGCCTAAATAAACATAGTACTGGCTTTTAACTGATTCAGTGCCAAACAAAAAATCAGTTTTGACCAAACATGATGCACAATCAAACGAACAAGTATTATAATGTACATTTCTGTTCACTGAACAATAAAATTGCAGAAGAAACCACGAAACAAATAAAATAACATGATAACCCTAATGTGCTGATATATTGCCCTTCAGTTCAAATAGGAGGTCACATTTGGAAATATTCTATCCCTCAGCACTGAATCAGTTAAACAGAAGCATGGCTTTAACTGAGCAACCAATGCAGATGGTGTGATTTACTTAGTGTCAAATATCATGTGAAATATTGCACCCGAAACACTGTAGAATCTGAAGACATCACATTTTTTGCCTTGAAGATTCCTTAAAGGATACTAGGCCTAAACCACGCATACCAAGCCCTTTAATGACCAGTTCATGTTTAGATAGCTATTTGGATACTTGTTTTTTTTTTTTTTAATGGTGTATGGTACCTGGTCTCGAACCAACCCTCATTAGACATCCTGCAACCTCCATGTCTTATTCAGACTCTATGATATCCTGAGTCTACTACCCTTTCACCCCTTTCCCCTTTTCTGGGGACAACAAATTTCATGAGTAGCTTTCTAGAACATGTCTTTTAATATGCCTGAAATGTTCACCTACCCTACAGGATGGTATTAGGAGCCAATTTTCTTTAAGTACTTCATTATTGGTATTTTTCTCTGTTCAAGATATTTTAAGCATCTTACAGTAGCACTTAATTTCAAAAACTGTGACTTTCTATACAATTATTTGGTTAAGAGTCCATGCTATTGGAAATATGAAAACATAAAAGACCCTTTCACATGTCGAAAGTTGCATTTGGCATATGGTGCTAAATCACATTTTTTGTTGACCAATCGGCACTCAGTGTGTGATATGGTCAGGTTCATGCCAATCGTTAATACTTCACAAGACATTTCCTGGCGCCCATTTTAGACTGGGTGCTACATGGTGCTAGTCCCATATTCTTGTGAACAATCGGCAGCTGAAGGTTATATTTATTTCTCAAAACATTTCCTTGTAACCATTTTAGGCGGGTTTGATCTGGCAACAACTAGCAAGATTGAGGGGGAAAAAACAAGTGGAAGGCAAAGAAGTAAATATCTGGATGGCTTGGTCACGTGGCATGGTCGGGACAAAAACACAGAGCTGATCCACGACTCTGGTGATCGTGTAAGATGACAAAACGTGATCACCCACGCTTATCGGCATGGCACATGGAGAATGAATGAATGAATGAATGATCTTCTTCTTCTTCTGCGTTCATCCGGAGTTTTTTTTTCCGGATGTGATTGCGTTGTGCCAGTTTACAGCAGAGCTGCGTTCTTGCGCCGTTAGGCCGACACATCCGACTTCTGCGGGCATTTGTTGATCGGGTTAACCTTCCCGGGGAATGAATGATCTGAGAACCCATTTTAATTTTTAAAAATCAGCCTCAATATGAAATGGAACTCATGACCACCGGACTGGCAGGCAAGTGTGCTAACCATGACGCTTTAAAAGATTCCTTAAATACATCTTCAAACAATACATATTCTTCTTAAAATGTACATATATCATGAGATAGTTGCTACAGCAAAATTCATTTCACACATACCCCTCTTTTTTTAAGGTCTTCTGGCAGCGTTCCTTCAACATCCATTCTCCAAGTGTTGAAGCTGTGAACATAAGACAGACACGATTTACTATTTATACTAGTACTGACAAAGAATGTAATGCTTTCTATCCCAGACTGTTGTTACTTTAAAGTAATCAATGCCTCCAATCTAAGGAGATAAAGCAATATATGTCTGGAGCTAGACGCTTTACATTGACAACTAGAATGCAGTTAGAAATGTTAAAAGACAAGACTTCATTGCACCAGGTTTTATTCTATATAGCTCAGTCTCTCTCTGCAGGGCAGCTAACTACCTGCCAAAAGCATCAGACAGGGCACATACTCTGTAGCTCTGGTGAAGACCTGCAGGGGTCTGTGGAAAAAATTGCACTTGCGAACCGAATGACAGTCTGAAAACTAACCCACATCAATAATATAAGGCAGACAACTTTACCACTTCAGCATGGAAATCTCAGACCAGGATACAATGGTTTAAAGCAACAACTGAGAAAGATGAAGTCAAAGTAACAATCATGGAAGAGTCGGGTGATGTAACAACTGATTGGGACAAATATTCAAACTCAGTCTAAGATACAGAATAAGGAAGAGCCTGATTGGAGCAGGATTTAACAAAATAAAAACAAATAAACAGTTGTCTTAAGATCCTGTGGTGAAGCAACAAGCACAAAAACATGTACATACCTGACAAGGACCCCAGACTTAGTAGTAGAAATCATAGTGGGATAAATGTATAAAAATAATATATTGATGTCTAGGACAATTAGTGGACAAATGAGCAATTATGTGGAAGCTGTGGAGATGTGGTTTTTATAGAAAAATGATAAGAACACTATGGACAGATAGAAGGAGCAATGAAAATATTTTCAAAGAGATTAACTCACAAAGAGAACTGGTCATTTGCATCAGAAAAAAACAGTAGACATTCTTTGCGAATGCCATACGAAGGAGACAGGGGGAGACCAAGAGAGAAGATGCTGGATAGTTTAACTTCATGGCATGGAGGAACATCAGTATCAGAAATCATGTCATTACACAAGATGAAAGGCTGTGGACAGACATGATGACCAACGCCACACAGCATGGACTATAAGAAGAATGTAAACAATATAAAATTACACAAAGTAATGCAGGTTTACAGAACAGAATTACGAAACAATGTTTCATAATTCTGTTATGTAAAGCTGCATTACTTTGTGTTATTTTATATTGTTTACATTTCCACAGCTTTACCACTGGTTCCACTAATTTTATTCATATAAGAAGAATGATGTTGAACAAAAGTAATAATAAATATATTAAAACACACCATACATGTCTGAAGTATCAGTTATAAGACTTTTGTTTAGAACAACACAAAAATTACAAATATGAAAATGTGTTATAAATTAAAATGCATGATATATGAACAATTCAACAAAACCAGATTTCAAGAACAGGAAATGGTGAAACACACATGTGAAACTTCCATGTATGGCAACAATGTGCAAGAGTTTCAGTTTAATGATGCCAAATCAGGATTAAGATACAAAATCAACCCGACTAAGACTTTTGTTATACAGCATCACTTGCAGCAGCAGGTGTGATCAGAGGTGGGGACAATATAGACACATTAATAATCAGCATGCTATGGGAACAATTGGCATCTCATCATTCCAAAATCTCTGAGAGACAGGGGCACATATGAGTGTGTCTCAAGTGCAGCAAAGTCAATCAGTCAATAGTTAAGTCAATGGTTTGCTATTTTAATGCAACTCCTAACTGAATGCAACATAACAAACTATGTCAGTCTTCAGTGGATGAGAAGCATATACTTGTATTAGATGAATACATGCACAGTTTGTATGTCAGCATGCTTACCCCTTCACAATCAGAGCAAATAAGCCTTTGTTGCCAAAATTCATTGTTTTATCCACCCATCCGTTGTCTGAAACCAGCAGTTCTAGCCCTCGTCTGCAATCATTGAAAACATTAATTATGATTAAATACTGGAATGTGCGTGTGTATCTGTGTTTGTATGTCAGTATGTGTGCAAGCATGCATGTGCATGTGCGTATATATATATAAGATAAGGGGAGTCCCATAGTAATTACTGCAATTGTCGTATGAAGTGTTCAACCTTCACATATTCCAAGGCCATGGCATATGAACTTGGGTGGTCAGTTCCCTCCCTTGTCATTTTGCCCTCCAAGACTTTGCCCAGAACATTCTTAAATTTGTCTGGTGCCCATGTTCATGTGGCTGGGTCGGTCTCTAGAAACCTGTACTGGTTAGAAACCATAATCCCTGCCTCTGCTGGGTATGGAACCAGATTTAAGGTATGTATTTTATTGTCTATAAATTCCATCTCAGTGTCTAGATGAAAGATCTTGAGAGGGTGTAAAGGGAGTTGAATGGCGAGAGGATAACTTCATTGCACCAGGATTAATCCCATAAGACTACGTCTCTCTGCCTCACTGCCTTAGCAGGCCAGTGCACTAATCCATATGCCAGTGTGGAAACATTTCTATTTATTCCTATATTATATGTGGCTCAAAATTGTTTATAAATATAGAAGATGGCGGAGGAACTATTCAGTGCCAACATCCTTTCTTCTTAACTTTATTCATCAAAATTGGCTTAGTTCTCTCCACGAGCTCTGCACTGATGACTAGCATAGAGGGAGTAAATGGTAACAAAAAAAGTTAACAAAGATACATATCACAAATCTACTGGGAATATGGTTATACTCTCATATTGTTGGTGACAAACTGGCATGGTGTATAAATAATAAATGGGAGTCTCTATAGTGAAGTGATTAAGCCACCTTCCTCGTACTTCAAAGATTGTAGGCCTTGGTTCTGAACTCTGTTATTCGGCTATAAGGGCTATTTTCTTAGAGACTTCTAGGGACTGGCGCTGGAGCTATGAAATGTGTGCTTTGTGTGAAGCATTTGACAAGCCGCCTGTGGAATAACACAGTCTTATGGGATAAAACCAAGTGCAATGAAGTTGATCTTCTGACCTGTAAACTCTCTCAAGATCTTTCTTCTGGGCACTGAGCTGAAATTTATTGACAACAAGACAACTTAAACCTGAGAAGGGAAATTACCAACCTAGTGTAGGTCCTTTAATGCAGCGGAATGTAGGGTAAGAAGAGAGGCATTGGGGTTGGTTGGATGGATGGTTGGTTGGTTGGATGGATGGTTGGTTGGTTGGATGATTGGTTGGTTGGATGACTGGTTGGTTGGTTAGTTGGTTGGTTAGTTAGTTGGTGGGTTGGTTGGTTGGATGGTTGGTTGGTTGGATGGTTGATTGGATGGTTGGTTGGACAATAAACGGCCTCTTAGTCCCAGTATAGATATGCTTGATGAAGTTGCATGAAATATAATGATGGTTACATGTATCAACACATCTGTACTCACGAATTTATAGCAATGAGGTAGAGGAAGTGAGGTGCCAGCAGTTTGAATATTGGATGAGACTGTGACAGGTTTCGGTGGGTGGCCACTGTGACTCCTTCCATCAGCAAATGTGTCATGCCTGGAATAAATGAGGATACATTGTGTAATATCCACAAAGGTATAGAATGTGTAATATGATGAGAGAGACATCACATTTATGACTGCCGATAGTTAATAACACAATCAGAGATATATCACATTTATCACTGCATAGAGTTTGTAATATGATGAGAGATATATCACATTTATGATACATTTATAACACATGTTTTTTGGGCTCAGATTGTTTTTATCAGCAAATTTTGAACCAACTCACAGAAAGATGACAATTTGGTCCCATTCAACAACAATGGAAAACAGCAGTAAGGAATAACTGGATCCCTAAAAATACTTCTGTGATAGTCTCCAAGAGTGAGATCCCCTGACATTTCTCAGCCTCTCCAGTATATTTTAGAGGACCCCACACTATCATCATTATCCTTATCATGTACATTGCCGACTGGCGTAGGTGTTCAAGCATCTTCACAGATCTCAGTCCTAGGTGTTCTGTATCAAGTGTATTGGTTCTTTCCTTCATGCCAACATCCCAGTCCATCTAGCATCATTTCTCTTGGTCTGTCCCTGTCTCTTCAGGTGCTGATCTTTCTTATCATGAAACTGTCTTTCCAGTGCTCTCTTCTTGCCCTACATTCCGCTGCATTAAAGGACTTTTACACAAATAATAATAAGAATGATAATAATATTTCACGTTTTGCACAATTTTATGCAACAAAAAGGATTGCTTTAACAATATACGCTCTGCTGTGAAGATGGTGTAAATCTATATATATGTATTATTTTTTTAGTATACCGAAACAACTTACCAAGATGTGTTAATGATTGGTGATAGGCAGCGTCTGCATTGTTGTACCACATTTTTACCAGGGCCCATGTCAAAGAAGGGTTGAGAGGTGTGAAAATCTGGAGACAATAAATAGAGATATTATAAATAAAAAACAATGCAGAGTCTGCATTATTACACATTTTTAACAAATGCCTGTGTTAAAGAAGGGTTATGAGATGTACACATCTGGAGAAAATAAATATATATTACATACATCAAAAACAAATACTTTAGCACAATTTTTATAATTGTAAGGGCTGATAGGTATAACAATCAGAAGAATATAAATATATATACTTTATAAATTAAATAAAAAAAACAAATGATTTGAACCATATTTATATGTGTACACTTGCACACAACTTGCACTTGTAATATTATGCCACACTTCTTTCCTTCTTGTGATTGCTGCTGTTGTTGATCACTTTGTCAAACAAATTCTCATGATGAATCCAATCAAGTTTTGGAGATTCTCATTAACTGTATACAGCTTGGAGTTAAAGATGATTCAGTGGGGCAGTACATCTTTCTTAGCTTGCTGTGCTGAGAACAATCATGTTCAGATGTTTCCTTGTCCTTGTTTAGTGCAAAAGTCAGATGAAGCAGGGAAATGAAGCTTGTGCATGTCTTTATTCAGTCAACTCTGTTCTGACCTGAGAATGAATAGAAAGCTGATCTGCCATACAAAAACTCAGTATTAACTTAAACTTCCCTCTCATCAGATAGATCTCTGAAAGGATTTAGCTGTGTTAAGTTGAGTCAAGAAGCAACATTACAACACTCGGGACATTCCCATGCATGCTCTGTCCTCATCTTCAACAGCCAGTGAAGAGTCCTTATATTAATGGTACCAGTAGCAGTCTGATTATGTGCCAGTCTGGCCTTTCCTCGGAGTTCTGTGTGTTGGCCAGATCCTCTAGTCACTCCCTGCAGCACCATTCTCTCCAGACCATGATAATTTATCAGTTCTTCTGCACATACACACGATCCCAAAGGGTCCCAATAACGTCTGCCTTATTATGCACCAACACTCCACCGAGCGGTGAGTACCCAGCCAATCTATCTGCCTGTTCATTTCTAACCACACCAGCATGTCTGGGGATAAAATCCAACATATTCTCTATTTGAGATTGTTGAAATGAAGCCTCCACTAGGAATGAAGCATACCTTTCTCTCTTCACCTTTCTCAAAGTTTAAATACATTACAGAGTAGTAATTTGGATATTATAACACAGAATAATTTGAACAATAGCACAATCAAATTAGCTTTATCAACACTGATCATCATCCTACCATGCTTATATCATGGGGTTGTTTCTGGCGTGCCTGTGTGATGTCACTGTCCTAGCATGCTTGTGTTAAATCGTTGTTTCTTGCCTGCCTGTGTAATGTGGTTTGTTTCTTTGACATCCTCTATTTCTTTTCCCCTGGATTACATCCTTGCACATTTTCAACCAACAAACCCCTGTCTCTCATACTATGACCAAGCCATGATAACCCATATTGTTTGAATATTGTTCAATAGTTGTCCATTCTCCTCAACACCTTGAGGTATTTATCCATTCCCCCCAACACATTGAGGTATTTATCCATTCCCCCAACACCTTGAGGTATTTATCCATTCCCCCCAACACTATGAGGTATTTATCCATTCCCCCCAACACTTTGAGATATTTATCCATTCCCCCAACACCTTGAGGTATTTATCCATTACCCCCAACACTTTGAGGTATTTATCCATTCCCCCCAACACCTTGAGGGATTTGTCCATTCTCCCCAACACCTTGAGGGATTTGTTCACTCTCCCCAACACCTTGAGGGATTTGTTCATTCTCCCCAACACCTTGAGGGATTTGTTCATTCTCCCCAACACCTTGAGGGGTTTGTCCATTCTCCCCAACACCTTTAAGGATTTGTTCATTCTCCCCAACACCTTGAGGATTTGTCCATTCCCCCCAACGCCTTGAGGGATTTGTCCATTCTTCCCAACACCTTGAGGGATTTGTCCATTCTCCCCATCACCTTGAGGGATTTGTCCATTCTTCCCAACACCTTGAGGGATTTGTCCATTCTCCCCAGCACCTTGACGGATTGGTTCATTCTCCCCAACACTTGAGGGATTTGTTCATTCTCCCCAACACCTTGAGGGGTTTGTCAATTCTCCCCAACACCTTGAGGGATTTGTTCATTCTCCCCAACACCTTGAGGGATTTGTTCATTCTCCCCAACACCTTGAGGGGTTTGTCCATTCTCCCCAACACCTTGAGGGATTTGTTCATTCTCCCCAACACCTTGAGGGATTTGTTCATTCTCCCCAACACCTTGAGGGATTTGTCCATTCTCCCCAACACCTTGAGGGATTTGTCCATTCTCCCCAACACCTTGAGGGATGTGTCCATTCTTCCCAACACCTTGAGGGATTTGTCCATTCTTCCCAACACCTTGAGGGATTTGTCCATTCTTCCCAACACCTTGAGGGATTTGTCCATTCTTCTCAACACCTTGAGGGATTTGTCCATTCTCCCCAGCACCTTGACGGATTGGTTCATTCTCCCCAACACTTGAGGGATTTGTTCATTCTCCCCAACACCTTGAGGGGTTTGTCCATTCTCCCCAACACCTTTAAGGATTTGTTCATTCTCCCCAACACCTTGAGGATTTGTCCATTCCCCCCAACACCTTGAGAGATTTTTTTCATTCTCCCAAACACCTTGAGGGATTTGTTCTTTCTCCCCAACACCTGGAGGGATTTATCCATCACCCCAACACCTTGAGGGATTTGTCTATTCTCCCCAACACCTTGAGAGATTTGTCCATACTCCCTAACACCTTTAAGGATTTGTTCATTCTCCCCAACACCTTGAGGGATTTGTCCATTCCCCAACACCTAGAGGTATTTGTCAATTTCCCCAACACCTTGAGGGATTTGTTCATATTGCCTAACACCTTGAGGGATTTGTTCATTCTCCCCAACACCTTGAGGGATTTGCCCATTCTCCCCAATGCCTTTAAGGATTTGTTCATTCTCCCCAACACCTTGAGGGATTTGTCCATTCCCCCCAACACCCTGAGGGATTTGTCCATTCCCCCCAACACCTTGAGGGATTTGTTCTTTCCCTCCAAGATCTTAAGGAATTTGTCCATTCCCCCCAACACCTTGAGGAATTTTTTCATTCTCCCTAACACCCTGAGCGATTTGGTCATTCTCCCCAACACCCTGAGGGATTTGTTCATTCTACCCAACACCTTGATTGATTTGTTCATAATCATCAGTTTGTCTCCCTTATGTTAAAGATGATCAACTTTTATCAATGATCTCAAATTCATAGCCTCCAATCCTCTATGTATTCTGATATTCAACGAACTTGATGTTGCTAAAATCATTATTTATGGTCCAACTGTTTAAGCATTCCATTTCCACATAATTTCTTTAATTATTGTGTATCCTTTATTTTTGCTTCTCTTGCCCTAGATACACCTCTGCATAAGACTACTTTCTCAAAGCCAGTTAACTAATTAAGTGCCACGGGATGATAAATCAAACTATAATTAAAATATCAATACAGTAGTTTTCCCTTGACAACCCCCTTTAATTTGATAAATAATACAACATATCTGCTACCATATTAACAACTTTTAAGTCATAACTGTGACACACCAGTACTTCCCATTTTCCGCCATCCATTTGTTTGGTCTAAATCTATGTTTTGTTTCGCACTGAATATGTTAATAGCATAGATAATGGCAGATTCCAACAGGTGACCAGGTAGGAGGGAGCAGGCTTAAAACAGACACACACGTGTTGAGTTGCTTTTCAGGTCACATAAACACTCAAATGTTAAGTAAGATAACCCTAAAATTGACATTTACTTCAACCAAATACTTTGAATTATTTCACTCATCTGATATCTAGCAAATGGCCATATGTTTATTGGTTACTTCATATAGTAAAGTTAGTTGCATGTCATTTCCAGTACGTTGAAATCAAACTCAGCATTTGTTGATTGTTCGTGATTTAATAGGCAATGATGCAGTTTAGTAATTTGCCACTGATTTCTGAACAGCAAACGCTCACACCATCAAAATCAACACAAAGCAGCCTGTTTCCAAATCGCTCGCGGTTGATTTCGAACAGTCGTCTCAATACGTTGAGTTGAGTAGAATTGAATTGGTGTAGCGTGGAGTTGAATTGAGTGGAGTTGCATCGAGTGGAGCTGAGTTGAGTGGAGTTAAGACCCGACATCATTGTACTCAGCGCAATCTCATAAGCGCTCAGCCCTCATCTTTAACAGCCAGTGAAGAGTTCCAATACTAATTTTGGTGCCCGTTGCAATCTGATTATAATAATATATGTCCATCTTGCAGCAAGACGGACAAATAATCTCAGACTGCAAAGGCAAGACTCTTGCTTTTACTTTCTGAGTGACTACTTTCGATCGATACGACGGGAAAATGTGAAACTGATGTTCACCGACCCCTAACCCCAGCGCCGGTTTCATATAGTCAAAACTGTTGCGTGCCATTCGCAGGAAGTTGCCATCAAACCCATCATGTAACAGGTCAATGTATGATGGTTTCCTAAAATTAGAAAGGGGTTAATCATTAATAACTTACAGGGTTATCGGGACCTGGATTCTGAAATAGTTGAATGGCAATTGGCCTCAGCTGTTTTGCGTTGTCTAAAAAGAACAACCCAATAGGCTTGCACAGCTGTAGAATACAAAACAAATGAACAATTAATTGTCATTAAATATAATGGAAGCAGAAGAAGAGACCGACCATGTAAACGATGGACAGAGGGAATAGCAGAGTCCATGGTAATCTCGATACATAAATCCCATAAGTGGGCACTCTCCCGATGTTTATACTTCACCTCGACACCGCAAGGTGAGGAACATGATGAGACATAAGAGGAACATGATGAGATTAGATGCGATGAGATGATTAATGCGGGTCTCCGTGGTGAAGTGGTTACGGACGCGGTTCGTAATCCCACTTACCTGCGTCCGAAACACAGCTGCGCGCGATTTGACAGCAGACCGCGTTGCGCTTTGTTTTAACAAATGTGTATGGGAGCCAGTCGTTCACAAAACTACTGAACGTAAACTTGCCAAGACATCAACAACAGCAGTAAAATACTGGTGTTGACAGCGATGTCCTGTAAAAGGATATGCAAAAAAAAAACAAAAAAACAATTACGTCATTGTTTCATTGAGTACACATATTTTTGATAGAGAGTGACACGCTGGTAGCAAAACATGCTAAGACTATATAGGAAATGCATAAAGAAAACCCCAGGATAGTATTATTATAGTATAATTATAAATATCTCTTTCTATACAAAACTGTGTGTATTTACAAGGTGTACTGCGTGTTTACCTTTACATTTGTGAATACAAAAAGTTACAACATTCATATACACATGAGCTCCTTTACTGAGTAGATGAAAACCATAAATTGATTCGAGAAATTAGATGGAAACAGTATATACCTTTTGGACATAATACGAAGAGATAAGATATACACTTGAAAACTTAGTAACAACTAGCAAATTTGTAGTGAGAAGAGTAAAAGATAAACAGAGATGAATACCCGAATGGCAAGAAGTATACAAGAACAGAGATCTTATCGGAGTCTGGTAATCGTGGGAAGTCGCTCACGCGTGCTCTGCTATTCATTCTATCACAATGATTTTACTCAAGATTCAAGAAGTTGATAATTTTTAAGTGTATACCATCATACACAGTGAACAACTAGGGTTAGAATTAAATTGTAAAAAGACACAGATTATGGTCGTCACTAGGAAGGACGAAATACCACAATGTAATATACAAGTAAATGGGAATATTCTTCAACAAGTGAGCAGGTACAATTATCTTGGAACAGTAATAACATCTGATGGGAGATGCCTTGAAGACATTAGAACAAGAATCGCCATGGCAAAAGTAGCCTTTAGCAAGATGAAAAACATATTGACCAATAAAAAGATGTCAATTGAAACGAGAAAAAGAGTGTTGAGATGCTACATTGAACCTGTACTTTTGTATGGATGTGAAGCGTGGACAATGAGCAGTCAGGCTGAAAAACATCTGATGGCTGTAGAGATGTGGTTTCTGAGGAAAATGCAAAGAATACCATGGACAGCCAGAAAGACCAATGAACGAGTCCTTCAAGAAACAAATGAAGATCGTAAATTGATTAGAGAAATTAGACGTAGACAGTCAAAATGTTTTGGGCATGTTATGAGAAGAAATGGATTGGAGAATTTGGTGACAACTGGTAAGATCGAGGGGAACAGACCAAGGGAAGACCTAGAAGCAAGTACCTGGATGGCTTGGCCTTGTGGCATGGTCGAGACAGAAACACGGAGCTGATCCACGACTCTGGTGATCGAGTGAGATGGCAGAACATGACCGCCCACGCTTACCGGCATGGCACATGATGGATGGATGGATACCATCATATCATACGTTAACAATTAAAAGAAGTTTATAGGCCAGATACTTGACTTTATTGCACTGGATTTACCGCATATGGCCCGGTCATTTTCTGCAGTGTGGCTAGTGGAACAAGTCGCTCAGAGCACGATCTCCGGAGCTACAGCATCGACCCCCCTGAGGTTTCCAGAAAGAAAGTTGCATTCGTGAATCGAATGACTGAGTTAGAAAACACGCCCAAGAACCGAATGACTGAGTTAGAAAACACGTCAAGAACCGAATGACTGAGTTAGAAAACACGCTCAAGACGTTCGGAACGCGAAGCAGGTGGCAAGACCACTTGGCCATGGAGACCCAGTCATATGCCCGAGTTCCTTTCTACCAAATCTGTGTTTTTAATGTCATGGTGCTATATGGTGCATGTACACACCCATTTATAGCATATGCTGCCTTGGTGGCCCATATTTAAAAAAAAACACCTCCGTTTATTTCGTACAAAACAGTGTGTATTTAAAGGGTACACCGTGTGCTTTCCTTCACATTTACACATATATTAATATACCATATGATAATAATATTATATTCATGGCATAAAGGGAAAAACATCAAATAGTACACGAGCCAAAATACAGTAACTTACTGAGTAACAATAGATTGTGACAAATACTCACAATAAAATTGTCTCTGACAGGAAGACCTTCCAGTATTTGAAGATCACAAATGAACAATCTTTTTTGGGACAGAGCTTCGCTGATAGTGAGTCCCTCCAGTAGCGGCTTCAACAACTCATCTGTAACAGGTAACCTGGCGCAAATATCAAGGAAATGTCATTCATAACGAAATCATTGGAAGAGGGAATGTAATAAGGAATTAATCGGGTCCATTAGCGCAAGGCTGTTCTATAGCAGATACTGCAGTTGGCGTACGATTGTTGTAAATCTTCCATCTGATGTTATAAATACCCCTAGGTATTTAAAATTATCCACTTGGTTTAGAATTGTCCCTTCTATTTCTATATCACATTTTGGTGTCACCATTTACTTTGATATCACCATTGTTACTGTTTTCTTGATATTCAAGGAGAGTCCTTAAATGTGATGCCCTCACATATTCTAGGTTACAACATCAGGTGGTGTGGTCAGTTCCCTTCCTCGACATCTTCTCGTCTCAGACAATTCCGAAAACTATGTGGGATATATTTTCAAGAGACCAGTTCAACCCCAGAGCAGTTTTAAAATGTTGCATATCATTTGAAGGACGTTGTGATCAACCCCGTCATGGTTTTCTATGAAATTTAACGTTCAGTGGCCTGAAACTGCTTTCTGAACCAGAAGTCAATCTTTAAGTCCAACTTAATGCCGGGATAGGGATTGAACCCCCTACCTCGCCATAAGCGAGCCGGAAGTTTAAGAGTTTCTTCCTGGTTTGAGTTGGTAAAGTAAAGAAAGTAAAAGATCATGTTACATGCCTATGATGCATTGGGCATATGGTGCTAGACCCTATATTTTTATAGTTCAATCTGCACTCGGTCAAATGGTTTAGTCATGTAACTAGGTTACCAAATAACAGCATATCACAACAAGCAATGACGTACAGACCAAATAGAAGCAGACGGAGAAGCCGACCAGGTAAACGATGGACAGAGGGAATAGCAGAGTCCATGGGAATCTCGATACACGAAGCCCATAAACGGGCACTCTCCCACTCTGCATACTTCACCTCGACAAAGCAAGGTACAAGAGCAACAAGATGAGATGAGATGAGAATCAAGCACTCGGTGAGTGATGTGGTCTCTGCCATATTTACTCCCCAGTTTCCTGGTACACATTTCAGGCTGTGTCGATCTGGGAAACATCAAAGCTGCCCAAATGCAGATCGAGCCATGAGCGTCGGGCCGGCTGACCAGCATCTAATACTCTATTTGGCTGGGTACCCTCACCAAATATCCTGGCTTTATGATCAACAGCAATGGAGACTGTCCTATAGAAGTCTGAAGAGACTGATCATAGCATGCACAGGGTAAAGAACATTAAAAGCCTATGTCCTCTGATATTAAATGAACTTGAAGTGGCTAAAATCATCATTTACTGTCCGTCTGTTTAAGTATTCCATGCAATTTCTTTCATTATTTCATTATACAAAAAAAAAAAAATATCAGTCAGAAGGCCACCAAACCTTACTCAAGACGACTACCACCTTATGGACAGACCAGAACAGGTCATTATTCTGCGCCTCAGAACAGGACACAATAGATTACGCAACCACATGTATACAAATTCAAGATTGGTGACTCAGCCATGTGCACATGTGGTTTGGCGTCGCAGACAGCAGAGCACAGACTCCAGGACTGCTCAAATTACAACAAATCCAGGAGAACCTTCTGGCCTAGAGAGACGACAGTGGAAGATACACTCTATGGACAGCTGAGTGAACTAAAAAAGACTGTTAGATTCATACAAGAGACAACATTGCAGTTATAGACATATGTCAGGCGAAAGAAAAGAAGAAGAAGAAGAAGAAGAAGAAGAAGAAGAAGAAGAAGAAGAAGAAGAAGAAGAAGAAGAAGAAGAAGAAGAAGAAGAAGAAGAAGAAGAAGAAAAAATAAAAAGTAAACATGTTGAGAACATGCAACTTTTCTATCGCAACATGTGGCAGTGAATCACTGACCATTTCCCAAGCACTAAAGAAGAATCTAGAGGCTTTTGTGTGTAAATGTTGCAGCAAAACATTTGGAATATCGTGGTTAACTGATCCAGCGCCGAAGGATAATATATCATCGCCACATGTGACATCCCGTTTGGACAGAAGGACGATATATCGCCATACATCGTCTTATTTGTTTTATTTCGTGGTATCTTATGGAATTTAAGTGTCAGTGAATTGAAATTTCACATCCATAGAGTCTGTTCTTTTGTATGGATGTGAAACTTGGACAATGTGCAGTTAAGCTGAAAAACATCTGATGGCTGCAGAAATGTATTTTTCTGAGGAAAATGCAAAGAATACCATGGACAGCTAGAAAAACCAATGACCAAGTACTACAGGAGACAATTGAAACTCGTAGATTGGTTAGAGAAATAATAATCCCGTTTACCAGGTTTGAAGTAAGCTATGGGCAGTTTAGGAGTAGGCTGCTTTGCGTTGATTTTCACAATGTCAAAATATACTACGTTTCAGCGTGTAAGACTGTCTGAACACTAAAATGCAATAAGGAATATGAAGAAGCAAGTTGCATGACTGAGCAACACAAAAACTAGGATCAGGCTTTTTTCTATTTCTTCAGATTCCCAGTTAAGTATTTTTTGTTGCTTTAGTTTTCTTTAATATTACAGGAGACAAATGAAAATCGTAAATTGATTAAAGAATTTAGACGTAGACAGTCAACATTTTTTTGGGACATATTATGAGAAGAAATGGATTGGAGAACTTAGTGACAACTGGCAAGATCGAAGGGAACAGACCAAGAGGAAGACTGAGAGGGAAATACCTGGATGGCTTGGCCACGTGGCATGGACGAGACAGGAACACTGAGCTGATCCACGACTGTGGTGATCGAGTGAAATGGTGAGTCATGACCGCCCACGCTTTCTGGCATGGCACATGATTGATTGATTGAACGGAAATTCCCTTTACAATACTAGTTCACCTGATTGTGTACCATGTTATGTCCAAACCTATGTTTTGATTGACACTGAATCATAAATATTGAGCACAACCCACTATTGGCAACGCTGATCGTATTCCGGTATGAACCTAAGGCCTATCCACGTCAATATGGAAGCACTATACTCGAGTTTCGCCCTCGTTTGAACTCGTCAGTAGTGCATATCCCTGACCGGATCCGGAAACAAGCCCCGGATCACCGGCGTGTGAAGCGGGTGTGTAACCACGCGGCACACGTTGGACACACAGCCAAATTATCATAACAGAATATTACAACGTCACCCATCAGTTAAAGTACAAGAAAATACTGACATTTGGCAAGATTTGAACGGAGAAGAAAACTGGTTCATAAACAGCACCCTGTTTCAGAAGCTGAAATACAGGGTGTATTTTTAATGAATGTGCAGTGTTTGAAAATATTGCCGGTCCAAGTTTTGTATTTGCCTATTATGTTGCATGAACTTTAAAGAAGGTGAATACAAAACTTGGACCGGCAATATTTTAATATACTGCACAGTCATTAAAAATACACTCTACACTTTGACTATATTGAATGATTCAGTGGTTTGGAAGTACAGCCATAACGACGGTGGTCTCAGCAAATAAAGACACAATGGGCTTGAAAATGCTTGAAGCAGTAGAGCTGGTGAAGGACTGAAATTCTTTGGAGTAGAAAAGAGAGGTGGGCGTTGAGCAAGATGGTTTTTGTTTGTTTGTTTTTTGTTGACTCGCTTTGAACATAAGTGTAGTCCACACACGTGCCACCACTTCGAGTGCACTGGACTAACTTTTGCGTGGATGAGCTTCTCCCTCTTGCCAGTGTCCCTCGCCATCAGGCAACCTCACTCCGACTTCTGAGGTACTTCCAATTTACGTCCCAAAGTCCAGGGCGAGAAGTTGACATTCTAGTCCTACTGGCCGGTATAGGGGTTGAACCCGTTTTCTCGGCATCAGCGCAGCGGAAGTTTAAAAAGTGAGCGTTATTATCTATTCTGCCTCTTCTTCTTTTTCTTGTGCTCCTTCTCCTCCTCTTCTTGCTGCTGATGTTGCTGCTACCTCCTCCTCCTCCTCTTCTTCTTCTTCTTCTTCTTCTTCTTCTTCTTCTTCTTCTTCTTCTTCTTCTTCTTCTTCTTCTTCTTCTTCTTCTTCTTCTTCTCCTCCTCCTCTTCCTCCCCCTTCATCATCATCATCATCATCAATCATCAATCATCATCATCCATCATCCATCATCATCATCATCATCATCATCATCATCATCATCATCCATCATCATCATCATCATCATCATCATCATCATCATCATCATCATCATCATCATCATCATCATGTGCTTCTTCTTCTTTCTTTTCCTCCCCCTCCTCTTCTTTATGCTTCTTATCCTTTCTTCTTTTTGTATGCTTATGGGATAAAATCCGGTGCAATGAAGTTGATTTTCTCGCCATTAAACTCCCTTTAAACTCTCTCAAGATCTTTCCTCTGGGCACTGACTTGGAGTTTATTAACCTTAAACTAGGTTGTCGGAGATTAAAACCCCCATACATGTTAGGTAATTCAATGTCAACAGTCCAGATCCTAGAGTCGAGACTTTAATACTAGGGGGTTTTAAATGAAAACCTGCAATGTTTATTTATTTTTGATTTGGTGAATATATTCTGAAAAAAAGTATAATTTTTCAGTGTAGTCACCACTGCGTTCAATTCAAGTCCCGGAGAGCTGATAAAGTGCTTCGATTCCGGTAGAAACAAATTCTCTTGGTCGCGTGTGTGACCACTCATGCACCACCTGCTTTACTTTTCCACAGAAGTCACGCCGTTTTGAAACTGCCTACTCCACCCATACACTTGCTGGACTGACAGGCAATGCATCCCCATACTGGATCTTCATTCGCCGATGAATTTCTATAGGTTTCACCCCTTCACTGATTAAAAAAAAAAAACGGATAACGGAAAGCTGCTCCTCTTTGGTGCATGTCAAAAGTGGGGCGGCCATCTTTAAACTGTTCTTATAACGACACCGTGCTCGTCTGCCCCATGATGTAACGTGCTAAGCGCTCAACAATATTGACAGGTTACAAGACAATGGCGTGGTTATTGTAAATTCTATCACACTTTTAAGTTTTTCATCTGAATCCCCCGCGTATGAACATTGGCGGATCCTACAGTGTCAATGTTAAGGAATTCGCTGACAGTATAAGATCAAGTTAATGAAGGACCGATAAGAGAACGGGAAACAAGCTGCAGAGGAAATGACTGATAAAGTTTGAAGAACAGTCTATATGATCACTCAAGTTTAAGAAGGAAGTGTCAAGGCAAGCATGAGCATCCGACAAGAGGGTTTGTATCGTTTGATGTAACAGGATGCTGATAAAAGATATCTTATTTTGGCGTCGTTATTCTACAACTACAGGATATAGAGGTTAACACCACTTTACAGTGTTTGTTGCGTTTGTTGTTGTTGATATTGTTGTTTTTGTTGCTAATGTTGTTGTTGTTGGTGATGATCTTGGTGATCTTGTTGTTGTTGCCACTATTGATGTTACTGTCCAAGGCTCTGTCGTATTGTGTTAAAAGGGAGTATCCGTGGCGAAGTCGGTTACGTCGCATGCCTTGCGCTACGAAGGTTGTGGGTTCGACGCAGGCCTTCTTCGTTCGGTTCACGCATGCAATGTTTTCGAAGACTCCTGGAGGTCGTCGCTGGAGCTACGGAGTTCCGTGCTTTGTGCAACGCTTTCGACTGAACGCCCCGAGGGAAGAGATTTAGTCATACCCTGTGCAATAAGTCAATCCTCTTGGCGTTCAAGAAACATTTTTTGGTTATTATTAAATAATTACAAAGTAAAGGTCCGTCTTTACATGCTTTAAGACGCATTGATCATATAGGGTGTATTTTTAACGACTGTAGGCAATTTGAAAATATTGCCGTTCCTAGTTTTGTATTCACCCTCTGTGGAGTTCGTGCAACATAAAAGGTAAATACAAAACTTGGAACGGCAATATTTTCAAAACTGCACCGTCATTAAAAATACACCCTATATCTTGTTAGAGCAAACGTACATAGACGCATCGACCCTCTGTATGTGATGTGGTCAGTATCATACCTCCCGCCTTTACTTTCCAGAACATTTCCTGGAACACATTTTAGGATTGCTCGACCAGGGGAACCGTCGTACTAAATTGATAATTATTTAGGCGATAAAGCGTCACGACCTGGTGACAAAAACAGTAAGTCGAACTGAGAAACGTCCAGGCTAAAATTTCAAAGTTGAGATCATGCCCATAACATAATATTTATGGGATTCGTGATTCTGGTACACACATATTAGAAATCTCGCCGCTGTCCTGGAGTTGTCTACTTTACTGATTCCCCTTGTGTGATCTATGGAGGGTGACTGAAGCACTTCTGGAGTTATCCGCGTGTAACGAAAACGATCCCCTACAAACACACAGACAGCTGTAGAGTTTGTATACATGAGATAAAAACACTTCGCTTAACGACAGAGGATGGCTTCTGAGCAATGGGTGGTTGGGCGATGGTTACAGAGTGTACTTACACAAGGCGATGGTCATAGAGTGTACTTACACAAGGCGAAGGTCATAGAGTGTACTTACACAAGGTGAAAGACATAGAGTGTACTGACACAAGGCGAAGGTCATAGAGTGTACTTACACAAGGCGAAGGACATAGAGTGTACTGACACAAGGCGAAGGTCATAGAGTGTACCTTGCCTACAGTAAATGCTGTGTATATGCTGAGAACATTAATTGAACGTTCTATAGAAGTCAACAAAGATCTACATCTTTGCTTTATTGACTACACAAAGGCTTTTGATAAAATAAGACATAACATGATGGAGATGCTTGCAGATCTGCAAATTAATGGGAAGGACCTTAAACTTATTTAAAAAAAAAAAAAACAACAACATATATTGGAAACAACAAGCTGCCATAAAGATTAATAATGAAGTAGGTCAATATTAGCCTATTAAGAGAGATGTAGGACAGGGCTGTGTAATATCTCCAGATGTGTTTTCCCTGTACAGTGAAAGTATTTTTCAGAAATATTGACGAAATGAAAGGAATCATCATTGGGGGACATAACATCAATAACATTAGATATGCAGACTGATACAGTATTGATTGCAGACAGTGAACAGAATCTGCAACATTTAGTAGATGCGATTGGTGCACACAGTGAACAACTTGGGTTAGAATTAAATTGTAAGAAGACACAGATTATTATCGCCACAAAGAAGAAGGAAATACCACATTGTAATAAACAAGTAAATAGGAATATTCTTAAACAAGTGAATAGGTACAATTATCTCGCAACAGTCATAACATCTGATGGGAGATGCTTTGAAGAGATTAGAACACGAATCGCCATGGCGAAGGCAGCCTTTTGCAAGTTGAAAAACATACTGACCAATAAAAATATACCATTTGCAATCAGAAACAGTGTTGAGGTGCTACATAGAACCTATACTGTTGTATGGATGTGAAGCGTGGACAATGAGTAGACTAACTTAAAAACATCTGATGGCTGTGGAAATGTGGTTTCTGAGGAGAATGCAAAAAATACCATGAGCAGACAGAAAAACCAATGACCAAGTCCTATAAGAAACAAATGAAAACCTAAACTGATTAGAGAAATTAGGCGTAGACGGCCACAATTTTGTTGGCCACGTTATGAGAAGAAATAAATTGGAGAACTTGGTGAGAACTGGCAAGATCGAGGGGAAGAAAACAAGGGTAGGACAAAGAAGTAAATACCTGGATGGCTTATCCACGTTGTATGGTCGAGACTAGAACACTGAGCTGATCCACAACTCTTGTGATCGAGTGAGATGACAAAACCGGCATGTCACATGATGATGAATGTGCGGCAGTATGCCGCTACTATGGCCACGACATAAGTGGCGATAGCAAGTATTCATCTGCTTCTAATATGTCACCATCGCCGTATATGTAATCCGTCGTCAACCGAAACATCGTTATGCCGCGCCCGGCTGCACTCGTAGATATCTTGATTAGCCAGGTCGTTATATGGCGCTTGACTGCGTGCCTAGATGTGCTGATTGGACAGGTCAAGGCTATAAGCCAACCCGGAAGGTCAATCATTGAAATTGGCATGGACGTTATCTGATAGAAATACGATGTCCTGTAAAGGATATGCAACTAATTTTTTAAAAGGCGCAAACAGGAAGTGAACATTCGATGGGCGTTTACATCGTTACTACATAAACTTACTATTTATACCGCCATTCAAAACATATCGCACAGCTGAAGACTGACACTGCAAAGAGCTCACTTCGTGGGAAGTGAAATATCAGGACTTGGCCGCGATGACTCCAGACTGACATCACTCTGACAGTGTCACGACCTACCTTAATGAGGGAGGAAATTGCGTATCCGACTACCAGGGGATGGCAGGAAAAGTCAGTGGGGAGAGAGAAGGAGGAGTGCTATTTAAAACATGGCGCCTGCTTCCAAAATCCAAACCAGCACTATTGTGTCTCTTTACGTAATGGCAAAGGTTGCCTTTTGTAAGATGGAAAACATACTGACCAATAAAAAGATGTCAAGTGCAATGAGAAAAAAGAGTGTTGAAGTGCTACATACAACCTTACTTTGCATGGGTGTGAGATGTGGGCAATGAGCCGACAGGCTGAAAAACATTTATTGGTAGTGGAGATGTCGTTTCTGAGGAGAATGCAAAGAATACCACTAGACAGACAGAAAACCCAATGAGCAGATCCTACAAGAAGCAAATCAAAACCGTAGACTAATTATAGAAATTAGATGTAGACAGTCACAATTTTGGGGACATGTTATGAGAAGAAATAAATAAGAGAACTTGGTGACAAATGGCAAGACTGAGGGGAGAAGAACAAGGGGCAGACAGAGAAGTAAATATCTGGATGGCTTAGCCACGTGGCACGGTCTAGATGAGAACACTGAGCTGATCCACGATTATGGTGATCGTGTGAGATGGCTAAACATGACCGCATACGCTCATCAGTATGACACATAATGATGCTAAAAGCAAAGAAACGAACGCAAAGAATGAGTCCTTCTACGGACTACATCCGCTAGAAACAGACGAGCAATGAATCATTACTGAAGGGCGGAAACATAACGAGAAAACAGCGCAAATATAGACACACAGGCCAAACCCCCAATCGACGTCACAGGCATAAAATATCTGCTGCAACAAAGAACGTTCAATGAAAGAGAAGGAATATATTTATATGTTGCGTACGCTCGCTTTGAAATCAAGCATAGTCCGTACACCCGCTAATACTTCTAATCTTCTTCTTCTTTCGTTCGCCTGAAATTTGCTTATAACTGCAATGTTGTCTCTTGTAAGAATCTAACAGTATTTTTTAGTTCATTCAGCGGTCCATAGAGTTTATCTTCCACTGTTGTCTCTCTACTTCTAATGAACTGGATTGACTTCTGCGTGTGATTTAGCTTTTTCTATTACCAGTGCCTCTCGCGAACCCACTTCGACTTCGGGGGTACTTGTAATTTACGTCCCCAAGACAAGAACGAGTAGTCAATATTTTAGTTCAACTGACAGATGTAGATGTTGAAGCCTTCACCTCGGCATCAGCACACCGGATGTTTCAGAATAAGCGCTTTTATCCATCGGCCATGCTGACTTTCGAACAAATATTTGAAAACCGCACTATGAACCACCTTAATTATAACCCTGGCCGAGAAAGCAGGCTGAACTAGGTATTGTTTGGCCGTTTGTAATTTACTAAGCAAGCTTTACGTTCAGTTGTTTGCCATTGGTTTATGAAAGCGGTCTACTTCCAAATCGTCCGCAGCTGGGGCATGCGAGATTGCGAAACGTGTTTGCAACTCTTTCTAACAACGTCTTAAAAAAAAGTCTTAAAAGTCGAGAGGATCGACTTCATTGCCCCGAGTTTTAGCCCACATGTCTCGGTCTCTTTCTGCAGAGCGACCTGCAGAAAGCATCGAAGAAAGCACGATCTCCGTAGATCCGGTGACGAACCCCCCAGGAGTCTCCAAGACAATGCAATCAGTGAACCGAAAGTCGTAGCCCTGAATGAACCCACACAGCGTCGGCTTCATTCACTAAAACGGGACGCAGAGGTGTTTCCAAGGCACCAGGGCCGGGTTATATACTGGCCAAGACCTATTGACGCGTCCTCGCCGAGCGTCCTGGGCAACAGGTCCCTTCGGGGTCCTGGCTGAAGTCAATAGGATCGTTGATTCCTCCGAAGTCGGAGAGTGTCTGCCTGTACGGCGAGGAACCACCAGTCTGCACACCAATAAGCCAGACATGGGACAACGGATACTCATGCAAACCTCAGGTCCTGTATGACATCACACTGATGTTGGACAACAGGATGCCTTCATCCGACATACAGGACTTTGCGTTGGAGCTCAAGCCAATGAACACAAGCAAGCAAGCAAGCAAGCAAGCAGCATTCACTAAAACCATACCTATTTACTCAGTAACGCCCATATGTAGTATGTCGCTCATTCTTTAACTCACTCGAATACATACGTGTGCATGAATATCCCTCCAGACAGACAGAAGCAGACATAAACACCTCGACTTACTTGCTAGGAATTTCTGTGGCCAAAGTAATAATGGAATGGTTGAGACTGGCAACTCGTTGTAACCCAAAGTATAAGTCGTTGCTCCATCTGTCTGCTCCCTAGATTAGACGAGGAGCGTGACAATATTGTAGTAATGTGGTTACTTCATTAACGCGGATCACTTAGTGTTGCTTGTAAATACAGGAAACATTATTGTGGTAATGCGGGTTACTTAGTGATGACTGTAAATAAAATAATTAAAAAATAAGTTATTGTATTAATGCGGGTTACTGTACTGCAGTAACGCGGGTAACTTTGTGTTGCTTGTAAATACAGGAAACATAACATGGAGTAGTGACCAGGTTGAGTTCCGAATTTTCTGAACAAACGTCTGTGAAGGAACGGTGGCATTGAAGGGAACTAGTTACTCCAACTCAATATGCTACGACTAATATTACATGTCACGTCCTATCACATCACAATATCCGCCTTAAGACGACTTTTACATTTAGTATAATCATCCTCATAACAACCACAACTACCACCACCACCACCACCACCACCACCACCATCATCATCATCATCATCATCATCATCATCATCATCATCATCATCATCATCATCATCATCATCATCATCATCAAGTGATTTGCCGATTCACGCGGGCGAGCATGCCTTTCCACTCCTTGCGATCTCAAAATATACATATCAATTCGTGTCATGACAACTTTTCGTGCTACGACAAAAGGCTGTCGAGAATCGCATCTCGTTGTCTTCATTTATCTCTCTTTCCACACATTGTTTCCAGTTGTTACATGTTCCAGTTGTTCTCTTCTCGTGATGTGGGAAAAAAAAAATGACGACTGCCGGTTTCTGATGTCCGTGATAAGCTTACTAAATGTTAAATTAACCGAATATTTAATAAAATTTAGTGTGAATGATACATATTTACGTGATAATCGATAATTACTTTTAACGAAAAGACTTCGTTGAATGTGTAACATTGAATGAAGAAAAAATGCATGCTGTAGGATTAATTAACAACTTTAAAATATTTCATTTTTACTGCTACATTTATATATTACCATCGGATATGTTGAATACAACCCATTCTATTTGATAGATGTTTACTGTTTGTGTATCTTTCGAAATTATGCTCTTTAATTTAATTTATAATAAATATATTAAAACGGTGCGCCTATAATTCTAACTAATAGCAGGTTTATGACATTTACAAAGAAACATGGAAGGCTACAATGTAACGCGCAAAAGTACAACAATAATACAATTAATTACACGATAATAACATCATTACCCTTACTAAAGTAGCATTAAACTACAATATTGTCACTAATTACACTATAATAACATCATTACCCTTACTAAAGTAGCATCATTAATTAAACTACAATATTGTCACTAATTATACTATAATAATGTCAATATGAACACTACAATAATGCCTTGAATTATACCACAATAACACCATTACTTTTACTACAATATTACAAATAATTATACTACAGTAATGCTAATAAATACACTACAATAATGCTATTAATTATACTATAATAAAATCATTAATTGCATTACAATAACGTCATTTATTATACCATAATAATATCATTAATTACATTACAATAATACAATTCAATATACTCTAATAATATAATTAATTACACTACAATAACGACATTCAATAAACTATAATAATATAATTAATTACATTACATTAATGCAATTCATTATGCTCCAATAATATAATTACTTACACTAGAATAATACCATTCAAAATACTATTATAATATAATTAATTACTCTACAATAACGCTATCTAGTTCACTATAAAAATATAGTTAATTACACTAAAATAATGTCATTCATATCCTTTATTAATATAATTAATTACACCACAATAACGTAATTCATTATATTACAATAATATCACTAATTACACTATAATAATGCCATTCAATATACTATAATATAATTAATTACTCTACAATAACGCTATTAATTTCACTATAAAAATATAGTTAATTACACCTAAACGTCACTCATTATACTATAATAATATAATTAATTACACTAGAATACAGCCATTCATTATGCTATAATAATATAATTAATTACCATAGAATAATGTAATTCATTACACTATAATAATATAATTAACTAGCTGCCCGGCCCGGTTTCGCCCAGTCCCTGGCGGGGAGCGTCTCATTAAATTCATATAAGTAGTCATTATACATTCAAATACATTCTCTAAGCGTACAGAGTATGCGTTCAGCCCCTGGGCCCTCGCAGCTAATTTATTGGTTGCAGCTAGAAAATTTCATTTAATGTTAGGATTATTTAGTTTTTTAAATGTTGACGTATAATTTTTAAGTTATGGTCGAACACCAAATTTGATGTCTAATGTAGTGCTTTTTGATAAACAATATTTTTTGTTTTTCTGTCTGGTGCGTACACAAATAAATCCGAAGGTTTTCAAACGCGTGAGCAGGCCACATATAGCTGTCTATGTGTGAAGCACGGATTTTCCAAATTTAGTCCACACACTTGTAGCGATTATCCCTGTGCTTTGATGATCGTCATGACAAATGCAAGTCGCACCGGAAACTGCAGGCGTTTGAATTCGAATGGCATGTCTGTTGGAATCATTGGGATGCGAGGCAACAGTACACCAAAGGATAGGCTTCTTCTTTTTTTAGACAAAAAAAAAAAAACCTGCATTTTAACAGGCATGCTGCGTGTAAGGTATGCGTAAGGTATGCACGCCCACAACATTGAATGAAAAATGTGATGTTGACACACACGCGGCCAACTTTTTTTTAAAAACAAAAACAAAATCAAGAATATACCCATTTAATTGTGTACTGACCTTCTCTCTGCCAAGCGAACGGACAAAACTAATGCTTCGATTACTTCAAAAGTTCCACTCCGAAAAAAGTACAGAAATAAAATTCTAACGTATCTATCTAAAATAAATCCATTATTTTTAATGAACACTGGTTTTAAAAACATAAAAAGATGTGTTAGAAATTTTCACTATTTAAATAGATGCATTACTTTTATAAAAATTATGAAAATGCCTTAAAGATTATATCATTATTTATTATAACTCATATGCCTGTAAATAACTATAGACAGAAAGTTTATAAATCTTTGAAAACAATGCAACAATCTATACATAAAATAATAGTGATGTTATTAAAAGTTATGACCCTTGAAATAACTTTTCTTATGTTAAGTCCCATTGATGGAAACGATAAATATTAGCTGCCCGGCCCGGCTTCGCCCAGGCTCTGGCGGGGATCTATCTATCTATCTATGTATCTATCTATGTATCTATCTATGTATCTATGTATCTATCTATCTATGTTCGGCCCGTTCCCGTTAAAAATATAGATAGAATAGAAGAATAGATAGAATATATGATTGGAAGAGATCTATCTAAAGTAAACTTGGCTCCCGTTCCCGACTATCTGTCTGTCTGTCAGTCTGTCTATCTGTCTGTCTATCTGTCTGTCTGACCTGGCCCGGCTGCACCTCATTTAATTCATATAGATTTCTATAGCCAGGGGACTTAACTTAAGATATAACAATGCTACTAAAAGTTATATCCCTTTTTGTCATTTATTTTTATATTTTCTTATGTTCAGTCATGTAATTACAAAATTAAATTTTAGGACGGTAATAGCTGATAGCTGATAGATAAAACTATCACAGTTGGTTGCACAGGAATGAAAGGAAAACGTGTAGAAAATTTCATCTCAATCGGTTGGACCGTTCGCGAACACATAAAGGACGGACATACATACATACATACATACACACAACGATTTTTATATATATAGATTACGCTACAATAACGCCATTATTTACACTACAATGAAACCATTCATTATATTATAATAATATCATTAATTACGCTATAATAGCGACTTTAATTACACTACAATAACGCCATTAATTTTATTACAATAATGAAATTAAATATACTACAACAATTGCAACAATTTATCACCCGTGCTCTACCAGAGCCCATAACCAAAGCAAAGAACATCAAGACTATAACCCACCGTACGTGTTGTAAGAGGCCACTCAAGAGAGGTGGCTTGAACTAGCTATCCTTTAGTTTAGTTTAGTTTAGTTTAGTTTAGTTTAGTTTAGTTTAGTCGACGGATCAACATCACAGCACACGGGTGTAACCCATAAGTGCTCCGTTCTACTCCTAACTCAAGCCTGAGTCCGGAGAATCTCAGCTCAGTGCACGAACTCCGTAGCACCGGCGAGGATCCTGAAATACTTTGGGTAGATTTTTAACTCGAAATTTTGCCCGGGCAGCGCCGTTAGGCTACTCTTTTTCGATTTCCAACCGCCAAGGGATTTTTTACGTGCGCAACAATACACACGGGCGTCCGATCTCACTACCCAGAGACCAGGGGAAATTTTATTACTAGAAGTCCACGTGAAAAAATCCCGGTCCTCACCGGGGCTTGAACCCGGGACCTCCAGCACTCGAGGCGGACACCATACCTCGAGACCACTAGCTACCCTTTGCCGCGAACAAATTAGGTGCAACAATCCAGCCAACCACGAACAGGTCAAAAGACAAGGAAGGAAGAATAACTCAGCCAACTAAGGTGGGAAAAGACACTTCCAGAAGAAATAGAACGCGTTGCAGAGAACAGTGCAGGGATATTCTAGATCAGTGGTTCTCAACCATTTTTGGCCCATGCATTCCTTCACCGTATGTTCAGAATGTAATTTCCCCCTTTTCGTATTTCCTCCCTATAAATCCCTCTCCCCCATCCCCACCCTTGCACAGTATATGTAAAAATGGACGCTAAATTTAATAACACATGCTAGAACAAGTCTAAACGGTTTAAATAAAACGTGATTTCGTGTCTACTTACGTTATAAGATGAATTTCAGAAGGGCAAGAAGTACAGAACCGTAAAGCATGGAGGAAAAAACAATATCAAGTAATCGGTTCTTGTATTAACGCGATCTTAAACTAATCTTAATTTCTCTTCCCCCCCCCCCCCCCCCCCCCATCCCCCCATATAAACCCCAAAATTTCCCCCTGGTTTGGGGAATTTCTCACCGCTTGAGAACCACTGTTTTAGATCACTGTCGTACATACAGTTACCTAGGAAATTTCCAGAATTTACACTTGAATGTTAGAGCTATGTATGGATTGGAAAAGACAGCACAAGTGGTTTAAAAGTTTGTTGCATATTCTTTACAGAACGTCGCAGTCAAACCCATATTTTTTTTTTGGACTGTTTGTGCTTTCTTGGCAAATTTACGTTCAGTAGTTGGCCATTACTTTCTGAACGACCGGTATTCATATCATTGTATGAAAACCAACGCAAGGCGGTCTGCTTCTAAATCGCCCGCAACTGTGTTTCGAACGTGGTATGCGGGATTACGAATTGCATTCGTAACCCCTTCCCACATAGCCGCACGGGTGGCAGGAGAAATGAAATACTATAAGGTTAACACTTCTCGAGAAAATACACACCATCTTAAAAACATGGAGATTAAGAAAATATAAGATATATAAGAAAAATGTCTTGAAGCGAATCATAATGAACTAGGCACTTTTAAATAAGGTAGTTTGCCGTTGCTTTCCTTCTTGGCAGTGATCATACTGACCGGGTGACCGTAGCCATTGTCTCGTGAAAGAGATCTTCTGCCTACCGTCGCGAAACCGGAGACCATAACCAACAACTATCTGTCGGTTGCCCTCATAATTTAATCTTGATTGATTGATTAGAAAAATGTAGGGTATATAAGAAATAAATGAACTAAGGAATGTATGGTCACCGTCTTTAATAAGCACAAAGTGCTGTAAAAGTTTATAGACCTCGTGACAACTGAAAACCGCTCGCAACAGATTAAAAAGCATTTTGAAGGAATCATGTATGGAAGTTCTTGGAAAAATTCGTACGAAAACATAAATCCAGGATATCGCCCGAAACATTTAAAACACTGAAGAAAGGAAACATAAAATAGCAGATTCAAATAGTAATAAAACTATTGCTTCTAAAGTTAGAACACATAAAAAATTCACAGAAGATATTTATAAGATTTAAAGTAGTTATGAAACGGATAAAGGCAGACAAAAGACACTATTTAGATAGCCTAGCAAAGGAGACAAAGCAGAGCAGCGAAAGGAAACCTCAGAGAGCTTTTACAGAACAACAAGGGAAATAGCAAAATATCATCAACCACGTGGACCGACCATATATAGTATTGGAAAAGTTCTCGTCAACAATAAAGATAAAATAAACAGCTGGGCTGAATTGAATAAGGAAATTCTGAATAGGCAAGTCTCAGAACATCCCTCAAATGTCAACATACAGAAGAGGAGCTGGATATTAAACTATGAGAAATCACCTAAAGGAGAACTGAGAAAAGCTATCAAACTTCTTCAAGAAGGGAAAACTGCTAGTCCATACTTTATTCAAGTAGCAGCTATTAAAGTTAATATGAATACCTCACACACGTTACTTAGCAGAATCTGGGGACCGAAGAAATATCAGCAGACTGAAGAGAAGGATATTTGGAAAGTCTGCCAGGAGATGCAGGGGTGTAGAAATTATGGAGGAGTAAAGTTAATGCCAGTTCCAGTAAGATTTGATGCAGGATTATTCCAGGATATTAAGAGTTGCCATTGACAAATAAGTAAAGGATTAAGAGAGATGCACCCTCACCCACCCCACACAAAAAAAATAAAATCCAGCACTGACCAGATTGCCACAGATCGTAGTATCTGCTATGGGGCCATCCTTTATAAGTCGTGATCAACCCCAAAGCCACCATAATGGTCGTAAAAAGAAATCCTTCAATTTGTGGTGCTTGAATCTGGATTACTATCTTGATAAACAAGAACACTAAACACTATGCCACTTCGATTGGCACTGTCAAATATAGAACTCTCAACTCTAATGTTCATTCCTAACATATACCAACATACAAGCCACGGTGTCATTTAAAGTAATTAATGCGAATGAAAGTTTAAAACACGAACTAACACAAACACGAGTTTATGTGTGAACACAAAGCTACATCGCGTCTGTTGTTATAAGCAAGCATACTCAGGCTATAAAACAAAGCAATCAGGCAATAAAATAAAGCATTAGGCTATAAAAGAAAGCAACAGGCTATACAACAAAGCAGGAGGCTAAGAAAAAAAAAAGAACAGGTGTTACTGTTGTAACAGAGCATGCCTATAGCATAAACTGACGCTCTAGAAGACAAGTCAAACGATCTAACTTTTCATATTGTCTGTTTCTGTTACAATACCGCTGGGTTGGTGAAGCGATTGCATTTGTACATTGTAATGATACCATTAGAGGTCTACGTGACAGCGGGGTATAATGCGCCTGTATTTAAACTTCCGTTGCGCTGATGGCGGGGTAAAGGGTTAATCCCCTGCATCGGTCACTTGGACTCCAAAGTTGACTTCTCGTTCAGAAAGCAATGGCAAACTACCGAACGTAAAATTGCTTTGAAATTCCTAATGGAAGGGGGGGGGGGGGGGGGGGGGGGGGGGGGGGGGGCTGGGGTTGATGGGAACATTGTAAAGTATACACTTAATCATCATCAACCATCATCCAATGGCGTGTCTGGACAGAACTCTCTCTCTCTCTCTCCTCTCACTCTCTCTCTCTCACTCTCTATCTATCTCCGCCCACCCCTCTCTCTCCGTCCCTCTCTCTCTCTGCCCCCTCTCTTTCTATCTCCCTCCCTCCCTCTCATCCAATGGCGTGTCTGGACAGAACTCTCTCTCTCTCTCACTCTCTCTCTCTCTCTCTCTTCTCATCTCTCTCTCTCTCTCTCACCCCCCCCCCCCACCCCCCCCCCCCCCCCATTAAGAGTGTCTTTTCCATAACGTTGTGGATTGCAAAAGTCTTCTAGGCTTCTGTAAAGAAGGTGCTTTTCTTTCTCAGCAGTGACCATACTGCTCGGTGACCGCCGCCATTATCTCTATAATCTATATGAAGCAGCCTGGCGTGAAATGCGTGGCTTACCGTATGCAAAGGGTTAAAACAAATATTAGTATAAACTGTAGCAAATGTTAACATTAAATATAACATAAATGAAGAATAATAGTATAAAATGTAACAAATGTGAGTATTACATGTAATAGAAATAAAGAATATTAGTATAAAATGTAGCAAATGTTAGTATGAAATGTTAACAAATATTAGTATAAAAGGTAACAAAAATAAAGAAAAATAGTATAAAATGTAACTGAAAAGAAGATAGTAGTATAAAATGTAACAGAAAAGAAGATATTAGTATAAAATATAACAGAAAAGAAGAATATTAATATAAATGTAACAGAAATGAAGAATATTAGTATAACATGTAACCGATATTAGTATGAAATGTAACAGAAATGAAGAATATTAGTATAAAATGTAACTATAAATGTAATAGAAATGAAGAATATTAGTATAACATGTAACCGATATTAGTATGAAATGTAACAGAAATGAAGAATATTAGTATAAAATGTAACAGAAATGAAGAATATTAGTATAAAATGTAACAGAAATGAAGAATATTAGTATAAATATGTAACAGAAATGAAGAATATTAGTATAATATGTAACAGAAAAGGAGAACACTAACTTTGGGTTTGCAAAAAATCTTCTCCGTGTACACATTGGATAATGAAGCCATGCTGTCCCAGTTTCCCGTGGTCATCATTACAAGCTTGCTGACCGCTATCATCTTGACTTTCTTCTTGACTATGTCCCACTGTGATGGGGGAAACATGCATGCAGGTTTACAAGGCGTGTCCAGACGGTGAGGGGAGAGAAACGAGGTTTTACAAGGCGTGCCCAAAGGAAGGGGTTGGGGAGAGACGAGATTTACAATGCGTGTCCAGAGTGGAGAAGCGAGGTTTACAAGGTGTGTCCAAAGCGAGAGGGGGTGGGGGTTGCAAGGCGTGTCCAGAGGGGGAAGGGGAGGGGGGACTAGGTTTAACAGGCAGGTGCAGATGGAGACACGAGAAAAAAACGATGTTTACAAGACGTATCTGAAGAGGGAGGTGAGGCAACAAGACTTATAAGCTTATCCGGGACGCAGAGGTGTTTCCAAGGCACCAGGGCCGGGATCTATACTGGCCAAGACCTGCTGACACGTCCACGCCGTGCGTCCTGGGCAACAGGTCCCTTCGGAGACCTGGCTAACATCAGTAGGATCGATGATTCCTCCGAAGTCGGAGAGCATCTGCCTGCATGGCGAGGAACCAGGAGTCTGCACACCAATAAGCCAGACATGGGACAACGGATACTCACGCAAACCTCAGGTCCGGTATGACATCACACTGAAGTTGGACAACAGGATGTATTCATCCTACATACAGGACTTCACGCTGGAGTTCACAGCCAGCGAACACAAGCAAGCATAAGCGTATCAAAAGGGAGAGGGGAGAAGCGAGATTTACAAAGCGTGTCCAGAGGAGGAGAAACGAGGTTTACAAGGTGTGTCCAGAAGAAGTAAACGAGAAACGATGTTTACAAGGCTGTGCAAAGAGGAAGATGGAGTAACAAGGCTTAAACGTGTATCGAAGGAGATAGAAGGGGAAACCGGATTCACAAGACTTATCTAAAGGGATATGTTGAGAAATAAGATTTACAAGACGCATCTAAACGAATATATTAAGAAACAAGATTTTCAAGGCGTATCCAAAGGGACAGGTGGAGAAAGAAGATTTACTTGGCGTATCCAAAGGGACAAGACCAAGAGGCCTTGTTGTTTGACAGGGAACATAAAAACCATAAGGAAAAGACATGAAACACACGAGGTATATCAACATAAGAGGGGAAGTAGATACTATTAGCCTTATATGGCAAAACTACGAGATAAGAGAGGCATTGGAAGACAGACAATGATGGATGTGTAAAAGTTAAACAGCTGCCAACAAATAATAAGATAAGAAACACCAAGTTCTTCAAAATATCAAATGAGAGAGAGAGAGAGAGAGAGAGAGAGAGAGAGAGAGAGAGAGAGAGAGAGAGAGAGAGAGAGAGAGAGGAGAAACACGTTTTTACAAGGCGTATCTAAAAGGAAGATGGAGAGACAAGACCAACAAGACTCGTTTAAAAGTTTAAAAGTCGAGAGGATCGGCTTCATTGCACCGGGTTTTATCCCATATGACTCGATCTCTTTCCGCAGCTATTCCATTTCTAAAAGTCGTACTTGTTTTTATGTGACAACAATTTTCTTGTTGCGTGACACTTATTTATCTATTTTAAACACAGCAAGTGCTGCATTGTTTGTGGAAACACAAAAATCTGGTGCGAAATAAAACTAAAGTGAAATAACCACAAACAAACCAATTATAACTATTGCAGAGGACAAAGCAAGAACACAATAATGTAATTTTTCCAACATGCAATCAATGTGCGTAAATCAAATGAGGATAATCAAGTGTTGATCAAAACAGCACACGGTCATTTTACACAAGCACGAGACATAGTTTTTAGCCACGCCTCATGCAGATAGCCTTAGCCAATCACAAACCAGTGGCTTATTTACACAATGTCCTAGGACACTTTAGCGTCGACTCAAACTACAAAATATATTGATAATAGTTTTAAAGATCCGATTATTTAAAGTTATATATCATCCTCCACCTCATCATCATCAGGTGCCATGCCGATAGAGTGGGCGGTCATGTTTCGCCATCTCACACGATCACCAGAGTCATGAATCATCAGCTCTGTGTTCTTGTCTCGACCATACCAAGTGGCCTAGAAATCTGGGTATTTACTTCTCTGCCTTCCCCTTGTCCTTTCCCCCCACAATCTTGCCAGTTGTCACCAAGTTCTCCAATTGATTTCTGTTCATAACGTGTCCATAAAGATTGTGACTGTCTACGTCTAATTTCTATAATCAGTTTACGATTTTCATATGTGTCTTGTAGGAATTGGTCATTGGTTTTTCAGTTTCTCCGTGGTATAAATGTATATATGTTCTATTCTATTGTGTGGATAAGAATGCCGGAGACAGAGTGTTGATAAAATGTTGATGGAAATGGCGGCAGTGGAGTATTTCTGGCCAGATATTTTCAGCATTTAAAGTTAAGTTATCAAAAGACTTATATGGGCGAATATAAGGGCAATGGTGACATGTGGCTATCTAGAAGGTCTTGGACAAAAAGGATAAAAACTGCATGCCAGATGCGTATCTTGAGGTTCTTGGGAAATTGAAGATTAAAACAAAAAAAAACTGCATGCCAAAAGGGTATCTTGAGGTACTGAGAGTGAAGAGTAAAAACAACATGCCAGGTACTATCTGCAAGCATGCAGACTAACTTTTGGCTTATGGAATGTGGATTCTGTGTACACGTTGGTCAAAATGGCTAGACTGTCCCATTCTCCAGAAGCCATGACTTTGACGATTATACTCGTGGCAATCAGTTTAGCTTTCATAGTGACAATGTCCCACTGAAAATGTTTGTTGTGATAAAAGTGGCAGTTACAACATATAACAACAGTGTCTCAATGAAAATGTTGTGGTAAAAGTGACAGTTACAGCATATATCAACAGTATCTCAATGAAAATATTGTGATAAAAGTGACAGTTCCAACATATAACAACAGTGTCTCAATGAAAATGTGATAAAAGTGACAGTTGCACACTATAACAACAGTGTTCCATTGAAAATGTTGTGATAAAAATGACAGTTACAACATGTAACAACAATGTCTCACTGAAAATGTGATAAAATTTGCAGTTACAACATTTAACAACAGTGTCTCACTGAAAATATTGGTTTTTGTCGCCAGTGGATATATTTTAATTGTTTTGCTCGTTTCTGTGTATATTTTAATTGTTTTGTTCTTTATGAACATATTTTAATTGTTTTGTTATTACTGTGTATATTTTAATTGTTTTGTAGTTTATGTGTATATTTAATAGTCTTGTTGTTTATGTATATATTTTAATAGTCTTGTTCTTTCTGTATATATTTTACTTATTTTGTTCTTTAAACATATATTTTAATTGGATTATTCGTCTGTGTGTATATTTTGTTTTATTCTTTATGTATATGTTTTAAAGATTTTGTTCTTTATGTATATATTTTAATTACTTTGTTCTTTATGTACATATTTTAATTACTTTGTTCTTTATGTACATATTTTAATTGTTTTGTTCTTTATGTACATATTTTATTGGTTTTGTTTATATATATATATATATATATATATATATATATATATATATATATATATATATATATATATATATATATATATATATATATATATATATGTCCGCGTGGCCGAATGAGTAAGAACGCGTGTTCTTAAACGTTCGTTGTGCTGATGTCGAGATAAGCGGTTCAACCCCTATACCGGACAGCTGTTTGTTGACCTGTCGTCCCTTGACTTGGGGACGTAATTTTCAAGTACCTCTGAAGTCAGAGTGGGTTCGCCAGATGGCGAAGGATACTGTTAAAATGAAAAGCTGACCCACACAAAAAATTCAGTCCATAAGTACTATAAATAGTGAATATGGACTACGCTTGAGTTCAAAGCGAGCGAGCGCAATATATGTATATCCATCCATCATGTGCCATGCCGCAGGAAAGCGTGGGCGGTCATGACTCGCCATTTCACTCGATCACCAGAGTCGTGGATCAGCTCCGTGTTCCTGTCTCAACCATGCCATGTGGCCAAGCCATCCAGGTATTTACTTCTCGGCCTTCTCCTTGGTCTGTTCCCTTCGATCTTGCCAGTTGTCGCCAAGTTCTCCAGTTCAGTTCTTCTCATAACATGTCCATAACATTTTGACTGTCTACGTCTAATTTCTATAATCAATTTACGATTTTCATTTGTTTGCTGTAGTACTTGGTCATTGGTTTTTTTGTCTGTCTATGGTATTCTTTGCATTCTCCTCAGAAACCACATTTCTACAGCCCGTCAGCTGTTTTTCATCTTGACTGCTCATTGTCCAAGTTTTACATCCATACAAAAAGTGCAGGCTCTCTGTAGCACCTCAACACTTCTTTTTCTCGTTTCAGTTGACATCTTGATTGATTGATTGATTGATTGATTTGATTTAGGAATCGACATCACAGCATTCGGGGCATTCCCATAAGTGCTCCGTCCCCATCCTCAGCAGCTAGCGAAGAGTTCCAACACCAATAGTACCAGTAGCAATCTTATTATATGTCCTTCTCGCCTTTCCTCTGAGCGTTGAGCGTCGGCCAGATCCCCTTGTCACTCCTCGCTGTCTCATTCTTGCCAGACCATGGTGATCCATTTACTCCTCCGAGGTGTACACGTGCTCCCACAAGGCCGCAACGACGTCTGGCTTGTCATGCATCAATATTCCACCAAGATTTACAGAGCCAGCCAATCTGTCCGCCTGTTCATTCCCCAGTACACCGGCATGCCCCGGAGAACAGATCCAGGCGATGCTTGCCACCCGTGACCTCCGAAGCGAAGCAAGCCACTCTGCCCGAAGCTTGCCTGTCCCCACCTTCCGCGGCATGCTTTCTAAGTCAGTTTACAATCACGATGTGTGTGTGTATATATCGTATTCTCCATCCAGTGGAAAGCTGCATTGACCGCCTCCACCTCCATTCTTAAGCTAGATGTTGTGGTATCATATGCCAGGCTCTCCTGCACCAAACGTCGACAATTAGCGTTTGTTAAGAACCCCCAGGCACTTCTCCTACCTCTCAACACCTTCTCAGTTGACATCTTTTTATTGGTCAGTATGTTTTTCATCTTGCAAAAGGCTACTTTCGCCATGGCGATTCTTGTTCTAATCTCTTCAAGGCATCTCCAATCAGATGTTATGACTTCTTCTTCTTCTTCTTCTTCTTCTTCTTCTTCTTCTTCTTCTTCTTCTTCTTCTTCTTCTTCTTCTTCTTCTTCTTCTTCTTCTTCAGCGTTCTGAGCCATTGAGGTTCTTTGCTGCAGATATAATTCGTCTCCATTCGTCTCTCTGGTTCACCTTCTCTTGCCAGTCGTTGATTACAAATGCTTGTAGGTCTGTATATATATTATGACTGTTCCGAGATAATTGTACCGATTGACTTGTTGAATAATATTCCCATTTACTTGTATATTACATTGTGGAATTTCTTTCTTCCCAGCGACGACCATAATCTGTGTCTTTTGACAATTTAATTCTAACCCTAGTTGTTCACTGTGTGCAACAACCGCATTTACTAATTGTTGCAGATCCTGCTCATTGTCTGCAATCAATACTTTTTCATATGCATATCTGATGTTATTGATGTTTCATCCTCCAATGATGATTCCATTTATATCTTGTACATTTCTGAAAATATTTTCACTGTGTAGGGAAAAAAGATCTGGAGACATGACACATCCCTGCCTAACACCTCTCTTAATAGGCTGATATTGTTCCACGTCATTATCAATCCTTATGGCAGCTTGTTGTTTCCAATATATGTTTTTTATAAGTCTAATGTCTTTCCTATCAATTTGTAGATCTGCAAGCATATCCACTATGTTGACATGTCTAACGCTATCAAAAGCCTTTGTGTAGTCAATAAAGCAAAGATGCTATATCCTTGTTTACTTCTATATAACGTTCAATAACTGATCGCAAAATATACACAGCATTTACTGTACCCTTTCCTTCTACAAACCCACATTGTTCTTCCCCTATTTCAGGTTGCATTTTCTTCCTCATTCTTTCCATGATAATTCGTAGCAAAATCTTCGTGATGTGACTCATTATACTAATAGTTCTATGTTGATCACATTCCAAGGCTCCTGATTTCTTTGGGATTGCAATAAATACAGAATTACACAACTCAGAAGGTATATCTCCAGTATCATATAATGTGTTCAGCAGTTTAATGGTTTTGTTCTTCATGCATATAGTTTAATGGTTTTGTTCTTTGTGTAATAATTTTAATGGTTTTGTTCTTGATGTATATAGTTTAATTGTTTTGTTCTTTATGTATAATTATATATTTGAATGGTTGTGTTCTTATTGCATATATTTTAAGTTTCATTCTTTATGCATATATGTTAATGGTGTTCTTCTTTATGCATACATTTTAATAGTTTTCTTCTTTATGTATATATTTTAATGGTTGTGCTCTTGTCCCGTTGATAAAGGCTTCGGATGAAACTTTCGCCTGTGCTTTTTATATATTTTGTTGCTTCCGTTAAGCTTCGTAGTCGTTTTGTGTGAGTTCTTTTCGTACTATTTGAATCATGATATTGTGTAGTAAATATAATTGTCCCAATTAACCGGAATCCACTGTACATGCATATTCTATAATCTTACCTTGTAGTCGAAGGAGAATTGCTCGTCTGAGGGCATGCTTTTCACCTGTGGGAGAGACAACGGTGTGTTAGGTGAGCCTGGGATGTATTAAATTTAACTCTCAAAATAAAGGGAGGTCAGTAATTAGGGATAATATTTGTAGTCATTTTTAATGGAAGACAGATATTCTGTAATTATCTGTTTATAACTTGTGAAAACCGTTGTTACGTTTTATGTATGCTATAGTTTTAAGTCACCCCTTTATAATTGCTTATACAATTGCTTATTGGTGACAAGTGGCAAGATCGAAGGGAAGGGACCAAGGGGAACACCAAGAAGTGAATCATTGCATTCTGTGCAGGCAAGGCAGAAAACCAAAAATGCAACCAATAACAAAATTCATTCACTCTATTCTCAGTATCTGGTATGTCTACCGTGTGCTTGCAAACAAGCTTGGCAGCGGCTCCGCATAGAACGCACATATAACTGTGCCCGTCTTCGTGCCTATAGTTCACTCTGTATATACAATATGTTGTAACATGTCACTGTACCTCTCCTACTGTCTATAACTCACTCTATAAATGCAGTATGTTATAACATATAACTATACCCCTCTTCCTGTGTATAAGTCACTCTGTATATACAAAATGTTATAACATATAACTGTACCCCATTTCGTGCCTATAACCCACCACTGAAATAGACAATATGCTATAAAATATAACTGTGCTCATCTTCCTATCTAGAACTCACTCTATAAATACAATGTGTTATGACATTTAACAGTACCCTAATAAAGCTGCCTATATATACACAGACAATGGATTTGTCGTTTGCCATGAATGTACCGGGTGAGATAATCCAGGTATTATGTTAGATGGCGTGTTCCAAGAGCTTATCTATAACCTTTCTACCGGTGCCTCCATCTTTCCACCGTCTTCTCCTCTGTCTTCTCTGCCGTCTTATTCTTAGTGGGTTTTTTCCCCCACCGCCATCTTCATCCTCCATCTTCTCCTCCATTGTTTGGAGCTCCTCGCTTGCTTTGAAGGCGAACGTTGTCCATACATGTACTATTACTTCAAGTGCGCTGGACTGGTTTTTTGCGTGTGGATTCACTTCCCCTATTACCAGTGTCCCTCGCCATCAGACGAACCCACCTCAACTTCTGAGGTACTTGTAATTTACGTCCCCAAGTCAAGGATGAGAAGTCAACATTTTGTCCAACTGACCGGTGCAGAGGTTGAACCCGCTATCTTGGCATCAGCACACAGGATGTTTAAGAAAGAGCTCTCTTATCTATTCGGCCATGCTGACCATCTTTTATATAATTTCCACAGTCGTAGTCAGACAGCGGTAGGTTAAAAACTAAATGAATGGCAATCTTGGTTGTTCATGCTTCTTGTTTCCAGTAAGTTTTATAATGTTATACTTCTGGCAAACATTACAGTTGATTTCTTGTATACTGAAATAAGCGCATCCAAGTTTATCTTCAGCAATTTTTATTGCGGGGAATTTTAAGTTTGTAATTTTAAACCTTCTTGTTGAACCATTTAATAACTTGCGTACATGTCTTTCCTTCAAACTATGATTTCACATTCTTTTATATATTATGTTATACTTTTATTAAAATTTTGAATTTTTTTTATCTTTACTCATCTGCGATGTGGCAAAGGAGTTGCAAACGCAGTGCGTAATCCGAAATACCGCGTCCGAAACACAGCTGCTGGCGATTTGGAAGCAGATCGCCTTGCACTGGTTTTTATAAAAATGGTATGCTTGATGGTCGTTCAGAAAGCAATGGCAAACTACTGAACGTAAACTTGCTATGACATCACAAACAACAAACCATGCTGGCGAAGGAGTTGTGAACGCAGTTCGTAATCCCACATCTAACGTTCGGACCACGCAGCGGGTTTTGGCAGCAGGCCGCCTTATGCTGATTTTTATACAATGGTATGAGTGCGGGTCGTTCAGAAAGCCATGGCAAACTACTGAACTTAAACAAGGCATGAAATCATAAACAACCAAAAATTGCTGGAGTTGATTGCGATGTCATGTAAATGATAAGCAACTATCTTGGATTTGGCCCCAGATCCGACGGGGCCAAAAATGGAGACCAGGGAAATTGTATTGGAAATAAAGACGGTCGTTGTAAACCTGACCACATCACCCACTGAGTGCTCATTGCTCTGATTGATATACATATACGAGCTAACACCTTATGCCCATTGTGAATTAAGGCAGGTATACATGGTTCTTTACTTTTATTTACACAGAATCAAATTTATTTATTTACTATTGGCCAAAGCTGAATTACAAGACCACGTGAATAGTCTAAACGAAATGTGTAGGGAACAAAACATGAAAATAAGCACTAGTAAAACAGAGGTAATGACTATAACTTAAAAAAAAAAAAAAACAATTGACCTAAACGAACACCCCTTGAAACAGGTAAAGAGTTTCAAGTATCTAGGAAGTATAATAACAGCAAATGGCAAATAAGAAGACGAGATCGAAAATAGATGCAATAAGGCAAACCAACGCATTGGACAAATAGCACCAATACTAAAGAACAAACATGTATCTATAACTACCAAGAAAGCACTTTACAACACAATCTTCCTACCAACTCTGTGTTACCAATGTCAAACCTGGACAATGACAGAAACAGAGAAATGAAAAATCACAACAGAAATGAGATTCCCGAGAAGAATACTCGATGTATCAAGAAGAGATAAGATCAGAAATGAAGAAACCAGGCCTAAAGTGGGGGTTGTAGCAGCGCTGGATTGTATTAGAAGGCAGCAAGTCAAATGGTTTGGCCATGCAACTGGGTTATCAACTAACAGTATACCACAACAAGCAATGTTGTACAAACCAGAGGGAAGCAGAGGAAGAGGCCAACAACATAAACGATGGACGGAGGGAATAGCAGAGTCCATGGGAATGTCGATACATGAAGCCCATAAGCGGGAACTCTCCCGATGTTTATACTTCACCTCGTCACCGCAAGGTACAAGAGGAACATGATGAGATGAGATGAGACTATTGGCCCTGCCATTCTTAACGCCCAATTTCACCATTTCAATGTCAGACATTCCGGTGACTTTGCTTTTTGTTCTTCAGCGATCAACGTTTATTATGCGACTGATCCGGTATGGGTCACGACATGGCCGGTATTCCCGGGTGAAGTCCGTGACACGTGACACGTCAGCTGACCTCACTAACACGACTTTACGTGACGGTGTACATGAGTTGTGGGCTACCATTGTTGCAGACACAACATTGGCCACGTCATTAGGTCCGGTGGTTGAGCTGAGAGGATATAATGGTTTCTTGTGCTGTAAATATCTGGTTAACTTGTATGGGTGTGTCGGCTGTACCGTGATCAAGTGTCAGGATGTATGTTCAACGTCTTTTGTCGTTATCTGAGTAAATTTGGCTGTATTGACGTCATGTCACTTATTTTTCTTTAATTTCAGCGATAAAGAGGTGGAAAGGACATTTGCATGTCCTTTATATAAATATATTACGTTGTCTTTTACGTGTCGTTGTAACATACTAAAGAAATCTATCTGGCTTACACCCCCCCCCCCCCCCTGGTCACATGCACTTGTTAAATATATCCTTTGTTCCAATGTAGAGGTGGAGTGACTTCTGGGTTACGATATTCGTCTCTAGACCTGGTTTGTTTCGTAATCTAGACTGTGCAGATTTTTAAATATAATCATCATGTGCCATGCCGATAAGCGTGTGCAGCCATGTTTCACCATCTTACACGATCACCTGACCTGTGGATTAACTCCGTGTTCTTGTCTCCACCATACCTCGTGGCCAAGCCTTCCTTATATCTACTTCTCTACCTCCCCCTTGTTCTTCCCCCCCCCCCCCAAATCTGTCCAGTTGTCACCAAGTTCTCCAATTTATTTCTTCTCATATCCATCCATCATGTGCCATGCCGGTAAGCGTGGGCGGTCCATGTTCTACCATCTCACTCGATCACGAGAGTCGTTGATCAGCTCCTTGTTCCTGTCTCGACCATTCTTCAACGTGTCTGAAAATTTCTGACTGCCTACGTCTAATTTCTCTAACCAGTTTCCTGTTTTCATTTGCATCTTGTAGGACTTGCTCATTATTTTACTCAGAAACCATATTTTCACCCTCATTAGATGTTTTTTCAGCTTGTCTGCTCATTGTCCACGCTTCACATCCATACAAAATTATAGGTTGTATGTAATACTTCAACACTCTTGGGATACATTGTTTAACCTTTACTATAAGTAAGAAAAGAATGATATATTTCCCCTTGTCCTAGAATTGTGGATCGTGTGTCTACTCCTCTCGGATAAGGCGGAATAACACTGAGAACCCGTGGCCACGTATTGGCAACCATTTACCCGTATGGACAAAGGCTACCGTCAAATTAATAAGCTTGTGAGCGTAAAGCCGTGGGCAGCTGCTTTTAACGGCTGACTTAGTGACAGGATTATTAATCTGAGATCCTAATGTAACTTCTCCTTGAGGTTGAACGAGGTAGTGGACATTTTCACATCGAATCAAAAATCGAATCGTGGGCACGCTGGACACGTTAATAGTCCCTCTGCAGTCGGTAATTGGAAAGCGCATGATGCTACTCTGGCTAAACTTCCATAGAAACGCCACCCACAAATGGATATTTATGGCATATGTAATTCTGGTGCATCGGTGCTAGGGAGGTCGTGCACATTTATGAAATTCTCCTAGTGTGATCTGTGGAAGGACACTGCCGTGTACGGATGTACAATTCTCCTAGTGTGATCTATGGTATGACACTGTGGCACTTATGAAGATATCTGTGTGGCAATGAAAGTGATCATTTGCTTAACAGGAAAACAAATACACACACCAGATAATGTCCTCTTTGGATGTCAGTACTGCTGAAAGGATAAGAATACTCGCTGTTAACCGTCCGGTGTGCTGATGCCGAGGTAGCGGGTTAATCCCTACACCGATCAGCTGAACTAAAATGTCGACTTCTCGTAATTGACTCGGGGAAGTAAATTACAAGTACCTCAGAAGTCGGAGTGGAATCGCCTGATGGCGAGGGATACTGGTAATAGAGAAAGCTAATTCACACACAAAAATCAGTCCAGTGCACTCGCCAGTACAGGACTACGCTTGAGTTTAAAGCGAGCGAGCGCAAAGTAACAACAATGTCCACTTTGGAAGTAATACATTTGTGGTATTTCATTGTGTGTATCCCTCCATCGTGCATCTTCCCCAAAAAGTTCTGAGTGAATACTTTTTTTTATAATGTAGCAGGTTTTACAAAGAACGGCGCTCTCATCACGAAGCGCCGAAAAGTTGATCGATTTCCAGCCAGCTGTCCGCCTCATGTACCATCATGCTCAATCTCCAGCCAGCTTTCCGTTTCGTGTACCATCATGCTCAAGAAGTGCTTACTGTCCTCTGTCCATTGTCCCGCTGGTCGTGACCTGCATTTTCTTCCAGGGGTCATGCTTTCCTCTTCTGTTCTTTCCAAGTCACTTCGACGCTTAATTTGAACTAAGTGTTTCAGTTTCTGAGACATGACACTGTCCATGAGACAGTTTTCGTCAATGTCCAGAACTTGCAGGATGTTAGTGTTTCAGTTTCTGAAACATGACACTGTCCATGAGACAGTTTTCGTCAATGTTCAGAAAGTGCAGGTGTCATTGTTTCAGTTTCTGAGACATGACGCTGTCCATGAGCCAGGTGTTCTTCAATGTTCAGATCTTGCAGGGTGCCAGTATTTTTCTTGTTCCTGGTCCACGGTATTCTGTGAGCTATTCTGAGACACTTGAGCTCACAAGCTCCAATATTTTTCTTTAGTGCTTGCGAAATGCCACGACTCACATCCATATATTGCCACAGAAAGGATGCATGTTCTCAAAGATGTTATTTTAACTTGTTTGCTGGAGTTGTGTCATGTGTTCTTGATACTGTTTCATATATGCAGTGCTATGGTCAATCTCTATCTGACTTCGTTTGGCCAGTTTCTCATTGTTGTTGATTGTAGAGACAAAATATTAAAAGTTTGGCATTTTCTATTCCTTCCTGTTGATTGTGATATTTGGTGGGCATGTAGTTTTGTCCGGTCTCCCTGGCCAAGGTGTTAACGACATTGTTCGTAATCCCGTTTATCCACGTGGAGAAAACAGCAGCTGCGAGAGTTAACGACATTGGTAGTGTAGTTTTGTCCCGTCTCCCTGGCCAAGGCGTTAACGACATTGTTCGTAATCCCGTATATCCACGTTGAGAAAACAGCAGCTGCGAGAATCGGCAGCGGTTCTCGCCGCGCTGGTAACTTACGGGGGTATATGAGCCTTTCGTTCAGAAAGCAATGGCAAACTACTGAACATAAAACTTGCCTAGTACATCAACAGCAGCTGAAAAATGTTGGTGCTGACTGCAACGTCCTGTAAGGGATATGCAAGATTTTAAAAAAAAAGTTTTGTCCGTGGACATTATTTGTGGTTTCAGTTCAGAAAAAGATTTTGATTTTCAGTTTGACTCTTCTCAGACAGGTTCAATGCATCTAATCCTTTGGTATTATTTTAAAGGAAGAACATGTCATTCGCATATCTGATTTCTGGGAGATACGTTTAAGGAAGTGATACGCAGAATAATTTCAATTACACAAGTATACTTCAAGATGGAGACATTTATGCAGAAAATCTTTGTCAACGAAGCTGAGTATGAGTTATGTGAGTGTCTTTCTTGTATTTTGCGAGAAGGTTTTGTAAGCTATGCAGCTACCTAAGGGATCAGTGGAAAGTGTAACATCGTTAGGGTGAATTAGTTTTCGTAAAATATTTCAGTCATTTAATGTGGGTGAATCAGTAACCGCAGTCACATGCGAAAATCGACATAATCACCCATGCCGTCTCCCTAATGCACATCCACTGGTTCAGATCGCGTACCAGCCAACAGACATCCTGACCAAAACAAACAGTTCAGGATATGAAAAGCTGACTCTTCAACAATTTTAGAAGGAACTGTAATACATAACTAAATTTCATTAATGAAATGCCCTTGAGGATATCCGTCCGCAGAGGACTGTGACTAATCGAGGCGATTGTTTTAGGAGGTTGCCACATCCGGGAGGTTTTACCGCGAATTCTCGCCAGGTTTTCTCGTGACAAACCCAGCTAGTCTGAAACGTACGTTGTCCTGATGTCGTCTGACGGATGGGTCCTTCGGCTGAACTGTTCCTTTTGCGATAAACAGAAAATAAAGAGAATGTCTGCTTTATGAGCAGTGGCGGACCAGCCGGGATGTCGGCTTGCCCTATGGCGAGTGGACCCCTTTAAACATTAGAGAATATGTTGAAAATGGTAATGTCCTTTTAGAAGCTTTGCCTTCTGGCAGTCAGCATTTCAAGCCCCAGTCCGCCAATGTATATGTGCACCAATGAGTACTTATCTCATCTTGTTCCTCTCGTACCTTGCAATGTCGAGGTGAAGCCTAAAAAGCGGGAGAGTGCCCGTTTATGGGCTTCATGTATCGAGGTTCCCATGAACTCTGCTATTCCCTCTGTCTATCGTTTAAGTAGTCGGCGTCTTCTTCTGCTTCCATTTGGTCTGTATATCATTGCTTGTTGTGATATACTGTTAGTTGGTAACTTAGTTACACGGCCAAACCATTTGGCTTGCTGCCTTCTAATAAAATCTAGGGCTGCTATAACCACCGATGTAGTCCCGATTTCTTCATTTCTGATTTTTCTCTTCTAGATACTATCAAAACTGCCATTTACTGCCAATACAGTACATTGCGGTGTATGACAAAGAGGGGTTGGGGGGGGGGGGGGGTCGGGGAGAGGGGGGGGGGGGGGGGGGGGGGTTCATGAGCCTGAGGAATTAATGCCGCCTGGCTATTGCAGTTGCCGCGAACCGTGCAGGTTGGAGTTTTCTGTTTGCCCCTGACAAAAAAAAAAAAAAACTCCACATCTTACCGAGGATTAAAACCCGGGTCTCCCGAAGGAGAATCCGGCATTCTAGCCACTCGGCCTCTTCTCGATACATTGAGTATTATTCTCAGAAATCTCATTTCTGTTGTTGTGATTTTCTTTTCTCTTTTTCTGTTATTGTCCAAGTTTGGCATTGGTAGCATAGAGTTGGTAGGAAGATTGTGTAGTAGAGTGCTTTCTTAGTAACTATTGAAACGTGATTGTTATTTAGTATTTATTTATTATTTAGTATTTAATACGAGCACCGTTATTCAACTCATTGGTTGGCTGGACGCATTGAATACTTTCAGACACATAAATCTCATGTGTTCGAACACCCATTGTACCGGGGATACTTTAAAAAAAAATGATCAGGATACCAGGTTAACTCAGCCTAAGATGGTCACTAGAGAATGCTCTGGGAAGTAAAAGCGTCAAGGCTGATACGTCAAGGCTGATACTGAAAACATCACCTAACAAATTCCGATTGATCCATACAAATATTGACTTAGCAATTTATGTTCAGCAGACCAAAAAGGTTGAAAACAAGGCCTGTTACTATTTTTTCACAATGTTATGTTGGAAATACGTTAAAAATTTCTTCTTCTTCTTCTTCTTCTTCTTCTTCTTCTTCTTCTTCTTCTTCTTCTTCTTCTTCTTCTTCTTTCATCCGGAGTTGTTTTTTTTTTCGGACGTGATTGCGTTGTGCCTGTTTACAGCAGAGCTGCGTTCTTGCGCCGTTAGGTCGACACATCCGACTTCTGCGGGCATTTGTTGACCGGGTTAACCTTCCCGGGTGGTTATGCATGATTATGGCATAAAAACTCAGGGAATCATATAATGTTAACATAAATATGACACTGTATTTTGTAGTTTCCGTCTATCAAGTATTTGTATGTTACTTTCTTTGATGCCTGTTTTCAAACCATTGATTAAAATGTTGCTTTAAATTAAAGGAAACACCATGTGCGATTTTTATTTACGTGTGGAGAAGGCTTGGGTGGATAAGCGTAGTGCTGTAAGGAGATGGCAAAATGCCAAGAAGAACAGAGCTGTTTATCCTAGTCCCAGCTTGCACGTAGAAAGAGAGATGCACACAAAAGTAAGCTATTTCAAAAAACTGGTCAAGGTGGTTAAAAGCGAAAAATGGGCAGAGGTGTGTCAAAGAATAAGCACAGACAAGTCACTGAAATTGTTCTGGCGACTACATAAAAGCATGAGTGGTGTAGTCAAGAATAAGAGCATTTCTGACTTCCAAGGTGCTGACCTCATCTGGCAGAGGACTGACGAGGACAAGGGCAAAGCCCTCTTTGAACGCTACCTTGAGCAGAGCAACCAGACAGACATGGGAGGCCGAAGTCTGGCCAAGGAGGTCACCTCAGACAGATGCAAGGCCCAGAACACTTCAGATGAAGACACAGTGACAGTGAAAGAAATCAAGGCTGTGCTTCGACGATCAAAAAACAGTGCTCCAGGTCCTGATGGCATAAGATACGACGACATAAATAGGTGTACCGACAATGAGCTAGAGAAACTAGCAGACATGTACAACAACAGTATAGGGAGTGCTAGCATCAAGGAGGAATGGTTACACAGCTATCTGATTCCCTTGCCGAAGCCTGACAAAGACCACAAAAAAATTCAGGGATATCGAATTATAACCATGCAGAATACAATAGGCAAGCTGCTGGAGAAGGTAATTGCCAGGAAAATATCAAGCCAACTAGAGAGGCAAGGTGTTTTCCCACCTACCCTGGGTGGGTACCGTCCAAAAAGAGAAACCTGGACCAATGCAGCAGTCTTTGCCCATGATGTCTATGAAGGTTTCCACTCAGGCACTGAAACCGTTGCTGCAGCGATTGATCTTGAGGACGCATACAACAGAGTACCACTGGAATTTTTAATGTTTCAGCTTCTTGAACTAAACGTAAGTCCATTCCTCTTTAGTTGGATCGCTGCAACCCTCTTCCAACGGAAAGTAGTTTTTAGATGTGGCAGTTGGACTTCGGAACCAACAACAATATATCCTGGCCTACCACAGGGATCACCATTATCTCCGGTACTGTTCAACGCCTACACAGTGAGAATCACCAGTGAGCAGATCACTGGACCTGGCAGGACATTGTCATATGCCGATGATGTGTTAGTGTATCGTCAGGGTAAGGATAGAGAGGAGGTTGCTGTGGAACTACAAACCGAACTCAATCGCATAAGTACTTGGTGTGATGAAGCTGGGGCAATGGTCAACCCAACAAAGGCAACAGTGACTTGGTTCTCGTTGAATAATCATATTGTCAACAATCCAACACCAACTGTAATGCTGTGTTCAGAGACGGTGGAAAGAACGCAGGCAATGAATTACCTGGGGATACGGTTTGATCGAAGCCTTGCTTATAATGTGCACATAGACCAGGTGATAACAAAGGCCAAGCGGGGTTTGGCAGCGATGCGGGTGATGGCGGCAGCAAACTGTGAGCAGCGCCATCTATGTCTTCTGTACGAGGGGCTGGTCATGTCTGTTTTGGAGTATGCAATGGCAATCCTGACTCTCAGCCATAAGCAGATAGAAAGGATGGAAAGGATACAGAATGAAGCTATGCGCATTATTCTTGGATGTACAAGAGATACAGCATGCAGGGCGATGCGCTACCTTCTTGATTTTCCAACCATTGAAGAGAGAATACAAGTTTGCAGGGCACGCGCCTACCTCAGAATTAACGCAAACACACAACATCCACTGCATAGTGAAATTAGGAAGGTGAAGGGCAGCAGGTTAAAAAGAGGACGGTCGTGGATGGGTCAAGCCGAAGACATTCTTCAACAGGTGTGTTCACTTGAGGACTTAGAACCTGGCGAGGAGTGGGTGCAAGTGCCAACAGACTTCTGCACATCCTTTTCAGTTTGCATCCAACTAGATAGAAAATGCAGACAAGAAAATCCGGCTGCTGTTGAGGCTGAAGTACAAGCGTTGATTTTCGAGAATTCGCTAGACGGTGACGCGGTCATCTACACAGATGGGTCGGTCGTCCGACATGTGAGAAGCTCATGGGCCTTTACAGCTCGGGCCGGAGGGAGAATTGTGAAGGAGGACTCTGGTGCTTTCACTGAAACCACAAGTAGCCTGACCATGGAAGTCATGGCAGTAAGTAAAGCAATAACATGGCTCGAGACACAGACATTCACTAGGGCTTGTTTCCTTAGCGACTCAATGAACATGATCAAGAGGATAGAGGAGGGGTCGATCCGAAGAGAATGGTTGCTGCCTCTGAAGCGGTCTCGGCTGGCAAAGATTAGTTTCATCTTCGTGCCAGGGCATGCGGAAGTACAAGGAAATGAGCGGGCTGACAAGCTCGCAGGTGAGGCTACTGTGGAGGGCGGACGCGCCATGGACCAGGCTGATATTCTGAATGCTCTACGAGAAGTGAGACTTTTGCGAGAACCAAGTGATGACTGTGAATCTACAACAATGGCCAGACTGCGAGAGCAGGAAATTAAAAGAGGGGTGGCCAAACAAGAACACTACGCAGGAAGCCAAAGAAGATTGATAAACCAACACAGAACTGGCGTCGTTAGCCGCAACACGCTGCGGGATTTGCTGAGGAGGGGATCCGAGCACTTATGGACTGAATGGTTCGATGTGCAACGAGGATGATCTGTCGACTAACTAACTAACTAACTAACTATTTACGTGTTCCAAGTATTATCTTGTTTTAGTCAAGTTAATTGCATATCCTTTTTTTTTACATGACGTCACAGTCAACCCCATCCTGTTTTGGCTGTTTGTGATCTCTTGGCAAGTTTACGTTCAATAGTTTGCCGTTGCTTTTCTGAACGACCGTCACCCATACCATTTCATAAAAAAAACTAGCGCAAGGAGGTATGTTGAAATATTGCTTGCAACTGTGTTTCTGACACGGTATGCGGGATTACCAAGGGGGCTGAGTGGTCTCGAGGTATGGTGTCCGCTTCGAGTGCTGGAGGTCCCGGGTTCAAGCCACGGTGAGGGTCGGAATATTTTCACGTGGACTTCTAGTAACATAATTCCCCCTGGTCTCTGGGTAGTGAGATCGGACGCCCATATGTATTGTTAATCGCATAAAAAAATCCACTGGCAGTTGGAAATCGAAAAAGAGTAGCCTAACGGCGCTGCCCGGGCAAAATTTCGAGTTAAAAATCTACCCAAAGTATTTCAGGATCCTCACTGGTGCTATGGAGTTCGTGCACTGAGTTGAGATTCTCCCGGACTCAGGCTTGAGTTAGGAGTAGAAAGGAGCACTTATGGGTTACACCCGTGTGCCGTGATGTTGATCTGTCGACTAAACTAAACTAAACTAAACTAAACTAGTTCTCATTCACATTTCTGGCAATATGATTTATGTTTCCCAAATGTATGTGTTGTTTCTGTTGGACAAAATGAATCCGAAACCTATTTTACGCCTTTGTTCGGTGAACACGAAAAGGGTGGGTCAGAAAATTAACATATTGTATTACTGGACTTGCTAAGTAAATAAGCAAAGGACCCTTTTCCAGGCATTGAAACGTATTCGGGAGGAGCGGCTGGTCGAGTGGCTAGAACGCTGGACTCTCCTTCAGGAGACCCGGGTTCGATCCTTCGGAAAGGTGTGGGATTTTTTTCTGTCGGGGGCAAAAAGAAAATCCTAACCTGCAAAGTTCGCGGCGATTGCATTAGCCAGGCGGCCTTAATTCCTCAGGCTCAAAGACCCCTCTGCCATACACAGCAAGGTACTATATTGGCAGTAAATGACAGTTTATGACAGTATTCGGTTTATGGTGCTTTTCCCATAGCTTATAGACCAATCGGCGTTCGACGGGTGATGTCATTACTACTGTTCCTAGAAGCAGTAATTACTACTAATACTTCTTGGCGTTTTACAAATGCCCACCATTTTTACTTTAGAGACAATTTTAATTCTAAAAATAGCAACAAAAAACGAAAAACGCACCCTATAAATAAATGTAAGAACCGGATGTGAGTAACCTCAAATACGTCACATTCCTATCACATTATCAATCTTTACCCCCTCATGTCACATATTTCATTCTCGCCCTACCTGTGGGTTTTTGTGTCAATAGAATGCGGGGTGGTAAATGATATGTAGAAAAATAGAACATGATATCGAAAATATGTTCAAAACAGACGGCGGCGACATATGTACGTCATGAAATACATAATTATTAATGGGCGTGGTGGCAAATATTTTTGGACTCAAAATTCGTTAAAAATAAGAGGAGCCATGGTTTGATTGATTGATTGTTTTAGGAACCGACATCACAGCATTCGGGGCATTTCCATAAGCGCTCCGTCCCCATCCTCAGAAGCCAGCGAAGAGTTCCAACCCCAATAGTACCAGTAGCAATCTGATTATATGTGCGTCTCACCTTTCCTCTAAGCGTCGAGCATCGGCCAGATCCCCTCGTCACCCCTCGCTGTCGCATTCTTGCCAGACCATGGTGATCCATTTGCTCCTCCGAGGTGTACACGTGCTCCCACAAGGCCGCAAGCCCCGTCTGCCTTGTCATGTATCAATACTCCACCAAGTTTTGCAGAGCCAGCCAATCTGTCCGCCTGTTCATTACCCAGCACACCAGCATGCCCCGGAGAAAAGATCCAGACGATGCTTGTCACCTGTGACTTCCACTCGGCACGAAGCTTGCCTGTCCTCACCCTACTCAGCATGCTTTCTGAGTCAGTTACAATCACGATGTGTGTGTGAGGAGCCATGGTTGAGCTATAACAGTGTCCGCCGCTAAGGCTTAGAAGCTACAGGGTTCAATCTCAGCATATGCTGTTGATTTTTCCCAATTGGGGAATTCTTTGAAGCCATCAAGACAGTTAATAAATAAATACACACGTATTGTTTGGCCCTCATAGAAGTAGGGGTAAGTATTAGAGACTAGAGGGTGCACTAGACAACATAAAAATTGAAAGCTATAGTTACCGACCGGGATTCGAACCTGTCACTTCCAAATTACAACCCCTACTTCTATGAGCGTCAAACAGTTCGTGTGTATTTAATTACTCTCACATGATATCACACGCATGAAAAAAAAAATATCCCTAAACAAACACCCCCCCCCCCCCCCCCCCCAAAAAAAAATAAATAAAATAAAATAAAATAAAATAAAATAAAAACCCGAAGGTCGCGCGCTTAAAAACCATAAGGCAGATGTAAATCATAAAGAGATGATCGTAAAGCCACTGCCAAGGCAAAACCGTTAGCGACCAAAAAAAAAAGAGAAAAAAAAAAACTACCCGAGGCGTAGATAGAGCCCGTTACCCTGGGGGAATTCTGTCTAGTGCAGTGGTTCTCAACCTTTTGGCCCATGCACCCTTTCATCATATATCACAATGTCATTCCTCCCTTTCCAGCAAACGAAAGAAGAAGGATTCCCCCCTTTCCACAATTGTCAGCCTCAAAAGGTACATTTAAAATAAAATGCCTATAATACTGAAAATCCTTATTTTCTTCCATATTTTGACATAACCTATAAATACATAGAAGGATTTTATAATGTAATAAAACGTCAAAGAATTGTCACTTAATACACGACACCAGAATGCCAGAAAATTGTGCTTCATCAAACAAAACGCTCAATAGAAAACTCGAATATTGTGCCTGAAGCCATTTTGAGTCTGCCAATCTGTGGTCTTAATTCCCCCCCCCCCCCTCTCCTGGAAACCCTAAAATTCCCCCCTTGGGGGAAATTCCCCACTGGTTGAGAACACTGGTCTAGTGGAAGCACGCATTATACAGATGCATGCCGAAGTCGAGCGCACACTGAACGTTGAGGTGTATAACTGAGTGAGATGCACGTATCTGGATACAAGAACACAGAAGAAGTAATTTTGTTAAAAGGTGTTTTATTGTGAGAAGTGAAGCCTAAGCGTTTAGAATACCGCTCCATGAATCGGGAGACTCTATTCTGAGTTTTGTGTAAGAAAATATTATTTTCCCGCAAGTCCTCGTACTGGACATAAGAGGAGTTCGTGTAGTTTATTATTGTCTATTGTCTCGCCCGTGATAAATGTCTCTTTTCTTAACTGATTCAGGGCCAAACACATAGTAGGTTTGGACTAATCGTGGTAGACAATCAAATGAACAAGTATTATAATGTACATTTCGGCACTCTTCCGACAGGCGGGTCTAAATAGTTCTGCAGTGAATAAGTGATTAGGGTTAGGGTTAGGGTTAGTGTTAGTTATATAAAATTATGCACTGCAGAACTATTTAGACCCGTCTGTCGGAAGAGTGCCTAAATTTCCGTTCAATGAGAGTTGTAATTTCGGAAGTTACCTAAAAAAAAAAAAAATTAACACTATGACCCTAGCGATATATCGTCCTGTCCAAATAGGATATTTGGCGTTATATTATCCATCGGCATTAGATCAGTTAAATATGTCGATCCTCAACAGCTATTGTTTTAATGCAGTGAGTGGCACCTTACAGTCTTGACAGACCAAAGTATGTGAGTTGGAATTTGGGCAAAATGCCATCACAATTCCTGGGCAGAGCTTCAGAGAACATGTGGTGCTCAAACCACATGTTCCTTCTCTCGGCCTTGCCTTGTTTATTCCAGAGGAATGTTTAACCAGTACGTCTGGCACAAGGTAGGCTGCAGACGCTGACGGCTCAGCGTCAAACCTCCGAGACCTCGCCTCTACGAGTAGGTGGCGAGCGGCGGCCAGACCCTGGAACCCATGGAACCCGACTTAGAGGCGTTCAGCCAAGTCCCACAGGTGAGGGCCTCGTATGCGCCTGGACCGTATAGAACGTGTACATCTGTCAATCGCAAGTGTCTGGACCTTGTAAGCGTGTACTACCGTCAGACCCCCCGCCTGACTCGTGCGGATCCCGCGATCACCGGGAATAGGCCCGCAGGAGATATTGCTCGTCTGCTGCGAGCATATTTCCCAACCTTCCACTGTGCGGATCTCGCGACCAGCGAGAATAGGCCCACTGGAGATATTGCTCCTCTGGTGCGGACAAATCTCCAATGACCATAGAACTGAATAAGTAAAGAAACGATAACTTGACTCTAGTCCGACTTTGTGAAGACACATGAAGGGTGTAGCATAGGTGGGAACGCAAGCGCAATTGAAATACCACTACTTTTAATGTAGTATATTTTAAGTATTAATACAACTCTTGGCTCGGAAAATTGCTACTAGTCGAGCCGTCCTTGCGTAAGCAGAAAGACATGTTAGTCAGTAATTACCGTGGTAGACAATCGACATTACTGTGCGAACATGTGTATATTTCAGTTTGAAGGATGTATCTAGTTAATTCACGTAAGTTGTGTGATTTCTGCAGTATGTACCTGACGAGATGCAGCGAAATATGCCAGGCAATAAATCGTGCAATCTATTGTTTGTGTCTTCGTTATTCAAATTCATCACGGGAAAACATTGTTTTGAATAAACGACTAAACATAAAAACAAAATACAAATGTAAGCAGTAATAGGTCTTACGGGAACATGTGCACAAAGAACAGAATGAGTTTTGAGCTACAAAGCCTTTATCAGCAAACAAAAAACGCATCTTAGCAGAGGCAGGCGGGAAACATGGAGAGCTATATGAGAATGGTTGTCTTCCTTTTAATGAGTTCCTTCTTCGGCCTATTTGTTAGAATTGAGGTTGTCATGTAGCGTCTGATATGTAGCGACAAAAACAAACAAACATGTAATGATGATGCTCATCATTATTAACATCACCATCATCATCAGAAGCATCATCATCACCATCATCATTAGCATTATTAGCATAACCATCAACGTCATCATCATCATCATCATCATTATAATTAGCATCATTATCATC